>CM055833.1:19041415-19066415 GCA_029582265.1 Zoroaster sp. YZ-2022 | reverse complement strand
GACAAGTTTAAAATTTTGAAATTTTACCTATATTTGTTCATAAAATATTGATTTTCTTAAAAAGTTGGAAAGATAGGCGACTCAAATTACCACAAATGTGTTCTAGGCACTCTGTTACGTCTCTCCAGCAAGTATTAATCATTTTGAAAAATTGTAATTTTTAGGCCAAATTTGGAAAAACGACAAGGGGTAAGCATTGTCGTTTTTTTCACCTCGAATTAAAATTGTCTCTGATTTGCTTCAAAATTACACAGAATGAACCAATGTGTCTGCAGAATACAGCCACCAAGTTACAGCCTGTTTGGACAAGTTTAAAATTTTGAAATTTTACCTATATTTGTTCATAAAATATTGATTTTCTTAAAAAGTTGGAAAGATAGGCGACTCAAATTACCACAAATGTGTTCTAGGCACTCTGTTACGTCTCTCCAGCAAGTATTAATCATTTTGAAAAAATGTCATTTTTAGGCCAAATTTGGAAAAAACGACAAGTGGTAAGCATTGTCGTTTTTTTCACCTCGAAAAAAAAAATGTCTCTGATTTGCTTCAAAATTACACAGAATGAACCAATGTGTCTGCAGAATACAGCCACCAAGTTACAGCCTGTTTGGACAAGTTTAAAATTTTGAAATTTTACCTATATTTGTTCATAAAATATTGATTTTCTTAAAAAGTTGGAAAGATAGGCGACTCAAATTACCACAAATGTGTTCTAGGCACTCTGTTACGTCTCTCCAGCAAGTATTAATCATTTTGAAAAAATGTCATTTTTAGGCCAAATTTGGAAAAAACGACAAGTGGTAAGCATTGTCGTTTTTTTCACCTCGAAAAAAAAATGTCTCTGATTTGCTTCAAAATTACACAGAATGAACCAATGTGTCTGCAGAATACAGCCACCAAGTTACAGCCTGTTTGGACAAGTTTAAAATTTTGAAATTTTACCTATATTTGTTCATAAAATATTGATTTTCTTAAAAAGTTGGAAAGATAGGCGACTCAAATTACCACAAATGTGTTCTAGGCACTCTGTTACGTCTCTCCAGCAAGTATTAATCATTTTGAAAAAATGTCATTTTTAGGCCAAATTTGGAAAAAACGACAAGTGGTAAGCATTGTCGTTTTTTTCACCTCGAAAAAAAAAATGTCTCCGATTCGCTTCAAATTTACACAGAATGAACCAATGTGTCTGCAGAATACAGCCACCGAGTTACAGCCTATTTGGACTAGTTTAAAATTTCGTAATTTTATCCATATTTTTTCATAAAATATTGATTTTTTGTTAAAGTTGGAAAGATAGGCGACTCAAATTACGAAAAATGGGTTCTAGGCACTCTGTTACGTCTCTCCAGCAAATATCAAGCATTTTGAAAAATGGGGGGGGGGGGGGGGAAGGGTTTGCAAAAAATTTGAGATCTGCACTCTCTCTCAAAAAATATAATAACATAAATTATTGTATATATATATTGTAAAAAAGTGCGGAGAGTTAGTCAGAGTGTCGACCAGGTATTAGGATGACTCAAAGTCCGTGACACCACGGCATGGTGATCACCTTAGCACCCTTCTGGGAGGTCGCTACCCTCCCGGTCCCTCCTTATTCTCCCCCGTCCGTACATTTCCTCCACGCTCTAACCTTCAGGGGAGAGACATGGCGGTCCCCAAGCCATTGCCGCAGCCAGCAGCTGCCATGTCTCTGTGTTTCAGGAGCAGGATTCGAACCCGGACGTACCAGCCTGGAACTGCCGCAATTGACAGACCAGTGGACTAACGGCTTGCGCCATTTATCCTGTTGGTATTTGGAGTTGAATTTAAAACTACTTAAATAAATCTTGATTGCGTAATCATTCAAAACTAAAACATTGTGGCCACTGGGTTTCGAACCCAGGTCTCCTGCACCGAAACCCAGTTGCACTGGATTGCGCCAAGATTCCTCTTGGTATGTGCTGTTCAATTCAATACTACTTATAAATAAAACGTGATTGCGTAATTATTTAAAATTAAAGCAATGGCGCCAAAGTGTTCGAACCCGGTTCGCCTGGACCGTAGCATAGCGGTCACAGATTGAGCTACCAATCCTCTTGGTAAATGACGAATTTAATACTACTGATAAATAAAACGTGATTGCGTAATCATTCAAAACGAAAACATTGTTGGCACTTGGTTTCGAACCCAGTTGTCCTGTACCGAAACCCAGTAACACTGGATTGCGCTATGATTGCTCTTGTTACGTGAAGTTGAATTCAATACTACTTATAAATAAAACGTGATTGCGTAATTATTTAATACTAAAATAATGGCGCCAAAGTGTTTCGAACCCGGTGCTTTTTCGAACCCGGTTCGCCTGAACCGCAACACAGTGCCAACAGATTGCGCCACTAATCCTCTGTTTAAATGGCGTTGAATTTAATACTACTTATAAATAAAACGTGATTGCGTAATCATTCAAAACGAAAACACTGTGGCCATTGGGTTTCGAACCCAGTTCTCTTGCACCGAAACCCAGTACCACTGAATTGCGCCACGATTCCTCTTGGTATACGTGTATGAATTTAATACTACTTATAAATAAAACGTGATTGCGTAATTAATTAAAAATATAACATTGGGACAAGTAGAATTCGAACTCGGGTCGCTTGCATTGAAACTCAATACTAATGGATTGCTCCACCAATCCTTTTGATATTTAGGTTTGAATTTAATTCGATTTAGAGTTGAATTTAATTCTAAACCGTGACAGCAAAACCACTTAAAATGGAAAAAAATGCGGCAGACCAGTGCTGGGATTCGCTTGTCCCAAACTTTGGCGCCTTAACATTAGACCGTTGGTTATCTGCCATGGAATGTGAATGATTGGAGATTTATTGCTAGCAACAAGCATTGGTCAAAATAAAACACAAGAACTTTCTAATAGGGGTTCGAACTGCCAGATGTACCAGCCTAGAAATGTACTGATTGAACTTTCCAGTGTACTACCGGCTTGCACCAACTATCCTGTTTGTATCTGGAGTTTAATTTAAAACTACTTAAATAAATCTTGATTGCGTAATCATTCAAAACTAAAATATTATCGCCACTGGGTTTCGAACCCAGGTCTCCTGCACCGAAACCCAGCACCACTGGATTGCGCCAAGATTCCTCTTGGTATGTGCAGTTGAATTCAATACTACTTATAAATAAAACGTGATTGCGTAATTATTTAAAACTAAAGCAATGGCGCTAAAGTGTTTTGAACCCGGTTCGCCTGGACCGCAGCACAGCGGTCACAGATTGCGCTACCAATCCTCTTGGTAAATGGCGAATTTAATACTACTGATAAATAAAACGTGATTGCGTAATCATTCAAAACGAAAACATTGTCGCCACTTGGTTTCGAACCCAGTTCTCCTGTACCGAAACCCAGTACCACTGGATTGCGCCAAGATTCCTCTTGTTTCGTGTAGTTGAATTTAATACTACTTATAAATACAACGTGATTGCGTAATTATTTAAAACTAAAGTAATGGCGCCAAAGTGTTTCGAACCCGGTGGTTTTTCGAACCCGGTTCGCCTGGACCGCAACACAGTGCCAACAGATTGCGCCACCAATCCTCTTGGTATGTGTAGTTGAATTCAATACTACTTATAAATAAAACGTGATTGCGTAATTATTTAAAAACTAAGCAATGGCGCTAAAGTGTTTTGAACCCGGTTCGCCTGGACCGCAGCACAGCAGTCAGAGATTGCGCTACCAATCCTCTTGATAAATGGCGAATTTAATACTACTTATAAATAAAACGTGATTGCGTAATCATTCAAAACGAAAACACTGTCGCCACTGGGTTTCGAACGCAGGTCTCTTGCACCGAAACCCAGCACCACTGGATTGCGCCACGATTCCTCTTGGTATATGTGTATGAATTTAATACTACTTATAAATAAAACGTGATTGCGTAATTAATTAAAAATATAACATTGGGACAAGTAGGATTCGAACTCGGGTCACTCGCATCGAAACTCAATACTAATTGATTGCTCCACCAATCCTTTTGATATTTAGGTCTGAATTTAATTCGATTTAGAATTGAATTTAATTCTAAACCGTGACAGAAAAACCCACTTAAAATGGAAAAGAAATACGGCAGACCAGTGCTGGGATTCGCTTGTACCAAACTTTGTGGCCTTAACATTAGACCGTTGGTTCATCTGGGTTTCGAACCCAGATCTCCAGCACCGAAACCCCAGGAACTCTAGATTGCGCCACCAATCCTTTTGATGTTTGGAGTTGAATTTTAAATTACTTAAAATAAATCATGATTGCGTAACCAATTAAAATGGAAAAAGAAATTGTCATTTCACTGCTGGGATTTGCACCAGGGTCGACTGTACCTATGTCTGGGTGCTTACCCATTAGACTGTTGCTTCATCTGTTAATTAGCAGGAATGCTTTTAGATTAATCGCAGCAATAAACATTGGTCAAAAAATTAAGTTTTAGGAGAAGGATTTGAACCCGAACGTATAGGATAGATTCTTCTGAACAGGTTTACTCTGAAACAGTAATTAAAAAATATATCAATTACATAAATTAGCAGATAATTAATAATAATAATAATAATAATGTATAGATTTATATAGCGCACGTATCCACCAACTAAGTGGCGCTCAAGGCGCATTATATTATTATCCCTGCTCATAAGGCTCATAAGGCTCATAAATCATTCCTGAAACCATCTCAGCTCCCTGGGGAGTATACAGCTCAATTGCTGCCATTTCTAGCGCATATAGAGCAAACCATCTCTGCCTTCACAGGTACCCATTTAACCCCTGGGTGGAGAGAAGCAATTATGGTTAAGTGTCTTGCTCAAGGACACAGGTGTCACGGCCGGGGCTCGAACCCACACTCTGCTGCTGGCAACACCAGAACTTGAGTTCAGTGCGCTAGACCGCACGACAATCCACTTTACGTGCATTATACAACACACGGGACCTACGGCTTTACGTCCCATCCGAAGGACGAAGCAATTATGGTTAAGTACCTTGCTCAAGGACACAAGTGTCACGACCGGGGCTCGAACCCACACCCTGCTGCTGGCAACACCTTCTTGATTATGTATTATGCCACTACGCAGCAGCAACAGCAACAGCAACAGCAGCAGCAGCAGCAGCAGCAGCAGCAGCAGCAGCAGCAGCAGCAGCAGCAGCAGCAACAACAACAACAACAACAACAACAACAACAACAACAACAACAACAACAACAACAAATAACTTGGCGAGCAGAGAAGCTTTGTCGGAGGAAGATGTTAGAATTTCTGGTCTATTGTCAAGAGTTGGAATTGGAGACTTTCCACGGTTTAAAACCTCGTTAGTAATTCTCCAAAATTCTTTAGAACCAAGAGAGATTTTGAACAATGAATGTATGTACATCCAGTGAGATGTAGACCATTTTGTCGTATGCTTAGACACTGCACAAGTGGCGGTTGGGTTCGACATTCTTTCCAAACTGACTTGATGCGAATTTGTATCAAATACCATTCAATGGAATACACTTATCAAGGTTTGGCCATAGTCCCCGCCCACCCTTATCCTTGCTGGAAATCTCGGTCATGCCATCTGTATAAAAGCCAAGCACCTGACCGACATAGTTACAATTGTCATATAGGCCAGAAAGATGGGGCTATAATTAGAGATGGCCAATCTTATGTTTACTTTTACGACAGCTTACTTTTACTTATACGACAGCGCTAGTGTGATTGACATAATTTTTGGCCAATACTGAGATGATTTTGGCCATTGCAAAGGCGACAGAATTTTTTTTAAATTAAAATGAAAGACATTTTGTTTTACCCCAGTGAGGCTTTTGTGAATGCAAGACCTAAGGGGTCAAATAAAATACTTACAATATTTTACCAGTTCAGATAATAAGATGTGTATTATTTAGTTCAATTATGACATTACCTTTCTAACATGGAAATGGGTCGATTATCAACACCTGCTTGAAGCATCTTCTTAATATTTCAACCCACATAACTGAATATTTCACAAGTTGGTTTATTACCATTGTACTTGATCTTAATAGATGTACACAATTATATTTTTTTAAACAAATATGTAGTCTTCAGGGGGTTTAAAGGAAGGTACAACATTGGTAATTATCAAATTTTAAAATGGATGAATTATTTAAAAGATTTACTTGATGTGAGTATGGTTCTGGCATCAAGCACCCTGAGAAAGTATTGTCTGAAGTGTATTTATCTTAGAGAAAAACACAATTGACGTGTTTTTTTTTTTTTTTTTTTTTATTTATTTTAAAAATGGGGACCTGGTGGGACGAAAGTTTCACAAGTTAGTTGTATGATTTCTTGAAACCCAGAGGGTTAGATAAACACATATATTTCCAAATACCAATGTTGTACATTTCGTTTAAATGAAACAAGGAATAAATAAACATGTTGGGAGTTACAGAATATTGTGTCGTTCATGTATTAACCCCTTGGGTATTTTTACTAGAAAGTATCCTGAATCCACCAAAATCCACCAATTTTGTCACACACAAAATGCTGGTGTCCTGAATCCATCAGAATCCGCCAGTGTAGATATTGGACATATCCTGAATCCGCCAAAATCCACCACTAAATTGTTGGTGGATTTTGCCGGATTCAGGATACCATGCTCACATGAAAATTTGTATAGTATGGTGCTGCATAGAATCCATCAAAATCTAACATATACAGTTCATGTAACTATAATCCATCAACCAACATGACCAAGCAGTTAAAAACTATTGAAATCCTGAATCCATCAAAATCCGCCACATGCTCAATGTGGAGGTATCCTGAATCCGCATAAAATCTTCCAATACAGGGGATGGATTTTGATGGATTCAGGGTGGTTAGGGTTAATGTGCAATTTTATGAAGGTTCTGTTTTGACAGTTTATTGTACACGCATTTCCTTTCTAAGGTAATTAAGAAACTGAAATAAACATTCAGAAAAGATGTCAAAAGATAACTGTGATTGCACATGAATTGCTTACATTTTTATTACAGTTATGATTTTGATAATGTTATACCATTTGAGAATGATCTTGATTAAGATATGGTTAATTTTAAACTGTAAAATAAATGTTAAAGTTGTCTCAAAAATAACTAACACTGCTTCGTAGAAAAGAGAAATTAAGTAATTCTTAATAGTTTAACCCTTGGCCCAGTCAGCACGGCACCCACAGACACTCACTTGAGTATTTTTGATTGCATTGCCAATAGGTCAAACCACAGAGTCACACAGAGCTGTGTATGTACACTGTACTTGGTTTTGGTTTGACCTCCTTGAGTGCACTGCACAAAGTCAATGGGTTAAGAGAGACATACAAATTTTGATTGTCTTTGAGTGTTAAACCTATAGGAGGGTTAATGCAGTAAAAGAAACAAAGAAAAACTTCACTCTGCAAATCAAAGTATGTACAGTCTTGGATATGGGTAATGCATGAGTCATTCATAGGTTTTTAGAGGAGAACAGGGTGATGAAAGAGTTTCAGGTTTCAACAAAATGACCAAAAATACTTTATCAAATGTCGGCCATCTTGGTTCTGTATACACAATTCTATGAGGGTCATAGTGAGGCTCATGTCAAACATAGGCTGGTGCTTGACCTGCTCCACAGTGAGTATAACAATGTCTGTTTGGGTACTAGACTAGGCTCTCTGTGCAGTGGCTACCAACAAGAAAACATTCTGTATCATAATCATAATGGCATCATCACCCCTAGCACCCCCACTCAAACAATTAATTTGGATACTTTGATTCAGCAAACCAAACATTTTGACCATTCCATCTGAAATTAGCCTTTTTTTTTTAAATAATTGCCAGGGGAGTGCTGTTTTTACGAACAAGGGGTCACAAAAATTGTTCACAACAGTGGTGATGTGATGAAGTGATTCATAGTTCAAATGCCAAAACAAAAATAGGAGCTAAAATCATATTTGATTTCACCATATGTTTATTATTATGTTGTTATAGCATACTGAATATATACTACTCAAAACAATTTAGGGAACACCGGATTTTTAACGTCAAATAGGTTTGAAATGTTCCATGAACCGGGATTTTCATTTGCACCCCCTTTCTCTTTCAGTAGTCATGTCATGAAATGTGTAATCACTACATGCATCTTTTATCATCTGTTTCATTGTGCAGTTGTTTCTCATCAATTCTGTGAAACGTTGTGTTTATCTGAAATAAATGATCTTGCTTTAACTGAGCTATTCCGGTGTTCCCTAAATTGTTTTGAGTAGTATATTACAAAAATCATCAAAAACAAATGCCCCCTCCATCATAAGCTGCTGTTCATTAATAGTACAGTTTTAGAGTTTCAATATGATCAAGCTAATACAAACATAAATGTTACATTTAATTGATTTTATAATGTTTTGGTATTAATTAACTCCATATAAATTAACTTCCCTGTTCTCCTGAGGACGATCAGAGCATACTGATCGAAACGTCGAGATATAACCTCCAGTTCTTTCCAGAACTAATTACTACTCAATAGAGAATTTCACATGGTGTCACCGCAATTAGTCTTACTTAACTTCCCCATACTTATACCTTCTAATTGGGCTGAGTTACCCTTATTAGAAGTCCTCGTCAAACAAGGGAGTTAAAAAATAAGTTGTTAAAATCTAAGGAAACTATTTTATTTAAATGTAGGCTTACTAAGTTTTAAGTAACATATATCAGGGATTAACCCTAACCCTCCAGGGTATTTTGGCTAGAAACCCTGCCAGACGCAACAGAGTGCATCGTTTATCAAAGTGACTTGGCTGCCAAGTGCAACACGATCCATCTGTTAACAAATCTCAAGGCCGAACTGCCTCAGAGTCTGTGGTCACCAAACGCAGCAGAATACAACTCTGGCATTGTTTAATGGGACCAGCTCTCAATAGAAACAGGCTTGGCTGCTTATGCACTGGTGTTGACAGCTGAATCCATCAAAGTGCATCAGACTTTTCCAGCTGATGCACTCTGCTGCGTCTGGCAGGGTTAGGGTTAAAGCTGAATAAACAAATTATCAAAAGAAAATTACAGGTAAATTTTGCTCAGCAATCTTATTGCTAAGCATAATTTTTAAACAAGTTAACGATAAAAAATATCACATACTATGCATGGAGTTTGGTAGGTATCCTTTTTTTTATGGCAAGTAAATGTATTTTCTTTTTTCAGTATTTTCAGTTTTCCGACTGGCATCTGCTGCCACGAGAGGTTTCATGGGGCGAGTATGTTTAACAACACCCATCATGACTAAAATCACTTGAAAACTTCCAGAATACGTATTCACATGTTGTCACATGTGTTGCCTTTTCCCATTCCACATTCGCCAAATTTTGGTATTATTCGGAAAGTTTGGAAATAAACCATACATGTATTTCACAACTGTTATTAATTCAAAACAAATAACCTTTTGTGTAAGAAAATTCACAATTTTCCTTGAAAACAAGTAGCCCAATTAGTTTTTGACCCGACTCCCCAATGAAAAATGTCTGACAAAGCCAGAGAGAAGTATGCTTAATAAACCAAATAGGGCTTAATGCAGGTATTTTACGCACATGCAAGCTACTCAATAAATCTGACTGGTTAACTGGGATTTTGGTTGGCTAATTTAGACCACATGATCATTTAAATAATAAGTAAAGAGTGTTTGCGGTGACACCATGTAGACATTCTCTTTTGAGTAGTAAATAGTTCTGAAAAGAACCGACTGGTTACAACTCAATGTTTCGATCAGTATGCTCTGATTCTCCTGAAGACGATCAGAGAATACTGACCGTAAACAGCCTTTACTTATCCTTTTTCACCATGCAAAGTTACAAGTCTTACTTACATTTACAAGTCTTACTTACATATTACACTAGTAATTACCTGGTTAGAAGATAACCACTTAATTATCTGAAAGCTAACTCGATGTGAAGTTGGTAAAGGTGACAATCAACCTGACAAATTATTCTCATTACAGAGGAAAATGTATGCAAAATTACATAAATTTGCCAGATTGAAACTTTTCTGCTCCAAGTGTATTCTGTCAAAGTTGTGAATGCTTTTTCACACTTTACATGACGCAGATTCTACATTGAGCTGAAACTCATTATTGATTGGTTATTGTATATCTTGTTTCAAAGAAATTAAGCAAATAATTATGGAGAAGCAGTTTTGCCAACATTTCCAATGCTGTACCCTGCATATAACCATAAATGTTCGTATGTTTTCAAGTCATAACTTTAAGGAATAAAAAAAATTCACCTTCAACTTTGAGTCAGAAGTATAAATCTAGCATATTTGACAGAGCATTTTATTCTATTTTAATGCAAATTATACAATAATAGTATATGTGCAGCGTGTTATAGGAGTGATATTTCTATATATATTAACAGATTTTACACAGATATAGGATAACTAAACAGTGAATTTATCTACCTCGCCAACATCAGTAATCGCTTGATCGTTGATTGTATACTGAATCTTGCATTTGAGTCGAACTTTCTCCTGTGGATCAAAGCAAAAAGAAATTCCAAATGAGTTTTTATCTCAACAGATTTGGATTCATACCTTAAAAGGACAGTATCGTCACGATCAGAACAGACTTTCAACAGGGCATGGAATAGGTGTTCTAGTTTAAGATGAATACTTTGACTGAAAATTACTGTCTCATTTATGCAGCAGCAACGGTAATATAACCTTATCACCCTTATCAGGGTGGTAAAAATGACAGTGAAAACCAATCAAAGATGCCCCAGTGTGCACAGTCAACACAGTCAGTTGAATGGTTTTCATCACTATAGCTACTTGCCACTAAAGTTCAGCTATAGTAGGAGGGTTAATTTGATAACCTGATATTTACCAATGCTGTACCTTCCCTTTAAAACAGCTACTCTACACTGTACTCAAGCATTTCTCAATATTACCTACCTTCTGTGTGTTTGCTATGAGCATGACTTGAGTAATTGCTGCTGGGGGTAGAATGGAATTAAAAGCTGATGGTGGCTGTAGATTAACTCTCACCATCTGAATAAGAATCACACATAAGGGTAAATGAATCAAGTTTAGACTCTGCAGAGGAAGTTAACAAAATGTTAACCCAGCAAGTTTTAGGCATAAAAAAAAAAATTTGATTCAAAGTACTAAAATTGAGACCCCTGCACTCTATTACGTCTCTCCAGCAAGTATTATGCATTTGAAAAAAAAAAAAAATTTAGGCACTTTTTGTTTTTTTGACCTCGAAAAAAAATGTCTCCAATCTGCTTCTAAATAACATGGATGATAGCCCAGGGTCTGCATAACACAGCCAACTGATTTATAGCCTTCTTGGACAAGGATTTAACAACGACACAACGTAATAAAAGTGAAGGTCCAACATTGGTATTTGGGAATGTACCTTCACTTCAACCCTCTGGTATTCAAGAAATAATTTTAAAACTAACCCGTGAAAATTTCATCACAATAAGTGTTCACGTTTGCAAGAAAAATTCTTAAATCTTTTTATTAAAATGTTAGTCTGTGAGCTTGTGGAGTCCATACGCATTTTCGGGTACAATCTTTGAAACTCTCAGGATCTCCTATAAATATGTCAACAAATACAAAACTGTTTGATGCCATTTTTTCCTATACCCCCTGGCGGCCATATTGAATTTTAAAATGGCCGCCATATTTAGCATATTATGTGCATACTGTATGCATGGAAAAGGTCAAAATATTACGAAACTGATAAGGAGCTTCATTTTTCTACATTTATTAACTCTGGTAACACTATGAAATTCTTTCATATGATATTAAAGGTGTTGCAGGCATTTGAAAATTCAAATTTGTCACCATTTAAGGCATATTAGAGATACTTTTGTATCGTTTCAGTCAACAGGGGCTATCAAGCACTGATCATGAGTTAAAATAATTGTAAATGAATATTACATTTAAAACCATTGACAGATTAGCATACATGTATAGTGGATTTTTTATATTTGTAACAAGGATTAACCAAATAACCAAGGTAAGACTGTACCTTTAAGCATGTTGTTTTGTTATGAAATATATACATATAAATACATATATAAAAGGAACACAAATCATGACCACTTACACAAGTGCCACTTGACAACCCAACTATCTTATTAATAATATAATACAAATATATAAGTATATGTTATTTATAACTAAATTATCTACCAACTATGGCATAACGGAAATTTACGAAAAGAGCAAAACGTTCACAATCAAAACAGAAAATGAAACAATTTTCACTTGAACGCTCGACTAAAACCAAAGAATACAAAAATAGTCTACTGACTACTAGAACAAATAGTCTACTGACTACACTAGTAGAACAAATAGTCTACTGACTACACTAGTAGAACAAAGTGAACAATTCATCACAAACCTTTCCAAAGCAAAACTATCTCAAATTGAAAAAAAAAATTATCTGGGTAAAGGTTTAAACTTTGTTCCAACTCCTGCTAAACCAACCCGTTCAACTCTTTTGAGTGAAATTGACGAATAAGAATTGAATTCCTGATACATAACAAACCTTCCAAAACTCATCTGTTCAAACCACCATCCACTTGGAATCCAAAAACTACACAGAGTGCAACACTTGAAACTATTTGGAAGCCACACAAAATAAACTTGCTCACATTCGTCTGAGAACTCGGAAAAAGAACATGAAAAACCCTGAACTATCAGCCCTCAAATATCTGAGGAACAACCCTGAAATCGTGATCAAATCATACGATAAAGGGAGAGGCACTGTATTATGAACCGCTCCGACTACCTACAGGTTGGATTATTACAAACATCTTGAATCAGAGCAATACACCGAGTTCGATCAAGATATTACACAAGCGGTCTAGCTTACCGGATTCAAGTTCTGGTGTTAGCAACAGAATGTGGGTTCGAATCACGGCCGTGACACTTGTGTCCTTGAGCAAGACACTTAATCATAATTGCTTCTCTCCACCCAGGGGTTAAATGGGTACCTGTGAAGGCAGAGTTGGTTTGCTCTATATGCGCTAGAAATGGCAGCAATTGAGCTGTATACTCCCCAGGGAGCTGAGATGGTTTCATGAATGATTTATGAGCCTTATGAGCCTTATGAGCAGGGATAATAATATAATGCGCCTTGAGCACCACTTAGTTGGTGGATACGTGCGCTATATAAATCCACACATTATTATTATTATTATTAAGAAACCATCCTTTTAATTCATAATGTCCAAACCAAAATGCGGAACAACACACTCTCGACAAACACACTCAGGCATATCTCGATCCGAGGTCACAGGCATGTCACATTCCAACAGTACTTTCTACCGAGAATTCACAAAACCCCACCAACAGGCACACCCTTTGTTGGAAGATCATTTTCTACTCCCTGTAGTAACCGCATATGTCCGCATATGTCCGCAAAACAGCAGATATACTGAGGAAACTCGAAGGAATAACATTTCCACAAAATGTGTCTTAATATCACAAGTATTGATGTTGTTAAAATGTACACAAATATCCGCAATAAACTGAGGCAATAAACTGTGTATGCAATGCCATCGACCAAACCAACTATCCATAGTTTATCAACAAATACATCCGCAAATTTCTGGAAGTAATACTCAACAGAAATTGTTTCCAATTGGAAATAAAATCGGTTGTGCAATTAGCTTAACAGCCAGTCCGGAAATTTGTGACATAACATTATACGATCTCGAAAATAAAATAGTACAACAGGCTGATCATATCCAAACATGGTGGCATACTAGACACAAAAGTGTACACCAAACCTACGGAAACATACATGTACCAGTTTCTACACAGAACCCCATCACACCCACCCCATGTGTTCAAAGCATTTATCTACTGAGAAACTCTGCGATATGCTAGAAACACTAACAATGAGGAAGATTTCACAGAAATACGTCAAAATTTCTCACAAAAAATTATTAGCTGAGATAAACAACGTAACACATAAAGTGTCACTGGCTAACTAGCCAAACTGATTCACAAATTACCAAAAGATAAACAAAACAACGACTTATAATCTGTTCGTAAACCACAAAAGATGTGAAACAAGCAGGAAACAAACATTGGCCACTGATACAACAAAACCAACATACTCTCAGAAATATTTCCAAAACAACCATTTGTTGCATTCAGAAAGGCTCAAAACATTCGGGAGAAACTAACTCACTCCCAGGGACCCCAGGGGTCAGTTTGAGATTTCCATGTTACCATATAGAGCATTTTCTCTACATTTTGATGGAAAAAGAAAATCCTGAAACGTTGTTGGTAACATTGTGTTTCAATAAATTTGGGAGGTCACTTTTGAAAATTGGGTCCAAGTTTAGGGTTTTGCCAGAGCCAGTCACATCTGGCTTTTTTTGAAAAACCAGATGAAACACTTAATGATCTGCTCTCTTTATTAGAGGAACAAATCACATAAACACAACGAAGGAACCCACTCATACAAAATGGACACATTACAACTGTTTGGAAAACATCAATTATCCAAAAATAAGATAGGAGACAATCCGGTTCTAACTTCTATTGAACCAGTACTTGCAACTGATTGCCCGCAATTGATGAGGCATGAAAGCTTACAATGTAGCTATTGTATTGCTACCAAGGATCTGAAAAAATATCCCGTCTCTTCAACATATTTCCCTTTTATGACCAAAAATAGGCCTACCTGTAAACAAAGGTCAACTATTCCCACAAACTATATTGTCAAACTGACAAACAACGGAAATAGTCAGTTACGGACCCATATCATCTTGTATGAAAATACAATTTGAAAAACAAATCAACAAAGATGTAGCGATGGTGGTGATGGGGGATGTTGATGGGGATGTTGGTGGTGGTGGTGGTGGTGGTGATATGATGGTGACAGTGACGGTGGTGATGACTGGGATGTCGATGATGATGGTACAATTTTTGTGAAATAAACATCACAATGTAACAAACAACATAAAAACTTCAACGTCAAAGGATTCTCACACATGACCCTTATATTCATCTCTGTTGACATGCTTCTACAACTGCGTTTTGCTAAATTCATACTCACATCATACAGCTGGGGAAAATGGTAACTCATCGTAAGTTTTCAAGTTAATTTTTACACATTTCTTAAAGTTGGACCAATTAATTACAAGTCAAACAACTGGCTAGTCCATAAAAGACAATTCTTCTTAAGATAAACTGTGTGAGGTTTGAATTGTGCATGTTGTATTACAAGTTTACTGAACAGCAACTTTTACAGCAACGATATTGTGCCAGAAAATAGGCAGGAATATAGTGAAGACAGCCTTCATGAGATCGGTGGACACAGTTTGAGGGAGCTATTTGGTTGGGTCAAACCTTTTTGTATACAAATTTAATCAAACCAAATCTCGCCTTCCATTGTGTCTCAAGAAGGCTAATGACACTTAAAATGTGAATTGATTTGAAATGAATATGAAGAGTGCATTCCAAAGCAAGCTTGGTTAGTGTGACTCACTTCTATGAGGCGTGTACATTTAAACGACTTCTGGCAAACTTCAATTTTAAAGCTTAAATTTAAGAATACTTAATTTCTAGATAAAACAAATTGAAAATAATTATTTCTTTTTAAAGCACTAAATAAAGATTGTGTCAAACATATTCCACTGTTTTGGTAGAGAAGGCTCCATTGCAAGTAACAAGGTTCTTTTGCCAAAAGTCAAAGTAGCAATCGCAAGCATTCAAGTATTCCTACTTTTCTCCTACTTTTCACCGAGGTCTGCCATAGCCTGCGATTGTATTCAGGAAGTAATAACACTGAAATTAAGCTGGGCGCCACTGCACGAAATTGTAAGTCTGTTAATAGTCTTCAACAGTTTCCAAGTCCTCTGATTTGTCATTTACCAGTAGTTGTTCAAAGAAAGCTGCCTTGTAGCGTGGGATCATGCTGGCAAGTGTCATCAAGTCAGTTTTCTTCAAAACAGATATGCCCCTAGGTCTCTCCATCACTGGAACTGATGCTAGCGGGTCTTCACCATTCTCCATTTTCACTGTCAATTCAGCAGAAACCTTCTTTAGGAATCCTAGCTCCAAGAAGTCTTCCTGATTATGAGATGTCTTGTAGAACATTTGTATGGAGCCACGCCTAAACTGCACGACCTTGATATCCTTGAGAAGTACTGATGTCTTCTTGGCCTGGTGTTCAAATAAGAACATCTGTTTGTGATCGATAGTTGCACACTTTAGCTGCTTGCGTGACTTTTCTATGAGCTCGATATAGTCTTGGAAATCATAAACTTCGCTCTTGCTTTTCAACTTGGTGGTGATGGACCCGTGTACACTATCTGCCGCCATGAATGTATGGCCAGGTTCTAAGTACTTCAGAGATATACAGGTGATGCCAATGGAAGGATTGTTAACCATGCGAAATGCTGAAAACAGCGTCCAGTTTTTGTTTTGGGCACTGCAGTTATCAGCAAAGAGGATTACCTCCTGGATATCTCTGTTGAACCGAAGAAAAGTCAAATATGCACTTGCAACATTGTAGGCTTTCCTCCCGGCTTCTCCCTCGTGCCACAGAACAGCCACCGCTGGTGCATCTTTGCCAGGTGAAGCGAAAGTCTCGTTGAAAAGCACAAGTTTTCGGCTGAAATAATAGTCCTTGGTGGGTAATTTTGGCATGTAAATTGTCTTTTGCATGTCTACAGTTGTTACAAGGACTTGGTCATCATTCTTCATCCGCTCTGTGTCTGCATTGAGAGCTGCCCTTGCTTGGGCAGCTCTGGTTTTGTGTTCAACATATCCAGAACAAGCGTGGCAGTTACAGGTACTGCAGTTATGGGGGAGGTCATCCACGATGCTTGTAGTGGTGGATGTGCTTGTTCGTGGATGAGGCATGTTTTACACAGGTCATTTTCAGGAGACGAGAATGAAACATTCATAGAGCTGAATACCTTGTAGTAGTATTGGAAGGAACATTGGTCTTGGCCAGATGCCTGTTGACTTTCATTGAAGACCTGATGCATTGAACATATTGATAGGTCGGATGGAAGGTACCTCCTGTTGGGAGCATGGTCCCGCCTGTAATGTGAGACCTGCGGTCGAAAGGATTCAATATGATCTATTACATGTTTGCGGTGCCCTCATCAAATTTGTTCTGTGGTACATGTTGACCACGCCTGTCGCCATGCGCATCACTACAACACCCCATCCTTCCTGACATTTTTCAGAGCAGACTTAACAACCTGGTCGCCATGATACCCGATCGTGTGCAAGAAAAACATTTGCACACTTGTGTTGATCCGAACCGCCACTTTAGAGTACATTCTCTGCGCGACCCTCGGTTTGGTGTTGTGAAGGACCTCTTCTTTTCTTCATCCACGTTGTGCACGAGCCAGTCACGTCTGTGGTCGTATCTCATGTCCCAAAAGTTCTTGAAAATTTCTTGTCTCTGTTCCTCAGAAAACTTCTCTGAACACTTTCTCCTGCATTTCTGTGTACATGGACGAAGTATATGGTGGTTCTCCTGGTCTCTGGTTTTCTTTGTTCAACTGATCTGCACCGTTTTTATCTGTTTAAATATATACAAAGAAATAAAATGTTTTCTGAAAAAGTAAAACAAATTGCTAGTAATTCAGATTGATTCATTTATATCACTAATGGTCAAGAATTACTAAATAATTTGTGTTTGCGTGGAAGGAGAATTTTACAACAGGGCATTCAAGCGACATCTTTATGTGTCCACAGTAACTGCTATGTGTGAAATATGAATATAAAGTCCTCTCCTTAAAATTGCATAACATCCACAGCAAAAGGATTATTCAACCTCACCTTTAGATTTATTTAACCCTCTCTCTTGCAGAGCCTCTGGATTGGGTGGAGGCTGATCTACAGCATCTAGTGGAACTTCCTCAGGTTGTTCAGCAATACCTGCATTTGTGATAGATGAAGATTTTATTTTGTATTTTGTCTTGAGTATTATTTAATTACAATTAAAGAAATAGCTGTAACATTAAAATAAAAAAGTGTATACCTATAAATAAAAGATGATTACATTACCTTTTTGGCTATCCTCTTCTGGTGCTACTTGTCCAAGAAGTAGGTCTATATCAGACAATAGCAGGCTGCCATCTTTGTTGGGTGGAGGTTGATCTACAACTTCTTGTTGAACTGCATCAGGTTCTTCAGCAATACCTGCCGTAGTGATGTGCATTTTGTGATAGAAGATTTTATTTAGCATTTAATATTGAGCACAACCTTAATTACACTTAAAGGAGCCATGCAATAGAATTGTTATGATTTGAATACATGTAGGACAGCTTACTTTACGTGTTACTGTATAGTAATACAAGGGAGAAATTTAAACATTTTGGTCTTTTGCTAATGAAAATGTCCACATTCCTGAGCCATATTGTGATGTCATTCAAGGCAGAACAGAAGTATCTCCATAGCTTTGTACACAAATAATGCATAACTGTAAATAAAAAGAAGTGCATTACCTTTTTGGTTATCCTCTTCTGGTGCCACTTGTCCCAGAAGTATGTCTATATCAGACAACTGCAGGCTGTCGTCTTTGTTCAGATTGCTTTTGGGATTATCTGTGAATGAATGAATTATTGGTAAATAGCCTATAAAGCCCTATATCTAACAAATTTTGTATTTGAAACATTCACTTAAACTTCTCAACTAAATATATTCAGGAAATTATGGATATATAACTTACTCAAATCAGAGTCGCTAATGCAGTCTAATATCTCACTAAATGCATTTTCAGTTGAAGAGCTGCACATTACCACAATGTCCTGTTGAAAATAATCTGTAAAAATGATAACATAAAAATGTTGCTCACTTTCTGACAAAAGGTATGATATGAATTTGCAAACAAATTGCATACGGCACTCAGATGTATAGCTGCTATATTATTGCAGTTGAAATAAATGGGAGAATTTCTACAATCTAGCTCCAAATTGTGCTTTGTTGAAAATGTTTCAAGCACTTCAGGAAATAGGTCTGTAGAACCAATTATGAAAAGCAACATACCCTCTGAATCAGACAAACTTTCCATGTGAACATCATTCAGTCCATCATTGTTTGGCTCTGTAAAATGATAGAGAGTAATTTAAATAAAGCACTTTATAATTTATTATAAAGCAAGAAACTACATCTTTATCTAAATCTTCATTCATCACAAATTGTACATTACTACTGCAGCTACTGCTGAATGAGCGAGCAATGTCTGCAGCAGTAAAATTACTTACATTTATCAAACATAACTTACCCTTTGGATCAGACAACGTTTTTATCGAACATCATTTAGTCCGTCACTGTTTAGCTCTGTATTATATAATAGAGAATAATTTTAATCAATCATTTTAGAATGTTGTATAAAGTCAGGAACTGCATCTTTATCTAAATATTCATCTATTACAAAAATGTACATTAATACTGCAGGAACTGCTGAATGATTGAGCAATGTCTGCTGTAGTAAAACAACTTATGAAAAACAACTTACCCTTTGGATCAGACAAACTTTTCTTGGGGACATCATTCTTGAGTTCATCATTGTTTGGCACTGTATATATACAATTGAGAATAACATTAAGCGTTTCAGATTTTCCATTATTCTCAGTAGAAACTACATCTTCAACTAAATGTTTATCTATACCTGGAGGCATTGCTGAACTATAAAATTATGAAACACCGGGACACCCAAGGGGGCTCGAGCCCCGCCCCAAGAGGGTCCCAATTTTTTACATATATACGTACATATACATACTAGGCCTAGTTGATTTGTGAGAGTAACATTTTCTTTGAGCCCCACAAGACAAAATCCTGGGTGGAGCCCTCCCCCACCCCAAAGGCAAAATCCTGGAGTGCGCCCGTTGTTATGAAGATCAACTTACTCTCTGAATCATACACCTGCATGTGAACATCATTCAGTCCATCTGGCACTGTAAATATATGAAAGATAATAACTTAAATTAAGCATTTAAAAAACAGATAAAATAATGCCACAATCTACTTTGTTATCACCTGCTGACGATAATCATACAAAATCCAAGGACAAAATTAAAAGCAAATGAAATATACCTGCATTAATTTAAACAAGTGCTTTCATTAATAAGTAATAAGTACATTAATAAGCTCAATAATGTATTAACTCTACTTAAACTTCATTTTATTACCGTTGATAAGTTCTGTGTCGTCATGTTTGAGCTGCTTCTTGCCTGTAAAGGAGGAAAGGAATATTAGAAATGATATGATATGAATGTTATCACAGTCTTCTTTACTCCTAGATTTTACCCTTAAGATAATTGATTACCTGTTTTAAGGTCTGCTTTAGTGATCTAGGGACTTGCTGGGGAACAAAATCGACATTTACTTTCATTAGTGACAAACATGTTGGCATCAGATTTGCAAAAACTTAAAAATAGGCACTTCAGTTTGGTGTTACGTAACAGGTGAACGAAATCCTTCACACAAAGAGTTTGCGTGAGTGTCACTCGGAAAAACTAACTGTACAAAATAAAATAGACCAGATCAAAACGATGCTTGTTCCGATTTAGTAATCCTTTGGATATGTTATTGCTGAATAGTTTCCCTCTATTGTCCCCAAACGGCATTAAAAAATATGGTATACTTTTTGAGATATCGCGTGAGAAACATTGCCACGTCATTTCTGAAATCGTTGGATTCGCTGGTCGCATCTGCATGGCCCATTGACCCACACACAAATTTTCACCCTCGGAGAGACGCACCACCGAGCACTTACATACTCGAATTTATGTTAATAGGCTGAGAGGGTAAACCGGGCGGTGTGATTGGTCAAATCGTTCATGTGACGGCTTTTGAATGCTCAGAGAGAAGCTCGGCGTGGGTGTTTGTTGCTCAAATCGGCAGGCGCATCCAGAGCTATGGATTGATGAATATTTTGCGGTTTTCTTCGCTATGAAGGATAATCCTGTTCGTCTGTTTCAATATATGTATAATTCACCATATATCAAGGAATTTTAGGTTTTTCCTGGGTTATTAGGTCCAGAAATAACGACGAATTGCAAAAGAAAATTCGAGTAAATTCAGTTCCATTTTGTCTTGTTTGACTTGCCAGTCACTTGTGACGGGCAACTCGACCTTTCTACACTTCTGGGTTGATTTTAACGTATTTTGAGGTTATTTCAATGGCATTGTGAACATGAGCGTTGGTATTACATTTGAAATTGAAATAATGGCCTCTCAATTAATGTTACTTTGTTCCCAGTTTGTCCATAATGATACCAAATCGCTGAAACTATGGCAAACATGTACGGTTTTGTTGTAATTGTAAGCGGCGATGAATGAAACGCCTTTCCATACATTGACCGAAGTCAAGTCGACTCGACCGCAAACTAGACCAATTGGCAATACCAACTCGACCAAAACACAATGTAATCGATATCGATAGCTCTCGAATGTCCTAGAATGCAAGAACACGATAACAATTCTGTAAACAACACATTTTTTGTTATTTAGTTACACACACAAGTCATAATTACACGTGTGAGTTATGGTTGTTCGGGTTTCGGTCGAGTTGGTAATCGGTCGAGTTGCTCATTGGTCGAGTTGGTGTTTTGGTCGAGGTGGTATTTTGGTCGAGATGGCGTCGGTCGATCGGCAAGCGGTCGAGTTAACCGCACCCCCATTGTAATCGGAAAACTGGTCAACTCGTCCCGGCCAACTCATACTCGAACCATAGAGCTACATGCCGAACCAACTCGATTTGTGTACAATACTGAGTTGATCATTCCATAAATCCGCTCAAAAACATAGTAGCGTGATTGGGCCATGACATTATACACCCAATTTTCGTAATTTGTGCATAATATCCCCTATTATTATAATATTATAATGTTAGTTAAACTTAAAGACAAAAGGGTCTTGATCAGTAATTGATTTTTTTTTTTTTTTTTTTTTTTTTTTAAAAATTCTTGCAATTTTGCCTAAATAAATAAAAATTGGGTCTAATTAATATGCAAATTATATAATATATGATTACGTATACAACTTAAATTGCTGTGATTTTGGATGATAAAACATACTTTGTATTTGTGCTACATGTAAATTTCATGTTGATAGAACTGGTAGTGGTACATTTTGAACGAGATCCAAAAACATGCTTTACAAAAGAGTATATTTTGATTTTGAGACCAATTAATATGCAAATTAGGCAGAATATAAGTTAAATCATGACTGGAATTGTGCTCATTGGAGACTATGCTACGTCCATTCTATTTATGCAAAACTTCAGGTCCATCTAATTCATACTTTTTTAAAGGAAAATTGTAATACATCATGTATAGAAATGTAGAAATTCTGCCGTTTGGGGTAATTAATATGCAAATTATGCAGTTAGTAACTTAATGGACTACTAATATTATGTTCATTGTTGCAGTTGACCTACTTTATATCAGCCCCAAAATTCAGATTCATCTTACTGTTACTGTTTGAATTACAGGCAAAACCGTAGCATATATGTATAGAAATGTGTAAATTTTGCCATTTTTGGGTAATTAATATGCAAATTAGGTAGTACTCTACGTTTTAGAAAGTTGAAAATTGCCCATCATGAAGATATCTATGTTTCTGTTACTTGCTGAAAGTTTGAAAGGTATGCAATAAATATTTCTTGAGTTATAAGCTAAACTCTGTATAACATTGTGCTATTTGTGGTGCCATGGCAATATAAAGAAAATAAAAGAATTGACCTTTGACCTCCGTTCCCCAAAACTACTCAATACAGCGATACAAAAATTACGATATCTTCGCAACGCAAGCTGCGATTGCAAAAATTTTAATAGTTTTGGGTTTCTGTGATTGTGCTCTTTCTCACTGATAACATTTCCAATGCCTTTTTCAAAGAGATAATTTTCACCTGAAGTGCCTATTAAAAATGACTAAAACTAGCATGATTCAATCACTAGTAAAGTGCACTAATGAGATTTCATTCTTGAATATCCATACTTGTTTGGACATATTTTTAGTCCTCCTATCAAAAGACTGCATAGCCATATGCATATTAAAATACAATTTGGCCTACATTATGATCAACGCCTATTCATTAACTCAGTAGGCCTATTCATAAAATTTACAACAAAATATGAATCAATAAACCATGGCTGTATTGAAATATTTCAAAATGGATCAAACAGAAACATGAAAAGTTGGAGTTACGCAGGCTTAGCCTAACCTATGTGTAAGCTAAGATGATGCAGCAGTCATGCCATTGCCAGTTTGACCAGTGTGTAACGTAGGCCTAACCCTTGCCATGCTTGCCTGCATCATGCAACATTATAATTTATATGGGCGCTGATTACATTGGACTTTCATCTATCTACTGATTACCTCTGAGTTCTATAGGATTATATTTAAGACTTAAGCATGTAAAAGATAGACATACCTTGGTTTTTTTCCAATGCCCTTTGGAGAATTTGAAAGCCCCTGCTGTACAGCTTGAGGTTGAACATGGCCGCCATTATACATTTGATGAGTTAGAATGGTGATAGCGCCCTCAATAGTTCAAGTATTTTTATGGCAAATGAGCTTATCTCACAGATGGACATGTCTTAACTTAAGGTTTTTTTATGGCAAAACAGCCTATCTTAAAGTAAACTTGTTTTGCCATAAACACTCAACATTATGTTTTGAACTCATTTGAAAGGCAGATCTATGTATCTTAGACTTAGTATGTTTTACCAAATAAAAATAAAGTATGCATGACTTAATTCAAAGTTAGACGTTTCTCAAACTTAGATATTTTTTTGGCAAAACAGCTTATCTTCAAGTTAAGTTGTTTTACCCTAAACACTCCACACTAGGTTATAATCAATTTGGAAGGCAAAGTAGTCTATCTTGGACTTACAATGTTTTACCAAGCAAAACAAGAAACTGTGAATGACTTAGGTTAGAGATAAGGCGTTTTGCCATACAAAACCAGAGTGAACGTGTGCAAAGAATGTGAGATAGGACATGCTATCTTCAAAACAATCCATCGTACGCCTTTGAAACTTTCACAAATGAAAAGAGCGCCCTCAATTTACCCAAAAATGATCTTATCTCAAAAATCAAAATTTTCGAGTTGGGCTGTTTTGCCATGGAAGGCCCGTGGTGTACTTATTACTGAATTGATAAAGGATGCTTTTAGTTACCTGATTTTTTAAAGGATGCTTTTGATAAAGAATTTGTTTGATAACATGTATTATTATGTTGTAGACTGGAAGTATAATCCATGTTGAGTTTCATATTTTATGTAAATAAGATTGTAAGTGATGTAAAGTAGGCCTAAGTTATTATATTTTTTTAAGTACACCATTGCAAGTAATCTCACACGCACAGGAAGTGGGATCCTTAAAAATATTGCGCTGATTCCAATTCGGTGACGATTTGGGTTTGGCGACAATTCGGTGATGCGACGATTCGGGTGGCGCGGCGATTCGGGTGATGCGGCGATTCGGGCGGCGCGGTGATACGGGCGGCGCGGCGATTCAGGCGGCGCGGCGATACATGTGGTGCGGCGATACAGGTGGTGCGGCGATACAGGTGGTGCGGCGATACGTGAGGTGCGGCGATACAGGTGGTGCGGCGATACGGGTGGTGCGGCGATTCGGGTGGTGCGGCGATACAGGTGGTGCGGCGATACAGGTGGTGCGGCGATACGGGTAGTGCGGCGATCCGGGTGGTGCGGCGATACGGGTGGTGCGGTGATTCGGGTGGTGCGGCGATACAGGTGGTGCGGCGATACAGGTGGTGCGGCGACACGTGAGGTGCGGCGATACAGGTGGTGCGGCGATACAGGTGGTGCGGCGATACAGGTGGTGCGGCGATACGGGTGGTGCGGCGATTCGGGTGGTGCGGCGATACAGGTGGTGCGGCGATACAGGTGGTGCGGCGATACAGGTGGTGCGGCGATACGTGAGGTGCGGCGATACAGGTGGTGCGGCGATACGGGTGGTGCGGCGATACGGGTGGTGCGGCGATACGGGGGGTGC
>CM055833.1:18681277-19040915 GCA_029582265.1 Zoroaster sp. YZ-2022 | reverse complement strand
AAAAAAAGGGTTCCCTAGTCTTAGCTTCCACTAACCTTACTAAACTAGTCTCACTAACTAGAAGGGGGGGTACTAACTTTAACTTTTCACTAAGTGGAATACATGTGCCATTTCTGAGCTGTTCTCTTGCAGTCATGGATGCTATATATTGCTCTACGCGATATCCAAAGGCAGCAGGGTGGTGCACTCCGCCGCGAGAGGATTTTCAGGGACAGACTGAATCCAAATTCTCCCGGCAAAATGTCATGAATTTGTTCAGAGATACCTGTGTTTTTGGCTCGGGCCCCACCTGTCTTCTTTTCTCTTTTCATATTTACTGTAGTCCTGTTTTGCCTTCAGTTTTATCCTGCCCCACTGTTCCTTTAGCCGCTTTTTATCGCGTCTCTGCCCGTACCTTGCACTGAATTTGTACGATTTCTTCCGCCTTCTCTTTCCTCTTAGTTGAATCTGCATCAATACGCTTGTCTTCTATGATTTCACTTTTTCCTGGCATAGTTCTAGCAAAAAGATCTTTTCCATGTAATCCCAATTCTCACCTCTTTCCTTTTTTGCAGCCATGTCTATGTAAGGCCTGCATACCTCACTCCAACCTTTCCTAAGGGCATTCTCCTATTAGCATAACAATCAATTCCAGGAAACGATTCAGGGTTCATTGTACTTGAAGAAGTAAATCAGTTTTAAAATGCTATACCAAGTTAGTGAGACATTTTAGTATCTACTAATTAGTGGCAGTTTTATAAATACCAAATTAACTTAGTGGGCAATTCCTCAGTAACTAATTGGAGATTAACTTGGTAACAGTTTAAATTAGTGACTCTTTATGAATACGGGCCTTAAACTTTGTTCCAACTCCTGCTAAACCAACCCGTTCAACTCTTTTGAGTGAAATTGACGAATAAGAATTGAATTCCTGATACATAACAAACCTTCCAAAACTCATCTGTTCAAACCACCATCCACTTGGAATCCAAAAACTACACAGAGTGCAACACTTGAAACTATTTGGAAGCCACACAAAATAAACTTGCTCACATTCGTCTGAGAACTCGGAAAAAGAACATGAAAAACCCTGAACTATCAGCCCTCAAATATCTGAGGAACAACCCTGAAATCGTGATCAAATCATACGATAAAGGGAGGCACTGCATTATGAACGCGCTCCGACTACCTACAGGTTGGATTATTACAAACATCTTGAATCAGGCAATACACCGAGTTCGATCAAGATATTACACAAGAAACCATCCTTTTAATTCATAATGTCCAAACCAAAATGCGAAACAACACACTCTCGACAAACACACTCAGGCATATCTCGATCCGAGGTCACAGGCATGTCACATTCCAACAGTACTTTCTACCGAGAATTCACAAAACCACACCAACAGGCACCCTTTGTTGGAAGATCATTTTCTACTCCCTGTAGTAACCGCATATGTCCGCAAAACAGCAGATATACTGAGGAAACTCGAAGGAATAACATTTCCACAAAATGTGTCTTAATATCACAAGTATTGATGTTGTTAAAATGTACACAAATATCCGCAATAAACTGAGGCAATAAACTGTGTATGCAATGCTGTTTTCTTCCTCCATGACCAAACCAACTATCCATAGTTTATCAACAAATACATCCGCAAATTTCTGGAAGTAATACTCAACAGAAATTGTTTCCAATTTGGAAATAAAATCGGTTGTGCAATTAGCTTAACAGCCAGTCCGGAAATTTGTGACATAACATTATACGATCTCGAAAATAAAATAATACAACAGGCTGATCATATCCAAACATGGTGGCATACTAGACACAAAAGTGTACACCAAACCTACGGAAACATACATGTACCAGTTTCTACACAGAACCCCATGACACCCACCCCATGTGTTCAAAGCATTTATCTACTGAGAAACTCTGCGATATGCTAGAAACACCAACAATGAGGAAGATTTCACAGAAATACGTCAAAATTTCTCACAAAAAATTATTAGCTGAGATAAACAACGTAACACATAAAGTGTCACTGGCTAACTAGCCAAACTGATTCACAAATTACCAAAAGATAAACAAAACAACTACTTATAATCCGTTCGTAAACCACAAAAGATGTGAAACAAGCAGTAAACAAACATTGGCTACTGATACAACAAAACCAACATACTCTCAGAAATATTTCCAAAACAACCATTTGTTGCATTCAGAAAGGCTCAAAACATTCGGGAGAAACTAACTCACTCCCAGGGACCCCAGGGGTCAGTTTGAGATTTCCATGTTACCATATAGAGCATTTTCTCTACATTTTGATGGAAAAAGAAAATCCTGAAACGTTGTTGGTAACATTGTTTCACAATAAATTTGGGAGGTCACTTTTGAAAATTAGGTCCAAGTTTAGGGTTTTGCCAGAGCCAGTCACATCTGGCTTTTTGAAAAACCAGATGAAACACTTAATGATCTGCTCTCTTTATTAGAGGAACAAATCACATAAACACAACAGAAGGAACCCACTCATACAAAATGGACACATTACAACTGTTTGGAAAACATCAATTATCCAAAAATAAGATAGGAGACAATCCGGTTCTAACTTCTATTGAACCAGTACTTGCAACTGATTGCCCGCAATTGATGAGGCATGAAAGCTTACAATGTAGCTATTGTATTGCTACCAAGGATCTGAAAAAATATCCCGTCTCTTCAACATATTTCCCCTTTTATGACCAAAAATAGGCCTACCTGTAAACAAAAGGTCGACTATTCCCACAAACTATATTGTCAAACTGACAAACAACGGAAATAGTCAGTTACGGACCCATATCATCTTGTATGAAAAATACAATTTGAAAAACAAATCAACAAAGATGTAGACGATGGTGGTGATGGGGGATGGTGGTGATGGGGGATGTTGGTGGTGGTGGTGGTAGGCGATGATATGATGATGATATGATGGTGACAGTGACGGTGGTGATGACTGGGATGTCAATGATGATGGTACAATTTTTGTGAAATAAACATCACAATGTAACAAACAACATAAAAACTTCAACGTCAAAGGATTCTCACACATGACCCTTATATTCATCTCTGTTGACATGCTTCTACAACCGTTTTGCTAAATTCATACTCACATCATACAGCTGGGGGAAAATGGTAACTCATCGTAAGTTTTCAAGTTAAATTTTTACACATTTCTTAAAGTTGGACCAATTAATTACAAGTCAAACAACTGGCTAGTCCATAAAAAGACAATTCTTCTTAAGATAAACTGTGTGAGGTTTGAATTGTGCATGTTGTAATTACAAGTTTACTGAACAGCAACTTTTACAGCAACGATATTGTGCCAGAAAATAGGCAGGAATATAGTGAAGACAGCCTTCATGAGATACGGTGGACACAGTTTGAGGGAGCTATTTGGTTCGGGTCAAACCTTTTTGTATACAAATTTAATCAAACCAAATCTCGCCCTTCCATTGTGTCTCAAGAAGGCTAATGACACTTAAAATGTGCGAATTGATTTGAAATGAATATGAAGAGTGCATTCCAAAGCAAGCTTGGTTAGTGTGACTCACTTCTATGAGGCGTGTACATTTAAACGGCTTCTGGCAAACTTCAATTTTAAAGCTTAAATTTAAGAATACTTAATTTCTAGATAAAACAAATTGAAAATAATTATTTTCTTTTTTAAAGCACTAAATAAAGATTGTGTCAAACATATTCCACTGTTTTTGGTAGAGAAGGCTCCATTGCAAGTAACAAGGTTCTTTTGCCAAAAGTCAAAGTAGCAATCGCAAGCATTCAAGTATTCCTACTTTTCTCCTACTTTTTCACCGAGGTCTGCCATAGCCTGCGATTGTATTCAGGAAGTAATAACACTGAAATTGCTGGGCCACTGCACGAAATTGTAAGTCTGTTAATAGTCTTCAACAGTTTCCAAGTCCTCTGATTTGTCATTTACCAGTAGTTGTTCAAAGAAAGCTGCCTTGTAGCGTGGGATCATGCTGGCAAGTGTCATCAAGTCAGTTTTCTTCAAAGCAGATATGCCCCTAGGTCTCTCCATCACTGGAACTGATGCTAGCGGGTCTTCACCATTCTCCATTTTCACTGTCAATTCGCGTGCAGAAACCTTCTTTAGGAATCCTAGCTCCAAGAAGTCTTCCTGATTATGAGATGTCTTGTAGAACATTTGTATGGAGCCACGCCTAAACTGCACGACCTTGATATCCTTGAGAAGTACTGATGTCTTCTTGGCCTGGTGTTCAAATAAGAACATCTGTTTGTGATCGATAGTTGCACACTTTAGCTGCTTGCGTGACTTTTCTATGAGCTCGATATAGTCTTGGAAATCATAAACTTCGCTCTTGCTTTTCAACTTGGTGGTGATGGACCCGTGTACACTATCTGCCGCCATGAATGTATGGCCAGGTTCTAAGTACTTCAGAGATATACAGGTGATGCCAATGGAAGGATTGTTAACCATGCGAGGAAATGCTGAAAACAGCGTCCAGTTTTTGTTTTGGGCACTGCAGTTATCAGCAAAGAGGATTACCTCTTGGATATCTCTGTTGAACCGAAGAAAAGTCAAATATGCACTTGCAACATTGTAGGCTTTCCTCCCGGCTTCTCCCTCGTGCCACAGATCTTTGCCAGGTGAAGCGAAAGTCTCGTTGAAAAGCACAAGTTTTCGGCTGAAATAATAGTCCTTGGTGGGTAATTTTGGCATGCAAATTGTCTTTTGCATGTCTACAGTTGTTACAAGGACTTGGTCATCATTCTTCATCCGCTCTGTGTCTGCATTGAGAGCTGCCCTTGCTTGGGCAGCTCTGGTTTTGTGTTCAACATATCCAGAACAAGCGTGGCAGTTACAGGTACTGCAGTTATGGGGGAGGTCATCCGCCGATGCTTGTAGTGGTGGATGTGCTTGTTCGTGGATGAGGCATGTTTTACACAGGTCATTTTCAGGAGACGAGAATGAAATATTCATAGAGCTGAATACCTTGTAGTAGTATTGGAAGGAACATTGGTCTTGGCCAGATGCCTGTTGACTTTCATTGAAGACCTGATGCATTGAACATATTGATAGGTCGGATGGAAGGTACCTCCTGTTGGGAGCATGGTCCCGCCTGTAATGTGAGACCTGCGGTCGAAAGGTTCAATATGATCTATTACTTGTTTGCGGTACCCCTCATCAAATTTGTTCTGTGGTACATGTTGACCACGCCTGTCGCCATGCACCGACTACAACACCCCATCCTTCCTGACATTTTTCAGAGCAGACTTAACAACCTGGTCGCCATGATACCCGATCGTGTGCAAAAAAAACATTTGCACACTTGTGTTGATCGAACCGCCACTTTAGAGTACATTCTCTGCGCAACCCTCGGTTTGGTGTTGTGAAGGACCTCTTCTTTTCTTCATCCACGCGTTGTGCGAGCCAGTCACGTCTGTGGTCGTAGCTCATGTCCCAAAATTTCTTGAAAATTTCTTGTCTCTGTTCCTCAGAAAACTTCTCTGAACACTTTCTCCTGCATTTCTGTGTACATGGACGAAGTATACGGTGGTTCTCCTGGTTTTCTTTTGTTCAACTGATCTGCACCGTTTTTTATCTGTTTAAATATATACAAAGAAATAAAATGTTTTCTGAAAAAAGTAAAACAAATTGCTAGTAATTCAGATTGATTCATTTATATCACTAATGGTCAAGAATTACTAAATAATTTGTGTTTGCGTGGAAGGAGAATTTTACAACAGGGCATTCAAGCGACATCTTTATGTGTCCACAGTAACTGCTATGTGTGAAATATGAATATAAAGTCCTCTCCTTAAAATTGCATAACATCCACAGCAAAAAGGATTATTCAACCTCACCTTTAGATTTATTTAACCCTCTCTCTTGCAGAGCCTCTGGATTGGGTGGAGGCTGATCTACAGCATCTAGTGGAACTTCCTCAGGTTGTTCAGCAATACCTGCATTTGTGATAGATGAAGATTTTATTTTGTATTTTGTCTTGAGTATTATTTAATTACAATTAAAGAAATAGCTGTAACATTAAAATAAAAAAAGTGTATACCTATAAATAAAAGATGATTACATTACCTTTTTGGCTATCCTCTTCTGGTGCTAATTGTCCAAGAAGTAGGTCTATATCAGACAATAGCAGGCTGCCATCTTTGTTGGGTGGAGGTTGATCTACCACTTCTTGTTGAACTGCATCAGGTTCTTCAGCAATACCTGCCGTAGTGATGTGCATTTTGTGATAGAAGATTTTATTTAGCATTTAATATTGAGCACAACCTTAATTACACTTAAAGGAGCCATGCAATAGAATTGTTATGATTTGAATACATGTAGGACAGCTTTTTAAACATTTTGGTCTTTTTGCTAATGAAAATGTCCACATTCCTGAGCCATATTGTGATGTCATTCAAGGCAGAACAGAAGTATCTCCATAGCTTTGTACACAAATAATGCATAACTGTAAATAAACAGAGAAGTGCATTACCTTTTTGGTTATCCTCTTCTGGTGCCACTTGTCCCAGAGGTATGTCTATATCAGACAACTGCAGGCTGTCGTCTTTGTTCAGATTGCTTTTGGGATTATCTGTGAATGAATGAATTATTGGTAAATAGCCTATAAAGCCCTATATCTAACAAATTTTGTATTTGAAACATTCACTTAAACTTCTCAACTAAATATATTCAGGAAATTATGGATATATAACTTACTCAAATCAGAGTCGCTAATGCAGTCTAATATCTCACTAAATGCATTTTCAGTTGAAGAGCTGCACATTACCACAATGTCCTGTTGAAAATAATCTGTAAAATGATAACATAAAAATGTTGCTCACTTTCTGACAAAAGGTATGATATGAATTTGCAAACAAATTGCATACGGCACTCAGATGTATAGCTGCTATATTATTGCAGTTGAAATAAATGGGAGAATTTCTACAATCTAGCTCCAAATTGTGCTTTTGTTGAAAATGTTTCAAGGACTTCAGGAAATAGGTCTGTAGAACCAATTATGAAAAGCAACATACCCTCTGAATCAGACAAACTTTCCATGTGAACATCATTCAGTCCATCATTGTTTGGCTCTGTAAAATGATAGAGAGTAATTTAAATAAAGCACTTTATAATTTATTATAAGCAAGAAACTACATCTTTATCTAAATCTTCATTTATCACAAATTGTACATTACTACTGCAGCTACTGCTGAATGACCGAGCAATGTCGGCAGCAGTGAATGTACTTACATTTATCAAACATAACTTACCCTTTGGATCAGACAACGTTTTTATGCGAACATCATTTAGTCCGTCACTGTTTAGCTCTGTATTATATAATAGAGAATAATTTTAATCAATCATTTTAGAATGTTGTATAAGTCAGGAACTGCATCTTTATCTAAATATTCATCTATTACAAAAATGTACATTAATACTGCAGGAACTGCTGAATGATTGAGCAATGTCTGCTGTAGTAAAACAACTTATGAAAAACAACTTACCCTTTGGATCAGACAAACTTTTCTTGGGGACATCATTCTTGAGTTCATCATTGTTTGGCACTGTATATATACAGTGAGAATAACATTAAGCGTTTCAGATTTTCCATTATTCTCAGTAGAAACTACATCTTCAACTAAATGTTTATCTATACCTGGAGGCATTGCTGAACTGTAAAATTATGAAACACCGGGGCACCCAAAGGGGGGGCTCGAGCCCCGCCCCCAAGAGGGTCCCCTGATTTTTTACATATACGTGCATATACATACTAGGCCTAGTTGATTTGTGAGAGTAAAATTTTCTTTGAGCCCCCACAAGACAAAATCCTGGGTGGAGCCCTCCCCCCACCCCAAAGGCAAAATCCTGGGTGCGCCGTTGTTATGAAGATCAACTTACTCTCTGAATCAGACACCTGCATGTGAACATCATTCAGTCCATCTGGCACTGTAAATATATGAAAGATAATAACTTAAATTAAGCATTTAAAAAAAAAGATAAAATAATGCCACAATCTACTTTGTTATCACCTGCTGACGATAATCATACAAAATCCAAGGACAAAATTAAAAGCAAATGAAATATACCTGCATTAAACAAGTGCTTTCATTAATAAGTAATAAGTACATTAATAAGCTCAATAATGTATTAACTACTTAAACTTCATTTTATTACCTTTGATAAGTTCTGTGTCGTCATGTTTGAGCTGCTTCTTGCCTGTAAAGGAGGAAAGGAATATTAGAAATGATATGATATGAATGTTATCACAGTCTTCTTTACTCCTAGATTTTACCCTTAAGATAATTGATTACCTGTTTTAAGGTCTGCTTTAGTGATCTAGGGACTTGCTGGGGAACAAAATCGACATTTACTTTCATTAGTGACAAACATGTTGGCATCAGATTTTGCAAAACTTAAAAATGACTAAAACTAGCATGATTCAATCACTAGTAAAGTGCACTAATGAGATTTCATTCTTGAATATCCATACTTGTTTGGACATATTTTTAGTCCTATCAAAAGACTGCATAGCCATATGCATATTAAAATACAATTTGGCCTACATTATCAACGCCTATTCATTAACTCAGTAGGCCTATTCATAAAATTTACAACAAAATATGAATCAATAAACCCTGGCTGTATTGAAATATTTCAAAATGGATCAAACAGAAACATAAAAAGTTGGAGTTACGCAGGCTTAGCCTAACCTATGTGTAAGCTAAGATGATGCAGCAGTCATGGCAGTTTGACCAGTGTGTAACGTCGTACTCGTAGGCCTAAGGCCAATGAAAGTTGATTACTAGTTTCTCGTCAGCCATTTATCAAATTTTGGTGAGTTTTTTTTTTCATTATTCATTATTCATTATTTTTCATCAAGGAAAAATGCAACCCATACACATACACAAACTGCCATTTTGAAACAGATTTAGGTTCTAAATTCACCCAGAAATGTGAGTTTGATGCCAATATCAGTTCTATTGAGTTGTGAAGAGAAGGACATGAAGGACTGGCTACGACCTTTTGCGACATTACGTTCTACCGTGACAGTCATTTTCAAATTACTGTTCCATTTCACTTGCGCCTTAGTCCTGTCCTTCCGTCATCAATGCAATCACTACACTGGGGATAGAACTGATCTCGGAGACAAGGTCCTCTGTGGTAGAACATGAACATACCTTGAAGGCATGACAACGATCGATCAATACCAACCTCGTACCACGGCTGACAATACCACGACCCGGATAGGCCGGGCACATAGTATGCGATCTGGAAGCGAGGTTGCAATTTCATGTGACCTGTGAGCGTCATTCGCGGCTCTCAGCGGCTGCACCAGCTGCATGTACACTATATACCCTGCATGCCATGGGTTTTCTTTCGCAAATCTGTGAAGCTAGGCAGATCAGCGCTTCCCATGGGCCCAGCTGTATGGAAGGTGGGCACGACCGGTATGTTGCATGATACAGCGAAGCTGCAAAAACATCGACCGCGCAATCGGAATGGTTCCTTTTAGCTTGGGAGTAGTTTGCGTCGGATTTTCCGGATTTTCCCAAAAATGTTTTGCAAAATAATGAAATTTTGGCATAATGAAATTTTTTGGTGCGGGGCCAAAATCACGTGCGGGCGCTGACGAGAAACTAGTAATCAGCTTTCATTGGCCTAACCCTTGCCTGCATCATGCAACATTATAATTTATATGGGCGCTGATTACATTGGACTTTCATCTATCTACTGATTACCTCTGAGTTCTATAGGATTATATTTAAGACTTAAGCATGTAAAAGATAGACATACCTTGGTTTTTTTCCAATGCCCTTTGGAGAATTTGAAAGCCCCTGCTGTGCAGCTTGAGGTTGAACATGGCCGCCATTATACATTTGATGAGTTAGAATGGTGATAGCGCCCTCAATAGTTCAAGTATTTTTATGGCAATGAGCTTATCTCACAGATGGACATGTCTTAACTTAAGGTTTTTTTTATGGCAAAACAGCCTATCTTAAAGTAAACTTGTTTTGCCATAAACACTCAACATTATGTTTTGAACTCATTTGAAAGGCAGATCTATGTATCTTAGACTTAGTGGCCCGTATTCATAAAGAGTCACTAATTTAAACTGTTACCAAGTTAATCTCCAATTAGTTACTGAGGAATTGCCCACTAAGTTAATTTGGTATTTATAAAACTGCCACTAATTAGTAGATACTAAAATGTCTCACTAACTTGGTATAGCATTTTAAAACTGATTTACTTCTTCAAGTACAATGAACCCTGAATCGTTTCCTGGAATTGATTGTTATGCTAATAGGAGAATGCCCTTAGGAAAGGTTGACTGAGTGTGCATGCACAGGCCTTACATAGACATGGCTGCAAAAAGGGAAAGAGGTGAGAATTGGGATTACATGGAAAAGATCTTTTTGCTAGAACTATGCCAGGAAAAAGTGAAAATCATAGAAGACAAGCGTATTGATGCAGATTCAACTAAGAGGAAAGAAGGCATGGGAAGAAATCGTAAACAAATTCAGTGCAAGGCACGGGCAGAGACGATAAAAGCGGCTAAAGGAACAGTGGGGCAGGATAAAACTGAAGGCTAAACAGGACTACAGTAAATATGAAAAGAAAAAGAAGACAGGTGGGGGCCCGAGGCCAAAAAACCCACAGGTATCTCTGAACAAATTCATGACATTTTGCGGAGAATTTGAACAGCTGAATAACCCATATGACGACGACTCTCTAAGTGAGAATTATCAATCTCATCCTCGGGATACTGTAAGAGAACAGCTCAGAAATGGCACATGTATTCCACTTAGTGAGAAGTTAAAGTACCCCCAGGGCTCCTCTAGTTAGTGAGACTAGTTTAGTGTAAGTTAGTGGCAGTTTAAGACTAGTGAACCTTTATGAATTCAATTTTAATTTAAAATTGCCACTAGGGTGGATTTAAACTATCACTAGGCTAAAATTGGTTTAGTAGTCCTTTATGAATACGGGCCAGTATGTTTTACCAAATAAAAATAAAGTATGCATGACTTAATTCAAAGTTAGACGTTTCTCAAACTTAGATATTTTTTTGGCAAAACAGCTTATCTTCAAGTTAAGTTGTTTTACCCTAAACACTCCACATTAGGTTATAATCAATTTGGAAGGCAAAGTAGTCTATCTTGGACTTACAATGTTTTACCAAGCAAAACAAGAAACTGTGAATGACTTAGGTTAGAGATAAGGCGTTTTGCCATACAAAACCAGAGTGAACGTGTGCAAAGAATGTGAGATAGGACATGCTATCTTCAAAACAATCCATCGTACGCCTTTGAAACTTTCACAAATGAAAAGAGCGCCCTCAATTTACCCAAAAATGATCTTATCTCAAAAATCTAAATTTTCGAGTTGGGCTGTTTTGCCATGGAAGGGCCGAACGGTTCTCGCATGTCGGAGAACCAAACTCGTGCAACGGCCAACATTTAAAAATTCGATTGATAATTTTCCCAATTTTAAAGACTAATTAAGAACGAGTACTTACCTAATAGATACTTTAGGTGAGGATGGTTTTCGTAGACTTATTAGCTCGATGTTTGTCGATGGATAATATTGACAAGTCCGTCCACTCGTGTGTCTGTTCTGCAGTTCATACTCGAAAGCGCCAAATTTAATTTGAACAAGGTGGAGTTGTAGTCGAGTGACCTGACTCGTGACGTGCAGTGCATGCAATAGAGACAACTGGAACCAGTCTAAAGTACGATAATCTCTTTTTTGTCAACCGCGTCCCCAGGGGGTAGGCCTAGTTCTTACTTCGCTCGTACCCACCGGTACAATCCACAAGAACTTAATGAAGGAAATTGCAAAGTATTATGGGTGATCCTTAAGCCGGGCCGCGTTTTCGCAACCCTAACCAGAAAATTGTTTCCGACGTCATTATTCTTGACCAGAAACAAGACGGCATAACTACGCGAAAACGCGAACGTAACCAGGAAATTGTTTTCAGTTTACAACGAGTGTTCAATCATCAACGTTTCTCAAAATAAACGGTGTAATTCATTTGTTTTCTTTCTTCCCCCCCCCCCCCCCAAATGGAACTCGTGAGTGCTAGTAATAAACTTGAAAGATATACTGGTATACGAATCATTTCATCATGTTTTAACAAGTAATTAAAAAACTTTCGTTACTTTTTACAATCCGCCAAGCTAAACCGATCATCACAAACTTTGGTTTACATTTGGTCAGAACAATAACGTCATCGCAGCACGACCGAACGCTTCACCAATGATCTGACCACCAAGGCCCAAACATGTTTCTGGTTACGGTCGCGAAAACGTGCCCCTGATTGCTTATCGTCAACACACACACATACTTGTTCATCAGAAATGATTTTTTTCTCTAGCGTTGTAATACACGAATCGGCAGGTTCTTGAGAAGATTTAAAAGTAATGTAAAGCTGCGTGTCATCAGCGTAGACATGGTAATTTAAATTATACTTCAAAATGATATCACAAACTGGAAACGTATAAACAGTAAACCACTTTGATCAAAAAGTTCCCGTCTCTGAAATGGGAGCATTACAGAGACAGAATAATTCACATCAAGTTGGCTTGTAGATAATCGCTCATTTTCTAATCAGATACACTGTTAAAAATTGTTGTTCCTTTACAGTAAGTTGTTTTGTCAATTGGCATTACGGAGACTTCTTTATTATACAGCAGATTCTTTGTTATACAGCAGATTCTTTGTTATACAGCAGATTCTTTGTTATACAGCAGATTCTTTGTTATACAGCAGATTCTTTGTTATACAGCAGATTCTTTGTTATACAGCAGATTCTTTGTTATACGGCAGATTCTTTGTTATACGGCAGATTCTTTGTTATACAGCAGATTCTTTGTTATACGGCAGATTCTTTGTTATACAGCAGATTCTTTGTTATACGGCAGATTCTTTGTTATACGGCAGATTCTTTGTTATACGGCAGATTCTTTGTTATATATATACGGCAGATTCTTTGTTATACGGCAGATTCTTTGTTATACGGCAGATTCTTTGTTATACGGCAGATTCTTTGTTATACAGCAGATTCTTTGTTATACAGCAGAATTTTCCCTTGTGCATCAACAACAGACCTGCTGTAACTTCATAGAGAATATAGGAACGTAACCATTTAGAAACGACACATTTCTGCATATTCAAATGAAAATCTGAAAACAGCAATTTCTGCTGTAATTTTTTGATTCTTTTCAACAGAAAAACTACTGTGAACTCACACATTTTTTACAGTTTTCCTTCCATTTAAAAGGTATAGGATTGGTTGGATTATTTATTCAGTAACACAACATCTCAAAATATCACAACACAAATAATCAACAAAAACAAAAGACAGAAAACAGAATAAAAGACAGATAAACCCAGATAACTCACAAAGACTTACACAATCTGTATATATTATCGGGGAAGGTATAACATTGGTAATTACCTGATGACAAAATTACACAATTATTTTTAGAAAGCTAACTTGATGTAAAGTTGGTAGATACCAATTATACAGGTTGAAATTCTTGCGTCAGGAGATAAACAATTGATTTAATTTTGACCTACACCGACGTGTGTATATGCACTGTATAATCAGTGCTTTCCGAGTGTCTGTGAAAAAACTACACAGGCGACTCGGGCGGGATTCGAACCCACGACCTCCTGCTTACTCAGTGCAGACGTCTTAACCTCTCGACCACCGAGCTTGCCCGATGACAAATGGCCGGCTAGAATCCTATATAGCAGCGGGTTCTGCGATATTATACATAACAGCAAAAGAAACGTCACCCCCTAAATTTTAAGTAATTATATTATTAAACATAATAAATATACAATGTTGTGGGATGGTTGGCTGCCAGGTCAACCAAATTTGCCACATTGTGTTCGTGTTACACTCCATACTCATAATATTCTTCATTAAACAAATTATATTAATTATAAAATGAAAATAATAAATATTTTTAGGGGTGACGTTTCTTTTGCTGCTATGTATATATATAGATTGAAATTCTTGCGTCGGGAGATAAACAATTGATTTAATTTTGACCTATACCGATTATCCTGAAATATTATTGTGTTTTTATATCGGAAAAAAATACACGAACAAATTATGTACATTTTCAGAAAGTTGACGTCGCCAACTTTTTGCTCCAAGTCTTTTCATAAAATATTGCGAATGTTTTTCACACTTTTCTCATGACTTGGACTCCGTATTGAGCTGAAACTGTCACAGATTGATTGTTTTATGTTTCCCATGGAAGCAGTTTTGCCAACATTACCAAGTTCCTTCCCTTTAACTGAAATGAATGTCAAAGTACATTATGTGAGTAACTAACAAGTATAGTTGTCGGCCCAGTTAATTGCCAAATGTATCTCTGTAAAGAATTGCCTCCTGGTTCTCTCTTTCCCTCGCCCAATATGAACACAATGGCAGAATAAAGTTGACACCGCTGGTGTTAATTTAACACCATAGTTTTTGCAGTGTACGCTATTAGTGAAATAACGGCATGACTTCGGTCAGAAAAATATTGACTGACTCGGGGACTGTACAGGAACGGAAATATGTGTCTCGCCCACGTGTTTAAAAAGTATACGCCAAGTACAGTCTGCCTCTAGTGAAAATACGGCTAGGCTTACCCCCTGATGATTTTGAGGAAAATACGGCAATGCTTGCCCCTTGTGATTTTATGAAAATATGAGTGAAAATACGGCTAGGCTTACCCCCTGATGCTTTTGAGGAAAATACGGCAATGCTTACCACTTGTGATTTTGATGAAAACATGAGTGAAAATACTGCTAGGCTTACCCCCTGATGATTTTGAGGAAAATACGGCAATGCTTGCCCCTTATGATTTTGGGTGATAATTCGGGTGAAAATACATCAAGGCGCAACCCCTAATAATTTTGATGAAAATATGGGTGAAAATACGGTAAGCACTACCCCTGATGATTTTGAGGAAAATACGGCAACGCTTACCCCTTATGATTTTGGGTGATAATTCGTGTGAAAATACGGCAATACTTACCCCTTGTGATTTTGATGAAAATATGAGTGAAAATACAGCTAGGCTTACCCCTTGTGATTTTGATGAAAATATGAGTGAAAATACGGCAATGCTTACCCCTTGTGATTTTGATGAAAATATGAGTGAAAATACGGCAAGGCTTACCCCCTGATGATTTTGAGGAAAATACGGCAATGCTTGCCCCTTGTGATTTTGGTGAAATTACGGCAAGTATACCCATTATGATTTTGGGTGATAATTCGGGTGAAAATACATCAAGGCTCACCCCTGATAATTTTGATGAAAATATGCGTGAAAATACGGTAAGCATTACCCCTGATGATTTTGAGGAAAATACGGCAACGCTTACCCCTTATGATTTTGGGTGATAATTCGTGTGAAAATACGGCAATGCTTACCGCTTGTAATTTTGATGAAAATATGAGTGAAAATACGGCAATGGTTACCCCTTGTGCTTTTGATGAAAATATGAGTGAAAATACGGCAATGCTTACCCCTTGTGATTTTGATGAAAATATGAGGGAAAATACGGCAAGCTTACCCCCTGATGATTTTGAGGAAAATACGGCAATGCTTGCCCCTTGTGATTTGATGAAAATAGGCCTATGAGTGAAAATACGGCAAGCATTACCCCGATGATTTTGATGAAAATACGGCAACGCTTAACCCTTGTGATTTTATGAAAATATGAGTGAAAATACGGCTAGGCTTACCCCCTGATGATTTTGAGGAAAATACGGCAATGTTGCCCCTTGTGATTTTGGTGAAATTACGGCAAGCATACCCCTTATGATTTTGGGTGATAATTTGTGTGAAAATACGGCAATGCTAACCCTTGATAATTTTGATGAAAATATGGGTAAAAAAACGGAAAGACTTACCCCTGATGATTTTGAGGAAAATACGGCAATGCTTACCCCTTGTGATTTTGATGAAAATATGAGTGAAAATACGGCAAGGCTTATCCCCTGATGATTTTGAGTGCAAATACGGCAATGCTTGCCCCTTGTGATTTGATGAAAATATGAGTGAAAATACGGCTAGGCTCACCCCCTGATGATTTTGAGGAAAATACGGCAATGCTTGCCCCTTGTGATTTTGGTGAAATTACGGCAAGCATACCCCTTATGATTTTGGGTGATAATTTTTGTGAAAATACGGCAATGCTAACCCTTGATAATTTTGATGAAAATATGGGTGAAAAAACGGAAAGACTTACCCCTTATGATTTTGATGAAAATACGGCAATGCTTACCCCTTGTGATTTTGATGAAAATATGAGTGAAAATACGGCAATGCTTACCCCTTGTGATTTTGATGAAAATATGAGTGAAAATACGGCAAGGCTTATCCCCTGATGATTTTGAGTGCAAATACGGCAATGCTTGCCCCTTGTGATTTGATGAAAATATGAGTGAAAATACGGCTAGGCTTACCCCCTGATGATTTTGAGGAAAATACGGCAATGCTTGCCCCTTGTGATTTTGGTGAAATTACGGCAAGCATACCCGTGATGATTTTGGGTGATAATTCGGGTGAAAATACATCAAGGCTCACCCCCTGATAATTTTGATGAAAAATTAATATGGGTGAAAATACGGTAAGCATTAATTACCCCTGATGATTTTGAGGAAAATACGGCAACGCTTACTCCTTATGATTTTGGGTGATAATTCGTGTGAAAATACGGCAATGCTAACCCCTGATAATTTTGATGAAAATATGGGTGAAAAAACTGAAAGACTTACCCCTGATGATTTTGAGGAAAATACAGCAATGCTTACCCCTTGTGATTTTGATGAAAATATGAGCGAAAATACGGCAAGGCTTACCCCCTGATGATTTTGAAGAAAATACGGCAATGGTTGCCCCTTGTGATTTGATGAAAATATGAGTGAAAATACGGCAAGCATTACCCCGATGATTTTGATGAAAATACGGCAACGCTTACCCCTTGTGATTTGATGAAAATATGAGTGAAAATACGGCTAGGGTTACCCCCTGATGATTTTGAGGAAAATACGCCAATGCTTGCCCCTTGTGATTTTGGTGAAATTACGGCAAGCATACCCTTTATGATTTTGGGTGATAATTCGGGTGAAAATACATCAAGGCTCACCCCCTGATAATTTTGATGAAAATATGGGTGAAAATACGGTAAGCATTACCCCTGATGATTTTAGGAAAATACGGCAACGCTTACCCCTTATGATTTTTCCTTCTGATTTTGGATGAAAATACGGGTGAAAATATGGGAATGCTTACCCCCTTGTGATTTTGATGAAAATATGAGTGAATATATGGCAAGACTTACCACGATGATTTTGATGAAAATACGGCAATGCTTACCCCTTGTTATTTTGACGATGTTGGGTGAAAATACAGCAAGGCCTACCCCTGATGATTTTGATGAAAACACGGTAAGGCTTACCTTGTGATTTTGATAAAAATACGGAAAGGCCTACCCCGAGATGATTTTGATGAAAATATGACAAGGCTTACCCCTTGTGATTTTGGTGAAATTACGCAAAGCATGCCGTATTTTCAACCAAAATCATAAAAATCATATGGGTAAGTCTTGCCATATTTTCACCCATATTTTCATAAAAATCACAAGGGGTAAGCATTGCCATATTTTCACCCGTATTTTCCTCAAAATCATCAGGGGGTAATGCTTGCCGTATTTTCAACCAAAATCATAAAAACCATAAGGGGTATGCCTTACCGTATTTTCACCCATATTTTCATCAAAATTATCAGGGGGTGAGCCTTGATGTATTTTCACCCGAATTATCACCCAAAATCATAAGGGGTATGCTTGCCGTAATTTCACCAAAATCACTAGGGGCCAGTATTGCCGTATTTTCCTCATCATCAGGGGGTAAGCCTTGCTGTATTTTCACCCAAAATCATAAAAATCATCAGGGGGTATGCCTTGCCGTATTTTCATTAATATTTTTATCAAAATCACAAGGGGTGAGCCTTGCCGTATTTTCAGACGAATTATCACCCAAAATCATAAGGGGTATGCTTTCTGTAATTTCACAAAATTCACAAGCCTTTTCATCGAAATCATTAGGTGATCAGTCTTGACGTATTTTCACCCAAAAACATAAAACCATAAGGGGTTAGCCTTGCCGTATTTTCACACGAATTATCACCCAAAATCATAAGGGGGTATGCTTGACGTATTTTCACTCAATATCATAAAAATCATAAGGTAGTAAGCCTTTCCGTATTTTTATCAAAATCACAAAGTAAGCCTTGCTGTATTTTCATTCATATTATTTTCATCAAAATCACAAGGGGTAAGCATTGCCGTATTTTCCTCAAAATCATCGGGGGTATAATGCTTGCCGTATTTTCAATCAAAATCATAAAAACCATAAGGGGTAAGTAGGCTAAGCTTTTCCGTTTTTTCACCCATATTTTCATCAAAATTATCAGGGGGTGAGCCTTGATGTATTTTCACCCAAAATCATAAAAATTATAAGCCTTGTCGTATTTTCATTAAAATCATCAGAGGGTAAGCCTTGCCGTATTTTTACGCACAATTCATCAAAATCACAAGGGGGTAAGCCTTGCTGTATTTTCACCAAAATCTCAAGCGGCAAAATCATATTTTCACCCATAGTTTCACTCGAAATCATCACGGGGTAATTTTTGCCGTATTTTCATCAAAATCATCAGGGGGTACAAATGCCTTGCCGTATTTTAACTCATATTTTCATCAAACTCACAAAAAGTAATCGTGTTAAAACATTATTATTATTACTATATTAAATTCAAATCTAATTTTTGCAGAAAGTTAGTCAGAGTGATTAACAGGCATTGGGGAGAGTTGAATCTTCCAGCGAACCCAGCGTGCTAACCACCTTAGCACCCTTCTGAGGAATCAGCAGAACCCTGGTCGCTCCTTTACTTTCTCGCACCGTAACCAACTGTTGCATTTGGGAGAGACATATGGCGGCCCCCAAACCATTGCTGCTGCCGTAGCTGCCATGTCCCTTAATTAGGGCTTCGAACCGGTGCGTCCCGGCTCTGGAAGCCCCGCGATTGACACTTCCAGTGGTCCGGCCAACGTGCTGCGCCATGTGGACCATGTTGGTATTAGACAGGTTAAATTAAACCTATTTGAATGAAGGGTTTCAATTGTATTGCTACGCAATAACAGAAAAAAAGCAGGCGGGATTCGAACGGGGATCGCTTGTACGAAAGTGACGCGTCTTATCCATTAGATCACCGCGTCATTTGACATTTTGTAATGAAAGGAAGTGCATCATCCTTTGATGCGATAGAAAAATAAAGGGAACGCTTCTTTGAGATTTTTGTAAGTAAGACTAATTTTGGTGACACCATGTGGAATCTCAATTGAGTAGTAATTAGTTCTGAAAAGAACTGGATGTACAACTCGACGTTTCGATCAGTATGCTCTGATCGTCCTCAGGAGAATGAGATTTTTGTAGGTCTTTCAATTAATTTTCAATTCTTCATATTTAATAAATATTTCAAAAATTGAATATGTAGGCCTATACCGATACATATTCAATTTTTGAAATATTTATTTATAGTGACACAACAATGGTGGATTCAACACCTTTGCAATTTGTGGGTTGTGTACTTATTTTCGCTACCTTGTGGAGTCCTATAACAAAAGGGAAAGGCAAGAACAATTGGTCTCCACAGGGGAATTCTAAAGGACTCCGTGCTCCACAAGGAAATTTGTGTACAAACCCTATGAGAAATTGTTACAGGGACAAAGGAAAGAACAATAGAGGTCTCCACAAGCGTGCATATTTGAGAATGTGTGGGTTTGTGTGTGTGTGTGTGTGTGTGTGTGTGTGTGTGGGGGGGGGGGTTTACAGCGAACTGGTTAACAAAAGGGACAATAGATCCTCGATCGGTCAGAACAATAGAGAGGAACAAAAGGAGATCCTCAGTCAACGCCAATTAGTCTCAAAACCCTAAACCAACCTACCTGATAAAATGTCTCTCATACACAATTACGGACGACCAGTGGCGGCAATTGCTTTATGACTGGGGACGGTAGGGATTAGAACCCCTGACCATGACCCCAACTGACATTTCCCCCGACCGTAAAATCAATACATAATATGTTATGCTCCTAATTTCGTGAATGCTCATGTGTTATATATTTTGAGTTGGAATATTAGTATATATTTGTATTGTTTTAAATGCACTGTAAAAACGTTGGGCAACATGGGGTTGGGTAACTTTCTCCCAGAATTGGTCAGTATTTACCACAACTGTTCACATATTTTCGCAAACAATTATCTAACATTGGGCAATGGTAAACCAACTGTGTAACCTGTTGATATGTTGACCAGTGTTTGCCCAATATTTCTTACAGTAGGCCCCTATACGCGAAAAAGTTGTTAGTTTCAAGTTTCGTTCATACACTGCTGATGTTAGGGGTGTATTACCGCAAGAAGATTAGATAAATATGCTACTGGGAGTCTCTGTAATAAAACATACATAGGACAAATGTAATCATATGTTTTCGGAGTATATTTTGTTTTCTAGATAATTATTGGGGGGATTACCATTACAGTCAGTCACGGGGTTGCCCCCTGTCCTCCTGGGATCATCACCCATGCGGACGATATTTCATCGAGAAGCGCTAATTTGGTGATCTATTCAAACCTCAACGTCTCAGCGTGATCCTTGCGTGGGGCCTATCTTTACTAAGAGTCATTCTGAAATACCGTCTTTGAAAACTAAATCTATTTTCTTATTTAAAATAAATGAATACTTTTTCAATGAACACGTGACCAATGGGCAGCGCTCTGTCATATCGCGCTATGTGTAACGCGCGCGGCTGATCTATTATTTGTGGCTCGCTGAAGCTCACTGCGCGTTCGTTACGCACAATTTAAAAATAATTTCGAAGGAGTGTTTATCATAGGGTCCTTATTATAATTATCACAACCTCGTCCAGCTAACTCCACACACAAGAAGGAAAATCACACGTCGTCATCTTCTTTAAACGATCAACGTTGTCTTTCCAGATCAATAGATTGCTTGAGGAAAATGTAAGATCAATGCAAAACTAAATAACTTTAAGTCAACATAATAGTGATTAATTGATTTTCTTAAATATGTGATATCCTTAAAAAAAAAACTATTGACAGTTAGCTCACTAGCTGAACTTGGCCATAATGTTATTGTTAGTGGTCAAAATCAGTGAACTGACGGTTTTGACTGTTGCCCTAATGTGCACACGGGCTTTTTACTGTCATTTTGACCACCCTCAACAATACCAGACAATGATTTTACCAGTCAAAAACGGTTGACTCACTTTGACCTGTAAAATGTACTTAGGCCTATACTAACGTTACACGTAAGGTTTGACCACTAATCTCTATTATACTGAGTACTATTATGTCGAGTATAATGCTAACACTAACAGAGATCAGTGGGTTTGACAGTATAGATTGGTGAAATTCTTGCGTCGGGAGATAAACAATTGATTTGACAGTGTTCGACTTTTAAGTGCACTAGATATACCTTGGCAAGTTATCAACATTTTGACTGATTTTGACCCTTGCAGTCAAAGAAGGGTTAGAAATTGTAAACTGTAACAAAATAACTGAATTTGAAAAAAAAACACGGTGTATTTCGTTGCAGTGTACACAGAGACAGGCAGCTAGTGTTAATAAATATTTGGATTAGAGATAATGGCCGTAATCTTTTGTCCCAATGGAAAGTATACAAGCAAATCTGAATGAGCTGTTCACTAATTTCTCCTTCGGAATGAAACGAAATAAGCTGAAACTTTCACAGGTTGGTTTCTACGTTAACCATGTATAAAGGGCCGTAGCGAGCGGGGGTGGGGGTGTGACATCCCCAAATAATTTTTCCCAGTCGGCATTTAGATCCTCAGTCGGCAAATGAAGCATCAAAGGTACTAGAACAAGGGCTGGTCCAAAATAAATTTCCAGTCGGCAAACCTAGAGGTATAGGTTTTTCTAAGCACAGAAGATTTGCCGAATTGTTTGTTACAATTATAATACACTGTATTTTACTCACGGAAAAAGCTGCGATTTCGGGTGGCAGTCCCCCTATAAATAATGAATGCATTACCACACATTTGATCATTCCCGGAAATTGCCGTTACTAAATTGTGAAAAACACGGTCGATACTTCTTTAACCTTGGGCAGTGGCGGACCGTCAGGGGGGGCTGGGGGGGGGGCAGCCGTCCCCCGGCCCGGAGGGGGGGGGGGGGGGTCCGGTCCCCTCCCCAAAGATTTTTTTTTTTTTTTAACATTCTGGTGGAGGGGGGTGGGGGTGGGGGGGTGGGGGTGGTTGGGGGTGGTTGGGGGACCGGGCCCGAGCTGGAACTTACACAAATCAACCGGGCCCTTTCTTTATTTTGAGCTCCCCTGAAAACATGAAGTGTAATCATGACGGGTCTCTCTAAGTCTAAAATATTGATGATAAAAGGCAACGGAAATCACGTGTGGTTAGGGAATGATGCCTGGGGGGGGGGGGGGGGGCCCCGACCGTGCGCTCTGCCCCCCCGGCCCGGCGGTAACTTGTTCCGCTACTGACCTTGGGGGATAACTCAATGGTTTCTGAACACGTATACTTCTTCATGCTTATCGAGTATGGATGCATTACAAGAAATGTATCATTTCAAAACTTTTTTGTTTTGCAATACAATAAACAAGTATTTTTTTCTGCAGTGGCAATATGCACTCCACGGTGTTGACCCTAGCCCTCCTGGTAGTGGTACCCATCATTTGCACCCTGTCCCCCGCCATACAAGGTGCTGCTGTCAAACCTGCTACTCGTGACACTGCACAAGTCCAAGCCGAAGCCCATGCCAATCGATTCCTTCGGCTTCGTATGGAAACCTTGAAGAATCTTCTTAGTAGAGCAGAAGACCTCATGTCGCACCAAGGCATATTCAGATGTGGTATATCTGGCTATCAGGTGGGTATAACGCAGTTCACTATCGTAAAATGTATCTTTTAAATCCACAACTTGCAAGCCGTTTGTTGGTTTGAACCACTTAAACAAAGTTGTTTCGATCTAGATTTTGTTTCTGGAAAAAGGTTTTACTGTAGCCCGTATTTTACCGGCAAATTTTTAGATTTCATTGGAACATTGATAATATCCTTTCGAAAGAAAAACACAAACTTTGAAATGAGATAGGCCTATTCCACGAATTAGTTACAGCTATAGAACCCTTCATCTTCTTAAATCAGGTACATCGCTAGAAGAAATTTGCTTGTTTACAGACGAATAACAATATAAACAACCAAAAAGTATGTGAACACAAAAAAAGGATTGCTTTAGATGTAAACAATAACATTTAATTTGCACTACTTCATAGAACTTTCTTTCCTCCACATCGCTTAATAAAATCGCTGCAGTGCTTCTCGGGGTTTTCCCTCACTAGAGTACAGACCCTTCCAGGGGCTTCCCTCACTAAAGTACATACCCTTCCAGTGGCTTCCCTCACTAGAATAAAGACCCTTCCAGGGGCTTCCCTCACTAGAGTACATACCCTTCCAGTGGCTTCCCTCACTAGAATAAAGACCCTTCCAGGGGCTTCCCTCACTAGAGTACAGACCCTTCCAGTGGCTTCCCTCACTAGAGTACAGACCCTTCCAGGGGCTTCCCTCACTAGAGTACATACCCTTCCAGTGGCTTCCCTCACTAGAATAAAGACCCTTCCAGGGGCTTCCCTCACTAGAGTACATACCCTTCCAGTGGCTTCCCTCACTAGAGTACAGACCCTTTCAGGGGCTTCCCTCACTAGAGTACAGACCCTTCCAGTGGCTTCCCTCACTAGAATAAAGACCCTTCCAGGGGCTTCCCTCACTAGAGTACATACCCTTCCAGTGGCTTCCCTCACTAGAGTACAGACCCTTCCAGGGGCTTCCCTCACTAGAGTACAGACCCTTCCAGGGGCTTCCCTCACTAGAGTACAGACCCTTCCAATGGCTTCCCTCGCTAGAGTACAGACCCTTCCAGTGGCTTCCCTCGCTAGAGTACAGACCCTTCCATTGGCTTCCCTCGCTAGAGTACAGACCCTTCCAGGGGCTTCCCTCGCTAGAGTACAGACCCTTCCAGGGGCTTCCCTCACTAGAGTACAGACCCTTCCAGGGGCTTTACCACCAGATCTGGAGAGGGCCAAAGACAGGTCCATGAACCCAATTCAACAAAGCTTTGTACTTCATGCTAAAAAAAACTTCCATTATTTACATATTATGGAAGAACACTGATTGAACATATACCCCTTCCCGATGTGTGCCCAATCTTTCTTGCTGGTCAAGACTCACCCCTGTTGATACTCACCCCTGTATAGTATACATATCATTGGTCATTACCAGATCATGAACTTAATAAATTATCATATAAAAGCTTGATGTAAATTTGGTTCAAGTTATCAATCATCCTGAGAAAGTAATCCGTCTAAAGTGTTTTCATCTTAGAGAAAAACAAATTATGTCAAATTTCAAAAAGTTGCTGTTCGCCAACTTTTTTTTAATCATTAACCCTAACCACCCCAAATCAAAATCCTCCAAGGGACACTCTTTGGGGAAAATTTAGCACTGTTGGAAACTGGTACTTTCACCTCTTCAAATGGGGCAAAATTACTACCTGGCAAGAAGTACAGGCCATAAGTGCTGAATATGAAAGATCAACAAAAATGCATTTTGAAGATAAGGGCATGTTTCCGAAAGTGCACTGATGGATTTTGGAGGATTCAGGAAGGTTCCTAGCCAGCATAAATAGGAGGTTAGGGTTAAAACATTAAAACATTTTTTTTTTTTGGTTTTCTCAAAAATATAAAAATGTATTTTGATTTTTAATTAAATTTTCACTGGTTTATTTTTTGATATTAGGTTAGTTTTTTGAAAACTAGATGGTTGAAATAAACTTATATGTATGTTGTACCTTCCCTCTAAAAAATAGTCTTATTCTAGGAAGTTATTGCATTTACATTGCAATAACTCCTATTTTATTTTTCCCTCTCTCCTTGGTCTTCAGTGTGACAGGTTGCAAGTCTGCTGTCCGGCATTTGAATGTCACTACCACCCACAGCAGGACAGAACAGAACTAACTGGAATCTGTGGTCCTCCCACTGAATAAATATCAAATTTTCGCAGGAAGTAAAATATTGAGTGGAGTGGGTGGGTAATTTTTTATTTATTAATTTTTTTTTCAAACTGAACGCTCATGTTATCACAATGAGTCGATTAACAGCAATATTCAATTAGCTTCGTAAGCTTGTTTCCAAAACTTGATGGAGTTTATAATGTTGATGGTCAATACATGATTTACATATGACATCACTTACTTATGATCTAAAGCACCCCTGTCTAATACCGTGGTGTTAGCAAATGTTCTATCTTTCTTAATGGCAATGATCATACAAATAATGTAATGAAATTTCAGCAATTTTGTTTAGGTTGATAAGACCATTATATTTCAATGTTATTTATATTAACCCTCCTACTACTACAAGGGTCAAAATCAGTCAAAATGTTGATATACTTGCCATGGTATATCTCTGCACTTAAAAGTCAAACGTGTAGTAAGTACATTTAAAGGTCAAAATGAGTCGACTGTTTTTGACTGGTAAAAGCATCGTCTTGTATTGTTCAGGGTGGTCAAAATGACAGTAAAAATCAGTCAAAAATGCCCCTGTGTGCACATTTGGGTCAATAGTCAAAACAGGCAGTTGACTGGTTTTGACCACTATAGCAACTTCCCACTAAAGTGCAGCTATAGTAGGAGGGTTAAATTACAATAATATTGGATCTTAAATATGGATGTCAAAGAAGGAAATATCTAAACTATAAAATCATATTCCTGCCTGCCAAGAAACAGTTTAAGTCAACAGAGGGCGCTTCAAATGTTAGTCACAGCTGTATTTAAATTCTTAAGAAATAAAATACAATACACCATGTTCAGAAGAAGTGTTTGTGTTTTGAATGATTCAAAGCAGTTTTAATTATTTCTTTTTCTCTTTAATTGTTATTAAGCCAAATTCACACTAGGGTTCTGGACAAATTCTAGTCTTTTTGAGGTTTTTGGCCCACTGTTAATGCCATATTTCACTCATCAGTTTTTTCTGAGTAGTTGCATTATACCCAGACCATACTCAGCACAAAATAATAATTTAAGAAATTTGTTATATTCAGACGTCTATTACCTACATGAAGTGTGACAGCCTGCTGTAATCCATACCACAACATTATACTCCAAATGCCCACAATGAACATGGTTATGAGTTTTGCAACCCTGCCTGGCCTGCTGCAAGGCATCATGGGATTAGGCGCTTGACACGCAAAGCTAGTTCCTAGAACTAGACGTAATCTTAAACTAGCCGCGGGCAAACTATCAGCTGTGGGGGAGAAACGTGCAAATGCTAAGGTGTGTGCACGAGATACAGTTCTCTCAGACTACAGGTCTCACGGACTGCACTGCTTTTTAAACCTTGCACGTCAGTCTGTGGAACAATACATCATGAATGGCCCAAATCCATTGTTCTTGGAGTACTATGCCATGGCACACTTCATGTAAGTAATAGACTTCTGACACTATACATGTACATGTATAAAAGGAAACGCAACATTTTATGCATGAATAACCAACAAATTTCTAAAATAAATTTTTTGTGCTGAGTAAGGTCTAGGTATGATGCAACTTCTGTGAAAAAAACTAATGAGTGAAATAAGTAAGGAAATTAAGAGTGGGTCCAATACCTCAAAAATGTAATGCGAGTAACCATGCAATTGACCATAAGTTTGAAGGGAGGAAGTGCAAATTACTGGTCCCACTGTATTTGGCTGATTAGTGTCTGTCGCCTGAACTGCAGTGCATGGAGGCAAACACCAAGGCCTTTGTAATGCAGTGAGTTACCTTTAGAGAAGAGATATAGATTGACCACTCATATAGCGCTGGTTAGCTCAGTTGGTTGAGAGTTGTAATGGAAATCTAAACTTTCTTCTTCATCGGAACTATTGCTATTTCACTTGAAGAAGGTAAAACAAATGCTTTAGAATGACACATACCTCAAAATAATTGTGAGAAGCATGGTTTTAAAGGAAAAATGTACCGAAATGAATAAGATTTATGATGGATCCAGTCAAAAAATAAATTTTGACACTTTTTTACCTTGGTAATCTTCTCTGAAATGTGTGGATCATTTGAGCTAAAACTTTTTGCAGGTAGAGGTAGGTTTCTATAACTTGATCTTCAGAGAGGTTGAATGCATATTATGATCATTTACCAAATGTGTTATAAATATGTATTCTGCCCATCATCAGAATCAACTGTACTTTAACCCTCCTACTATAGCTGCACTTTAGTGGCAAGTAGCTATAGAGGTCAAAATCAGTCAACTGACTGTTTTGACTGCTGACCCAAATGTGCACACAGGGGCATTTGTGACTGTTTTTTACTGTCATTTTGACCACCCTGAACAATACCGGACAATGCTTTTACCAGTCAAAATACGGTAGACTCATTTTGACCTGTAAATGTACTTACTACACATAAGGTTGGACAGTGTTTGACTTTTAAGTGCACTAGATATACCTTGCCAAGTATATCAACATTTTGACTGATTTTGACCCTTGTAGTAGCAGGAGGGTTTGGGAGCGTCTCAAAAGTCCGAATGGTAGGAATGTTCTAATTGGATCGGTTGAGTATTCCAGCGTGCGTACATGGACCGATCCGTTGGACCACAGGAACGTTCCATTGGAACGTTCAAAATGCTAACGCGCGTATTCAATCGTGTAAGAATGTTCCCATAGTTCGGCACAATGTCGCGGTCCAGCAGAACGTTCTCGCGTTCCAATGGATTGCGGGCGTGTGCCCACGGGAACGTTCTTTTGCGCCTAGAACGTGCCCAACTTTTGAGACGCTCCCTTAAGTAGTAATCAATGCAATCTTCTTATGTACAGAAAATCCCCACAACAATTTAGTAAACCTGATAATAGAATTGATTAAATCATCTTGATTAGATCTGGTTGCTCTCTGGTAAAAAATACCTCCACAAAGTGTTTAGTTTCCTCCTTGAAGCCCTTCATATTGAATGAATAATTGTCCGTTTCCTTAGTGAATCCATGTAATGTTGTGCCTGATCGTACCCTGTGGTCTCAATCTTCTTGGGTGGCGGTCCTTCCCTCAGGACGACGTAGTAATGACAGTAGACAAGATCCATAATGCTGAAGCGACCCTTGGCATGGATGCGCATTGCGTTTTCGTACTCTCCTTTGCCGACAAAGGATTCCGCTGTGGAATTATAACAATAATGATGTGTACTTATACACTGTACGTATCCACAAAACCTGGTGCCAATTTCATAGAGCCTGCTAAGCGGATAATATTAATAATAATAATAATAATAATAATGTGTGGACTTATATAGCGTACGTATCCACCAACTGAGTGGTGCTCAAGGCGCATATTATTACCCCTGCTCATAAGGCTCATAAATCATTCCTGAAACCATCTCAAGCTCCCTGGGGAGTATACAGCTCAATTGCTGCCATTACAGCGCATATAGGGCTAATCAACCAACTCTGCCCTCACAGGTACCCATTTAACCCCTGGGTGGAGAGAAGCAATTATGGTTAAGTGTCTTGCTCAAGGACACAGGTGTCACGGCCGGGATTCGAACCCGCATTCTGCTGCTAACACCAGAACTTGAGTCCGGTAAGCTAGACCGCTCGGCCACGACACTCCATTATTACTTAGTTGTAGCATTTGCTAAGCAGGTTTGGTTGGTTACCGGTAAAGTTTTCATTCCAAACGTGCAGACCTTGGCTGGTTGCCTGTTTTCAAATTGTTTAGCAAAAACATTTGCTCAGCCAAATTTTCGACCTAGCAGCTCCATGACAGTGGGCCCTGGTGTTCAAGGCACCTTCAGTATCATAAGCCCTACTTCATCAGACCAATTATTCATTATTGAGATCATATGACATAAAACACAATAAAGGGGGCCACTTTTCATCCGTCACGTTAGCAGTTTTTCCAATGGTTGTTATTTATTTTTCAGTACCTGAAACCGACCAAAAAGTGTTTCAACATGTGAATGGACATGCAGGCTTATACTAGAACTAATTTGAGTTGATTTATTTTATTTATATCTTTTTTAGGTGTTTGGGTTGGTGCCCAAACACCTCTTGATATTGTTCGTTTTTTTTTTTAAATTTATTTTTTTACCCTCAAATTGGACGGAAAAAGTTACCTCACTTTTCCGTCCATTTGTTGATGGAAATTTTTGGGTAATTAAAAAAATAATAGTAATAATCAACTTAAATTATCTTTAGGATACATGTAAGCATGCATATCTATTCAAATGTTGAAATTCTTTTTGGGTGGTTTCAGATATTTAAAAAAAAATTACAACCATTAGAAAAACTGCTAACATGACGGTAGGAAAGTGGCCCCCTTTATTGTGTTTTATGTCATATAAATACTGTGCTCCCTAGGGTGTGTACAGCTCAACTGTAGCAATGTTTGGCGGATATGGCTAACCAAACAAGAACCAACTCTGCCCTCACAGGTCCATTTACTCCTGGGTGGAGAGAAGCAATTATGGCAGAGTGTCTTGGGCCCTGGTGTTCAAGGCACCTTCGTTATCATAATCCCTGCTCGTCGGACCAATTAATTGAGATCATAAGTACCACGGTCGCGGTCAGGATTCAAACCCATCTTCTGATTATTCAGCCCTCAGAACACAAGTCAAATGCACTAAACCCCTCGGCCATATCTCTCACATGATAACATGATTACATGAGATGAGGGAAAAAAACTCAATTATGTTTGAAATCTCAGAATAGGAGCCGGATCCAGGGTGGCTAACAAGGGAAGGCACACTGCCCGAAAAAGAGGCCCAGTTGAAAATATATGGTCAATTTACTTTACATGCATCTGATAAACTCCCTGGATCTGACGATGTCGTGGTAAAAAGGGGCTAACCACTTTTGATGAACAAGCCTCTTTGAAATGAGGCAACAAGGTGAAAATGTTGAGCTCAGGGGAGAATTTCACAGAGCTGCCAAGAAGATAATTTTGCTAAGTGATACACAACAGACTACCACTGAAAATGCACACATTTGTATGAAAGTTTGGCTGGTAAACAAAGAAATCTTCTAAGCAAATTTTTCTGGTAAGCAATATTATCTGCTAAGCAGCTCAGTTAAATTGGCCCCTAGCAGAGACATTTCTATGTGAATTATCTTACCGATATGAAGGTTGGATTTGAATTCCACGTTGTGGTTCTTAACGGCTTCCTCTTGGGCTTCTAGAAGAATCTATGAGAAGAGAAGTTAAGAACTATAAATATCAATCAGTAGGATGCTCTGTACTGCATTCAACTGTGTACTGGAGCAAAGAAAATACAATCAAGAAAGTTTGAAAGTTAATTTAAAAATACAATCCAGAAAATTTGAAAGTTAATTTAAAAATACAATCAAGAAATTTTGAAAGTTAATTTAAAAATACAATTTGAAAGTTCATTTAAAAATACAATCGAGAAAATCTGAAAGTTCATTTAAAAATACAATAGAGAAATTTTGAAAGTTAATTTAAAAATACAATTCGAAAGTTCATTTAAAAATACAATCAAGAAAATATGAAAGTTCATTTAAAAAACAAGATTGAAAGAAAATTATAAGACAAAGACAAACAAATGTTGGTTTTTTTTTAAAATAATGATATGTTTAAGGCCATAAAGCAAATATATCCCCACCCCCTCCCCCCGCAAGTTAATAGCATCTTGTTGTGTATTTAGTCAATCTGACTTTTTTATTTGTTGTTTGTTATTTTTTAATAATGGTAGATTTTTATATAGTGCCAACTCCATAATGATGTGATACTCAAGGCGCTTTACATTATTATCCCTGTCATCAAGCTACTTTTAAAAATCATTGCTGGATCATTCTCAACTTCCTGTGAAGAATACAACCCCAGCAGCCTGTTAGGCGCACAACAATTACCATCTCTGCCCTCGCAGGTCCCCATTTACACTCCTGGGTTAAGTGGTTTGCTCAAGGACACAAGTGCCATAACATGGCTAGGATTCAAACCACATTCTGACGACTCATCCACCAGAACTTGAGTCCGGTGTGCTAGACTGCTCGGCCACGACACTCCACTTTTTTTGGTGGTTGTCATCTCACCTGTGTATGATAGCCTTACCTCTCTCACAATGCCAGCACCTTTCTTCTTGATGAACTGTAACTGTGTGAGTGCATCATCAATCATCATACCCTTCACCTGAAAACACACAACATTTTCAATGCGTAACCTTTTTTCACAATGAATATTTTTACACAAGAAAGACAAATTTTCACAACAATTAACCCTAACCACACTAAACCATTCAAACTCCAACAGCTGGGTTTGTTGGATTTTGATGGACTCAGTACTGTATAGCCCAGACAGGGATACTTTACATGGGGTCGGGTGTCCTAATTCCAGCTAAGTCCATCAGTTGGGTGGTAGTGTTTGTGCATGGTGTTGGATTTTGGCAGATTCAGGAAGGTTCTTAGCCAAAATAGCTAGGGGGTTAGGGTTAAGGCTTAATTTAGGTTGAACCTCTTGGTATTTCTAGTTGTTTATGTACAAAGAGGTTGCATTGTATGATGTCCCTGAGGCTGAGGTGGCTCACTTACATATAAGCAAAGTGTTCACAATAAGAGTGTTCTCATCATTTGACCTCGACCATGGCCTTGTGGGCAAGCTCTTTTGTTTAGCGTACCGATTTTGAAATTGAGCTCCTTCCAGAGACACAGGATTTGTTTTGCGTAAGGTCTAAATTCTTGGACAGGAATGGTAATCATCAGCTCGTGAGAGGCAACCAGAGACCTACATGTAGTAGTTGTTTTGTGTGTAAGGTCTAAATTTTCGTTGAGAGGAACAACGATTACCAGCTAGCCTGAACTGCAATAAGCACCTATATTGGTAGGGTTTTCAGGTGAAAAATTATTCCTAAACCAATATGCTCAATATTTATATCAAATTAAAGGTCTTGATGAAAGAAATACAATGGTTTTTAAATCAAGAAAATCGGACGAGTAGTTTTTGAGGAATCCTGTTTTATTTAATCAAGTATACAGCATTCGATGAAGCCCGACTGTCCATACACATCCCTAATGGCAACAAAACCGTTGAATCAGCCTACACACACTGTGATACACACGCACAGCGTTCGTGCTCGTTTCCCTCATAAGAGCTTTTGAAAGGGTGTAAAAAATACACTCTCCGCTCAAAACTAAACAAAATTACGGCTCAAAACTTTCACATATGATAGAAAAGAGGTGTAAAATTAATTCAGACACCGCTATTACCTTTCAACTTGAAGATTTCACCTCGAAAAAACGGTGTTTACTTTTTATCTCTTCGTAACTTCGGTTGTAGAGTAGCTGTGGAGATCGAGCAAGCATGGGTATGTAAAGGAGCCTTTTGACTCAATAGGGAAACCCGTTTTCATGTCAATCACAATGTACTCGGGCGGAGACAGCTCGAAGTGGATGCCGTCAGCAGAGCGGGCAAATTTTACAGGTCGAATCGCCAGATCTCAGAACACTTCGCGAAAAGGCTGGGCGGGACGAGTGGTTCATTCATAAAAACCTAGGCTGCACGCATTCGATTGCTATTTTATGTACATTGTTGGATAGCTGAAACTATAAGCATTCCAATGAGCTATTACATGTAAGATTTCGACAGGTAAAAGTAGTAAAAAAATTTGATTTAAAATTTTGATGTTTTTTGTTGCGGGTGATGCGCTGTGCGTGTGATGCACTGTGCGTGTGGAGGGCTTCGGTTAAGCACGTACGAACTGAAAACCCTAATATTGGTGAAGTAGTCCATGATTGCACGCAATCAAAATGGCCTCAAAAAAACAAGTAACTGTACTTACAAAAGTAGCAATGTACCACATTTTTCTCATGCTGTACTTGATTTGCAGTCTTGAGTAATAAACCTCCTGCAACAAATGTAATAAATGAAAAACAACATCGGAGAAGAAAAGCTACTCTTTTTAAATAGTGGCACAATTTGGTTGGTACATTGATGTTTAGTTGGCTGAGATTTAAAATTTTTTTTTTTTCCAGCGCCATGTTTGCAGTCGAGCAACTAGAGTTGGCTCAGCAGGGGGAACTTAGAGGGGTCGGGGGGAGGGGAGGGCACCAAGATTTTCAGGAGGGCTCTTTTTTACAGGCCCTTAGGTTATTGTTAGGGATCTGAACTCTGAGAAGGGTGAATGGTAGGGTGAATGGTGGGGGTGGGAGGGGGGGGCTGGTATCACTGGCCTTGGGTGGATTAAATATTTATTGGACTGCAAAATTATGATTTTGTTAAGAATGACAACTTACAGCCATCCGTGGAGGTTCTCCTGGTTTCTGTGGTGGGTACACTATCCGGTTATGACTCTCCCATTTCCGTGCATTTACATATGTGCTTGTATGTAGACATCGTTGTGCCCCGTTCCTACATAAAAATCAACACAGAAAATCAGCCATTGAGATCAGCCACTCAGATATTAGCTAATTATAATCAGACATAAGTATTTGCATGTAGAACATAAGATGGGTAGAGCATACAGCAAGGACCAGCTGTAAGACACTTAAAAAAATTTCATACTTTCATTACAAAGCAAAGACTACTTTATGCATCCATGATGTATAAGTTGGTTCTTGAATAATAATAATAATAATAATAATAATAATAATAATAATAATAATAATAATAATAATAATAATAATAATAATAATAATAATAATAATAATAATAATAATAATAATAATAATAATAATAATAATAATAATAATAATAATAATAATAATATATGATGGCGTCGAGACAAGAAACACTGCGACAGATCGGCTCTCGATTCAAGCGAAAATATTTATTGTTTCCCGTCGTATAATCATTACCAAAAGTGTACTCCTTGTAGGTGCTACCGAGTAGACTCTACAGGGTAAGTTTCAACATTGGCCATTAAAGATCTTGTGGCTTTTTACTGTAAAAACCTTTTGGATTTCTCCGATTTCGGAAGACTCTTTAAAACTAACTTTACTCAGTGTATATAGTTAGCAGTGAGACACGTTGCCATCTGCGTCCTTTAGAACATCTTGATAGCAACTAACGCTGAGTGAACTACTGCAGGGTGAAATACACATCGCTTTTGCATGTAATTTCCCCTGAAACAATACAACATTTCTCACAATTTTGTGATGATAATAATGAATGCTATGCAGCATCAACTCAACGGTGAATCAGCGACGAACTCTCAAAGAGGAAGTCCATCGCCCGTTCTGGTCGGTATGCTTGAGCAGGTACCGCCAGATCGTACACACACTGCTCAGAACTATAACAGAATTCGTGCTGTCAACAGGAGAAAGTGGAGTAAGGACGATAACAGAATTGCAATGGAATGTTTTATAAGGAGCAAGCCAGAGAACAGAGGGTACAGAAGGAGAATGATTAACATATGGCAGGATAAAGGCATGTTTGAAATAAGCGAACAGCGGCTTGCCGACCAGGTAAAACAAATCAAACATAATCAGTGGCTAACGAAAGTTGAGGTGGAAGAAATGAGTAGAATAATATCACGGACAGAGGCTGGGGATGAAGAAGTGCAGGAGGAGGAACTGGACAACGTGGTCGCTGGTGAGCTGGCAAGTTCCCAGAGTGCGGATGAGGTCAGTGGAGGGAATAGAAGAGGGAACAGAAGACTTGACGGAGGAAGAGCTAGAGATTAGGAAGAGGATTGAAGAGGTAATGGTATCGGTAAAAGGGACAGGTAAGTGGAGTATTCCTGCATTGCGCCAGGTCCCTAGGAAAAAGCTGACAAATGTGTCAGCTATGGTAAGTAGAATCCTTGGGACGGTAAGTACTACTAATCTTTCTGAAATTAACGATCTTGTCTTTGCAGGTGCAGTTGTAGTAGCGGAGAGATCAGGGGTAAAATCTTCACATTCACAATCACGACATAAAGATAATAAACCTTGGTGGAAACGGAAACGCAGACTTGAGGGCCTAATTAACGAGTTACGCAAAGATCTCAGTAGAATAGAGCAAATGGATAGAGGTGCAATGAAAGATTCAGATATGAGGAACAGATTAATGAAGAAGTATCAAGTAAAAGGAAAGGGGATGAGTGTAGTTAAGGAAGAAATAAAGCAAAGGGTCAAGGTGAAGGCTGCGAAAGTAAAGAGGTACGATGACAGAGTCAGGCAGTTTCATCAAAATCGCCTATTCAGTACAAATCAACGTCAATTATTCAAAGAAATGGACGGGAAATGTGACAACTCACAAGTGGGCCCAGAGCCAGCAGAGGCAAGGAATTTTTGGGTGGCCTTTGGGATCAGCCTGGTGATCATAACAGACAAGCAGAATGGTTAGCCGACGTGAAAGACGAGTTAAAGAATGTACAACAACAAGAGGGATTTCAGATTGATGTGAGCAAGGTGAAGAAACAGTTGAGGAAAGTGCCAAATTGGAAAGCCCCGGGACCAGACCAAGTGCACGGATACTGGCTAAAGAACTTCAGTAGTCTTCACGAAAGAATAGCCCAGCAGCTGCAACAATGCTTAGTGCGTGGCAACGTTCCGACGTGGATGACTGAAGCAAGAACGGTTCTGATCATGAAGGACATTAAGAAGGGTAACGTTGCAAGTAACTATCGACCTATTACATGTCTACCCATGATGTATAAACTTCTGACCGGTATCATTGCAGAAGATCTGTATAGCCACATAGAAGATCAGCAGTTATTTCCAGATGAGCAGAAAGGTTGCAAGAAGCGGTCAAGAGGAACGAAAGACCAACTCATCATTGATAAGACGGTGCTAAAGGACTGTAGGAACAGGAAAACTAATCTGGCCATGGCATGGATAGATTACAAGAAGGCATACGACATGGTATCACACTCGTGGATTATGGAATGTTTGGATATGATAGGGGCAGCTGATGCGGTGAAATGTCTTCTGGGTGAGAGCATGAAGACATGGAGAACAAATCTGATGGCCAGTGATGAATGTCTTGGTAAGGTAAACATCACACGAGGTATTTTCCAGGGTGATTCTCTGTCTCCACTGTTGTTTGTTTTGGCGCTGTTCCCTTTGACGATGATTTTGCGGAAGGTTAGTGCAGGATACGAGATGACGAAGGATGGATGCAGGATTAATCATCTACTCTTCATGGACGACCTGAAGTTGTTTGCGAAGAACGAGAAAGAGATTGATTCCTTGGTGCAGACTGTACGGATCTTCAGCGATGACATCGGCATGAAGTTTGGTCTGGAGAAATGTGCTGCGATGACCATGAAGAGGTGTAAAAGGGTACATTCGGATGGAATTGCTTTACCAGATGGCACACAATTGAGGGCGTTGGGTGAAGAAGAAAGTTATAAGTATCTTGGAGTGCTTGAAGCAGATCATGTACTGCATGAGGAATCGAAAGAGAGACTTAAGAAAGAGTATATAAGACGAGTGAAGAAGTGTTTGAAGTCCAAGCTGAATGGAGGGAATATGATAAAGGCGATCAACACTTGGGCTGTGTCACTAATGAGATACAGTGCGGGAATTGTCGAGTGGACTAAGGCAGATCTAGATGTTGCTGACAGGAAAACGAGGAAAGTAATGACGATGTACGGTATGTTACATCCACGGTCGAATGTCAGCAGACTCTATCTACCAAGGTCAGAGGGCGGAAGAGGGTTACTTAGTGTATCAGACAGCGTTAACATCGAGAGAAGGAGCTTGCAGTGTCATGTAAGAAGTACTCGGGAAAAGTTGTTGAAGGTTGCAGAGAAATACATGAAGGCAGGCGAATTAGGTCCAAAGGAGTATAAGAATCAAAGAAGAGAAGAAAGAACACGAGATTGGCAGGAAAAACCACTTCACGGCCGATTCCGGAGATGTACAGAAGAAGTGGCAAGTAGCAAGACTTGGGAATGGTTGAGGAGAGGAGAACTAAAGAAAGAAACTGAGGGTCTGATTACTGCAGCGCAAGACCAGTCTCTGCCGACGAATGTGATGAAGGCAAGGATCGAGAAGTCAGATGTCTCTTCTATGTGCAGAATGTGCAATGCGGCAGAGGAGACTGTATTTCACATTGTCAGCGAATGCAGAGTGCATGCTCAGACAGAGTACAAAGGCAGACATGACAAGTTGGCCAAGGTGATCCATTGGGATCTATGTAAGAAGTACGGTGTCAAGGTGCAATCGAAGTGGTACGACCATGTGCCGGAAAAAGTTGAAGAAACGGACAATGTCAAGATTCTCTGGGACTTCAACATCCAGACAGATCATGTTATAGAACATAGACGGCCGGATGTTGTTGTCTTGGATAAGCATGCAAAGATGTGTCATCTTATTGATATCGCTGTGCCGGGTGATAGTAGAGTGGCTTCGAAGGAGAAGGAGAAGGTACAGAAATATCAGGATTTAGCGAGAGAACTCCGCAAGCTGTGGCAAGTCAAGGTGAAGGTAATTCCTGTGGTAGTGGGAGCACTGGGTACAATTCCGAAGGCGTTGGAGAAACATCTCAAGGAGATAGGAACATCTGTTAGAGTAGAACTACTACAGAAGGCGGCACTCTTAGGGACAGCAAGGATTCTGCGAAAGACACTTGAGATCTAAGGCTACGGGACGTAGCTTGACTCGAGGTGTAACCGGCAGAAAGGAAAACAAGATCTTTCTTTTCATGCTGTGCTAATCCGAAATAATAATAATAATAATAATAATAATAATAATAATAATAATAATAATAATAATAATAATAATAATAATAATAATAATAATAATAATAATAATAATAATAATAATAATAATAATAATAATAATAATAATAATAATAATAATAATAATAATAATAATAATAATAATAATAATAATAATAATAATGTAGACTTATATAGCGCACGTATCCACCAAACTGGTGCTCAAGGCGCATTATATTATTACCACTGCTCATCAGGCTCATAAATCATTCCTGAAACCATCTCAGCTCCCTGGGGGAGTATAACAGCTCAATTGCTGCCATAACAGCGCATATAGGACTAGTCAAACACAACGACCAACTCTGCCCTCACAGGTACCCATTTACCCCCTGGGTGGAGAGAATCAATTATAGTAAAGTGTCTTGCTCAAGGACACAAGCACCACGGTCACGGCTGGGATTCGAACCCACATTCTGACGACTCAGCCATCAGAACACAAATCCGATGCACTAAACCACTCGACCATGGCACTCCACGAATATATTGTATATTTAATTTTCAAAACAAATGGGTAGAATGTCGTATCCGACCGCCACTTTTTCTCATTCAATATAACCAATACTGTAATCTTACCTACCTAGTAAGGTGGAGAACATATGGATGATGATGGACATATACTTCAAATTATTCCTGGATATTTATTTCATGAAAAATCAGGCATTTTTGGTATACGATGACTTCCTCAGTCATGTCAGTCTGATCTTGTCAACTCACCCATTAGCCTACTACTAGTACTAGTGGGAGTAGTGACCAACACGGTGATTGTACATGCACAGTGGCAAATATAATAGGATCCTTCTATTTTCTGAAGGGGAGGATTTTTTTTTTTTAGAAGGGAAACGAAGTCCAAAAACCATCATAAAAGTGGATTTTAAAGATAGAATCATTTCTGTGGTTGCAAAATAATTTTAAAAAAAACCTTCTTAAAAAGTGGCGGTCGGATACGACATTCTTTCCAAAACAGGCCCTTTGTCTCACACTGCTCCCCACCCTCAAAGTCAAAGGAAAGCCCCATCAATAAAAAATGTTTCGATTTTCAGGTCTTCATTCAAAACTAAGTGATTTATAAAACCAGCCATAATTACTTGTTTAAATTTTTTCGTAAACCTACCTATTGAATGAAGTCGTGAATTTCATAATTGGACTTCCAGTCATGAAGCCACGACTCGAATATGTACATATGCTGTGCGAGGCTAGCGCCAGGCCCAGTACCGGGTGTGAAGACTGAAAACGCCCCATGAAAACATCAACTGCGCCCGCTGACATGGCTGAAGACGTTCGGCATGTTCGGACAGTTGCCACCTCAATTCCAAATGTACTACTACTACTGCTACTGGCTTGTATTGTCAATATTCTTGCTTCAGAGAGTCTTTGTAAACATCTTAAATATGCCATTCCCTTAATTCATTCCTCCAGAAAATAACTGGATCTGAATTAAAGATAGAAAAAGGGCAAAAATATAGGATACAAATAGGCCTACATCAAGCGTGTTCGGGTAGCAGACAATTTCAGCAGGATGTTCTCATGAAAAGAGTTCAAAGTTCAACTAAAATAAGCAAAGTTGTTCCCAGAGCCGCAATAGTTTCGTGTACACACTGTATGCAATCTATATTATTGACGAGGACAGGTTGTTATACCGCGGGAAAATGGCGAGCAATTTGACTTCCGCTGAGAAAATGGATGAAAATGATTCTGGAAAACCGGCGTGTAAGTACGGAGCTGGTTGTTATCGTACAAACCCACAGCACCAGGCGAGCTTCTGGCATCCTTCGAAGAAGGGGAAACGGAAAAGTGAGGTCCAGGTAATTAGAGCCGGACGGACACGTGACAATGACAGTTCAGTCATGGAGGAAGGAACACAATGGGTTCAGTGACGCTCATTCAATGTCAGAAGCAAATTGTATAGGCTAACGTTATAGTTTAACGTTACAATGCAGCATTGCAAATTGTTAACGTTAACTGTTATAAATAACAAAGTCAAAATTAATTCACAAATATTATTTTATACTCCAAAAATGAAAAATTCCCAACTTGATGTTTTTCTTATCCAACCAAACTCTGACAGGTCTGACCATGGAGGTAGAATTCTACCTCCATGGTGGAAATTTTTTTTTCCTCCAGACCATGGTCTTACTGAGCACGAGGAGGGGGTGGGGAGGGATGAGACTGGGGAGGATGGGCAACTTTGGGGTGGGGTACGCGGTGGGCAGAGGTATGACAGATTTTGGGTGTTTGGGAGTATGGGGGGGGGGGCACGTGCCAAAACCACAATTCTGACTTCATTTTTAATTCCTTCATCGTGTTCTAACTTCTTTTGCCAACCAGTGAAGTAAATGATACTTGTATACAGTATGCGGTTATTGGAACCAGACCAATTTCCCATACACAAAGTATGGTGGCTAATCAGGCAAACATTTATACCCCTATGTGAAAAAGTCATCCGTTTAAAACACAGCGAGGCAGAATTCCAATCGATCCAGCAATTTTGGTTGCAATTGGACATCGTTTCAAAGCAAAACAAAAAAAAAAAAAAAAAAAATTTGACGAGGCAATGCGTGCATAGACCAGAAGCCAGAGACTTTTGTTTTTGGCCTAATGCAATAAAGAATTTTTTTTAAATATTTGTTTAAGAATACACCTTAGTTTACCCATGGTTTACCTTGACCTACCTGCTTTCCAGCAGTTTGATTTCTCGATCTGTTGATGGTTTAATGATTTTTAAATATGTTGCATACAAGATTCAATGGATTCTTTTAACAATTTTTTATATAAACATAATTTGTTTTATTTTCTGGACCAATCTACAGGGTTCAGATGATGGCGAGGCAAGCACTGCAAAGAAGAGAAAGTCAGATAATGCGGAGGAGCTTTCTGACACTGACCCCAAGATCGACACCCAAGAAATTGTGAATGAAGATGGAGGCTATGACCAGCCAGCTACGCCCTCTGATCTGGACCCTAGAGAGGAGATTAAATGGAAATTCAAGATGGAAATGCCAGATGATTTCTATGATTTTTGGGAGTTCTGTCAAAGTCTTGACAAAAAACGTCCTAAAGGTAAAAAAAATAATAAAACAAAAAATAATGATTGAAATAGTGAATCAGTAGCAGAAATTACCCTTACCCTTCAACCCCCCCCCCCTGAAAAAAAACCCACACACACACACACACACCAAACAAACATCCAAAAAACAAGAAAATGTGCACAATAATTCTGTATGAAGGGGATTGCAGGGAGGGGTAGGGCACACAAATTACAAGAAAACCAAATAAAGAGCTGTGTAAAAGTCTGAACTGTCTGACACGCGGGTCTGAGGCGCGGGTCTGAGGCGCGGGTCTGAGGCGCGGGTCTGAGGCGCGGGTCTGAGGCGCGGGTCTGAGGCGACGTACGCGGAGACCAGTAACCAGAGACTTTTTTGGGCCTAATGCGCTACAATTAAAAATATATATATAAAGTTAGCTGATTTTGCCAATAATCATAGTTTATAATCCTTTCATGATTTCTCTGAGAATCTTTCAGCTGTATTTTTTTTGGTTATAAATATATTACAGAAACACTCAGCGATGCTCTTGGTCTACAGTTAGTGGGTCCCTATGATGTCCTTGCAGGAGAGCTCAAGAGAACGTCCACGTCTAAGAGATTGTCTTATTGCCTTCACTGGAGGTACTACTACGACCCTCCGGAGTTCCAGACGGTCATTCGGGGAGATGACGATACGCAACACCATCTTGGTTACTACAGGTAAAAACAAACTGTCAGCTGTAAGACATTATACATCGATTTCAGATTAATTCAGACAGAACAAGATGTCAGGTATGTGCTCCCTTGCTCATCACATTCGACTTCAGTTACTTGGGTTCACAGTGCAGTGTCAACTATACTATCCCAATTGGGATATAATTTTATCCTGATTGAATCCCTATTCTCCCAATGGGGATATCAATAGGTCCCATCAGTGACAACACCTTGTGCATTACTGGTGTATTAAAATGCCAGACTGTTGTGCCCGCAAATGTATCAAATGCTAAAGAGTGAAATGATAATGTCACTGAATGACACGTTAGTGAAGGGTGCCCTCATTAGGTCTTGCACAGAGCGGATAGGTAAAGAGTTTGAAGAAAAACCAAAATTTTAGAAGGTACATTTGTTTGTTTTAACTTTACATTTTTCTTACTCTAATTTCAGGGATGAGCCTAGTAAAATGCCATCGTTTGTAGGCGCCAATTCTGCCAAGAAAAACTGTACCATTTCACCCCAAGGAGGCAACATCTTTGCAGCTGTCAAGTGAGTGTATATAAGTATACCTCCAGTTCTTTTCAGAACTAATTACCACTCAATAGAGAATTTCACATGATGTGACCACAATTAGTCTTACTTATCCTCTTTACCATGCAAAGCTACAAGTTTTACATACATTATATTGTTACAATGTGTTTTTAATAAATTCAAATCAATGAATTTTTACTTCTGCAATTTTAAACCAAGACTTAACCAGTTCGCGTCGGAGGCCGTGTATACACGCATTTTTTTGTTGATCGGAGAGTGTCTAAACACGTATTCCGATTTTTGTGTGTGTTACCTGGAGACTTGTCAACACGCCACACGTGGCATGCCGTCGTGGCGGCTGACTTGTATACACGCAATCGTTTCTTGGAGTCCATGGGGTCACGGTTCGGTGGCCCCGGATAAAAGGCACTGCAAACAATGAACGAGTTCACTCTTAAACTTGTAGCTTTGCATGGTGAGAATGATAAGTAAGACTAATTGCGGTGACACCATGTAAGAATCTCAATTGAGTAGTAATTAGTTCTGAAAAGAACTGGGGATATCACTCTTTTTGTTGATTTTTGCGTAATCCCTTTATCCAAGACCTGTTCCTTTGACGTACCAGCCAAGAATGTGTAAAGACGGATTTATATCCATTGTTTACGAGGCCTTTCCTCTCTCTCCCGGTATGCCGTCTGTTCGACCGGGCGCTGGTCGCTAATAGGCTGTTGCATCGGAGCTTGCCAACGGTCTAATTGTGCTGAACAAACACAACCGTAATTAAAAAACTAGCCATTTAATTCTCGAAATGTCAATGAGTAAAGGTGTTTATTTGGGTGTCTGGACTTGGTTTCATTGACAAAAAAAATTATTAATGGCTAGAAATTTTTTCTGATTTTTCACTGAAAATAAACCCGCACGGGGGACCGGAAAAAAAATAAAAATATTCCTGACGTGAACTGGTTAAAGTCCTGTCACTTTATGCATTTGTGACTTTCTTCTTTGACATAATTGCAGAGCACACATGGACAAAGTCTACAAAACCAGCAAAGACCGTGCTGAACAGAAGGCAGTACAGTCCCTTCAGAAGCCTCTTACAGACTGGGCTAAGAAATGTGGCCACTCATTGGAGTCAAAGACTCCAGACATGAAGGCCAGAGATAAGAAGGTCGTGACCAAGACCTTCCATGGTGCTGGTATTGTTGTACCTGTTGATGCCAGTGGTGTTGGGTACCGGGAACTTCCAGAAACAGATGGTAAGTTATTATATTGTTTGCTTTAATTTCTCATTTCTTAAAAAAAAGTCCATGAGGGAAATTTATGAGGTAAATAAACTAAAGCAGTTCTTGGAATGAACAAAGGAAATTGACTGAACCGGGACTTGCACCTGCGACCTTTGAATTGTGGTACCAGGGCATAATAAGAGATCTGGAGGAAGCATGCTCAAGTTCCACTGAAAGTTATTTTTCTTTATTCACATTTTTTAATTTCACTGTATTTCCATTTGTCCACCCAACTCTTGTGAGTCATATGGTTCTGAGAAGGACCCATGGTATTTCAGTGTTGAGTTTATCCATCTGTTTTGATCTGAACCGAACCTAAGAGATAGATTCACATGGTTTTACTACAGTTAAAAAGGTCCATTCTTAATAAGACCACTACCTATAATAACCAACAATTAGCCTAGTATGAATATTTTTCAGAAAGGGTGAAGAAAATTAATTTTAATCACAAACATTAAACTATTTATTATGTAAAAATGTGATGCTTCAGATGTTTTAAAGTTCAACTTTTATGCAGACACATTTTATATTCTCTTGTCTGCAGCCAATCTGAAAAGGATCTTCAAGAAAATCGTGGACAGTGAGAATGACTATGAGCGTAACAGACACTTCGAACCCCTGGATGAGATCATCAACTTTGTTCAGTTTGCCAACGATGAGTGCGACTACGGAGAAGGGTACGAACTTGGAATCGATCTATTCATGTATGGTTCATCCGTCTTCGATCAGACAATCACAAACCTTCTACCATTGGCCTATTCACTCCTCGGTAGGGAGGAATTCGCCACGATTCTCAAGGAGCACTTGAAGGACAGACGAAAGGAAAACTTGAGTGTGATGTAGGTGGAAGTGAGAGAGGCTGTCTTGATGTATTCACAAGGGTTGAGACATGTTTGTTAATATTAAGTGACTTGTCATCACCAGACATCGAGCTGAAAAACTTTAACCCTTACCATGCCCAATGCAACACACATGAAAAGTTGTTGCCCTCAGCAGTCTGGGAAAAGCCTGTACAGGGGTTAATTAGGGTTAAAATATCTTGAATAGAGAGGAAAGGTATCTTAGCTTTCATCAGGAATACACATGACGTGTGTAAGGCAAACAAAAAAAAGTCTCCGGTTTTCCGATGCACATTGGCATTTTTAATTTCCTTTTTTTTTTCTTTTGCTATGAAACAATGTCCAATTGCAGCCAAAATTGCTGGATCGATTGGAATTCTGCCATGCTGTGTTTTAAACGACTTTTTCACATAGGAGTATGAACGTTTGACTGATTTGTGAGGCCTCTCTTAACCACCATACTTTGTATATGGGAAATTTGGTCACCGCACCGATTTTGAAGCCGACCAATGACCAGAAATTTCCTGTATGCGTAAACAATAGACAACACAAAATCAGTCTACATGTGTATCAGGGCCTGTGACTTCTTAGGATTTGTCATGATTTTAGGATATTTTTGACAAATCACCCTTTGTCTAATAATTTTCATGAAAGAAGAGAAGTAGCCACCAAGAAGAGAAAGAAAGCCTGTATTGTGTAAAATCCTCCAAAATTAAACATCCGGGAGGTTCAGGGGGGGCTTGCTTTTGTCAAATCACACCCCTACTATGTTTAATTAATGAACCTAATAGAACATACACTGTTAAAAACCCGATATTTCTGACACCTCTTGTCTTCTCACAAATTAAAGAAAGACAAACCATGATACATGTATTTAGTTTGCCACTTATTAACATACCGTTTAATCATGGAAATATGTACATCTTCAAACTTTATAAAAGTTATAAAATAAAAACCTCTATTATACAATGAGTAAATACTGCATGACAACTTTTTTCATTAGATTATAGTTTTATACAAAGTAACATCTGAATAAAAAAACATTGAAGGAATAAGATGAATTATTTCAATTTGTCCTGTCCTGAAAACATTATGACAAATGGTTCCCTTATTCTAAATATATATAAATAAAAGCTGTATTATTTATAAATTAACGTTTGACATTTGAAAGGTACACAAAACCTTTACATTCTTTAATATGAAAATAACATTTAAAAAAATACAGTTCCCATCTCTTATCGTACAGAATACATGAAGCAGAAGTATGAGAAGTCCTGTTCATACTATTAGCCAAGTACTCTAAGATGTCCAATTGGCTAAACTTTGAAACCTTTATTTTCAAGTTGGACACCCTATTTCCAAATGGTGACTAATTAGACCCTACATGAAAATAGCAAAGCACATAGATTCGTGGCATTATAGTATTTCTTTGAAAATTTACAGAAGCATGGTGAATATTAAGGTGTTGGCACTTCAAGCCATGATCGGTTCCTAATCAGTGTGTACCTTTATGACAAAGATTTGTGCGTTTTTATCAAATATTTTGAAGGTTGTACATCTCTACTATTAGTACTGAGTACATACACATTCTGATTGATGTCAAACAGTTGTTGAATACAACGTTTCACTCAACACAAATTCAACCTCGGTCCCCAGTACACACTAAACACTAAAAAAAAAACCACCAAACTATATTTATAATAACAATTGCATAATAAGGAGTTGAAGGATAGTTGTTCAGCTTGCAGAGTATGAGAAGTCCTGTTCATACTATTAGCCAAGTACTCTAAGATGTCCAATTGGCTAAACTTTGAAACCTTTATTTTCAAGTTGGACACCCTATTTCCAAATGGTGACTAATTAGACCCTACATGAAAATAGCAAAGCACATAGATTCGTGGCATTATAGTATTTCTTTGAAAATTTACAGAAGCATGGTGAATATTAAGGTGTTGGCACTTCAAGCCATGATCGGTTCCTAATCAGTGTGTACCTTTGACAAAGATTTGTGCATTTTTATCAAATATTTTGAAGGTTGTACATCTCTACTATTAGTACTGAGTACATACACATTCTGATTGATGTCAAACAGTTGTTGAATACAACGTTTCACTCAACACAAATTCAACCTCGGTCCCCAGTACACACTAAACACTAAAAAAACAAACACCAAACTATATTTATAATAACAATTGCATAATAAGGAGTTGAAGGATAGTTGTTCAGCTTGCAGAGTATGTGACCTTCTGAGCTCTAGAACTTTTTTCCTTACCTCCACGGGAAATCTGAAATCTGTGATTGTTTTGTGCATTGTCACAGCAATAAATATACCTTGATGGACAATTTTTCTCTACGAATACTGTGTACATGTATTGGCAATTCAAACTAAATACAGTACTTCTTCTGGCCTTGCATTTAAATATTATTGTTATGCCCTGCCGGTGAATAGGGTCATACTGTTTCTTCATTGTGCTTCCGTGGGTGTGTGTGTGTGTGTATGTGTCACACTTGAGTTATTCTTCATAAAAATTGACAGGTACATGTAGCTTGCTAGTGGAACTCTGAAGAAGCCTATTGAATTTGGGGGCTACAGATCAAAGGTCAATGTGGCTAAAACAAAAGAAATTGTGTCATCGCGATAATTCAAGTCAGTCTTCATGTACTGCCATGAATCTTGACAGGTAGCTTCCTAGTGGAACTCCAAAGAAGCCTATTGAATTTGGAGGCCACAGGTCCAGATCAATATTACCTAAACAAAACAGTGATGTAAATGGATGGTCCCACAGAACCAGACAGCTCCTATGGATATTTGATGTTAAAATGGTGCAATCAAGTCATAGGAATGGTTATGGTAAGCCGGCATTTGTGTTGCTGTAACACCTTTTCTTTTTTCTAAAAGGTTTAACCTCATAAATCCTACTCTACTGAAAGGTGCTAGAGGTGACCAGTACGTATGGTGAAACAATTAGGGGCGCACTAATTAAACTTACAATTTTTTCTAATAAAGACCCTTTCGATACATTAGCACTCATAACTGTCTGAATACAGAATCCCAAGTGGTACTTCAGTAAGCAATATCCCATCCTTCATGAAACTTGGGTATTTTGTGTACAGTTATAATAGATTTAAACATGGTACAATTGTATTACTTGAAGCATTAACCCTAAACATGCTCAATACAATAAGATGCATCAAATAGATCTTGTTGCATTCTGCAGGGTGTCTGGGAAAAGCCTGTAGGACTCGGGGTTTAGGGTTAATAGAATTCAACCATTCAAGACACAGTAAGCCACTGAGGAGACGCATTAAATCTATTCCCAGCTACGCTGAATGCTCCATCTTCTGCATTCCCCTCTTCATCGTCACCTCCAATCTGAAACCTGATCTGGGAACTGTGACCTTTGCTGGGTGTTAACCCCACCAGGGACGGTCTGGAGGGCAGATTGAAATAGTACGGTAGGAGAAGGTTCAGGTTTGATATGGAGAACCGCTTGTGCATGTGCTCAAAATGCTGATTTTCTGAGATGTTATCTTCTTTTGCATGGTCATATCCCAGGCTTGGTGCTGAGACTGACATGTGCAGAGTTATACTGTGGACCACTGAATGCACGGGTTCCCTGGTCTTGGATAACTTTAGAGTGTCACTTTCTATACAACTTGTTTCATTTGTCCTATGTTCTATATGAGTGTCAGCGGTGGGATCGTTTTGGAGTTGTTCTAGATACTGTGAAGCTGGTTGATGGCCTTCTTGGCTCGCTTGTTTGTAAAGTTGTAAAGCTTGTTCTCTATTAATTGGCAGCCCTGAGAAAAAATAAAATATATTAAAATAGAGTGAATCAATATAGATTCAGGTGTTCGAAAATCTATATTCTACCAAATATTATTAACCAAATATTATTAACCATTTATTTTTTACAAAAAATTGTTTCAAAATTACTGCCTACTCACCTCCTAGACCTATTTCATGGAATCTAGCCAGACTATTGAGGGCTACTGGATGACTTTTCTGAGCTGCTCTGTGATAAAGTGATGCTGCCTTGGCAGTGTTCATAGGGACACCCAAGCCATGCTCATAACAAAGACCAAGGTGATACTGTGCATCAGTGTCCTGCAAACAGATTTGAGATACAAATGTTATACACATAGGGACACCCAAGCCATGCTCATAACAAAGACCAAGGTGATACTGTGCATCAGTGTCCTGCAAACAGATTTGAGATGCAAATGTTATACACATAGGGACACCCAAGCCATGCTCATGACAAAGACCAAGGTGATACTGTGCATCAGTGTCCTGCAAACAGATTTGAGATGCAAATGTTATACACATAGGGACACCCAAGCCATGCTCATAACAAAGACCAAGGTGATACTGTGCATCAGTGTCCTGCAAACAGATTTGAGATGCAAATGTTATACACTATTTAAACGTTCTGAAACTTTACACAGTAGTTGAAAAAACACCCAAGTTCAATATACAAAAGTTGCCGAAAGCAACATTCATAAGAAATGTTAATAAACCACTGCAACGTGTTATATGCGTTTATCAAACACAACATCATGCTGTACTGAAGTGTTGTCAATCAATGCAAAATGGGCTTCAAGGATTATTTCACTTACAAAGGATGTTTATGCTAAGCAGTTGAAGGGACACTATTGTCATGATCACAGCAGACTTTCAACAGGGCATGGAATCGGTGTCCTAGTTTAAGATGAACACAGTGACTGCAAATTACTGGCTTATTTATTCAGCAGCAATGGTAATATGACCTTATCATGTGGGGTATTACTTTCAGTCACCGAGTTAATCTAAAACTGCCACTCCGATTCCATGCCCTGCTGATCGTGATGATATTGTCCTTTTAATTCCACTGAAATTTCACTCATCCTATATGTGTGACACAAGACGACCTTTGTAATGTCCATATCGATTCTCAAACAACCCACAAAGTTTATCTTGTACATAAGTTTGAACCCAAACAATACATGGGGGCTAAAATAAAAACTTGGTAAATAGGATTGAATGTTGTTATTGACAAATACTACATAACTTACTTGTTTTTCAACGGCTTTCTGTAGAAATGTCACTGCTTTTTCCTCATCTTTGTGTTCTGGACTTTTGAGAAAGCGGATGCCCAAATAGCTATTAGCCTGCAAAATACAATAAAAATGGTTGATTTTTTCTTCAAGATTTGGAGCCTTGCATTCCGACTTCCTCACAACAATGATTAAATTTCCATGCTATTTTTTTTGGAGGTCTTGTGTGAGCTCACCTTTGTTACGCCTGCTGCTGCTGCCGAGTTGATTAACTCCATTGCTACAGCTGTGTCTTGTTTAACCCCACCAGTGCCAATCAGATGAAATACTCCTAGGCTGTATTTGGCTTGAGGGTGACCCTGCATGGCTGCTTCCAGATACAGATCTGCTGCCTGTGGGGAAAAAAAAACATATTGAACTTAAATGGAGAATTAGCTGTTGCAAACTGCTTACCAACCTAAAGAACATGTAGTATAAATGCAAACTCAATGTTAGGTTCGAAACGTAAGGCCAATAACATTAATTTTACAAATTGAACTTGTTTAAAAAACACAACACAACATAACTATAGTCATAAATGCATTCAGGGCTTTGAGTACACAGCACATCAAAAGAGTCTTACAGAACAATGCATTGTTAATTTATATTATATAGTTAACTCTAACAACCCAAAATCCATCAAAATGCTTGGTTTTGGTGGATTCAGTATCATACATGTATAGCTAATTAGTGAATTGAGCACGATGCCATGTGTACCAAATCCATCAAACTCCACTGGCTGCTTTTGTTGGATTCATGACTGTGTATAGCCAAGCCATGAATACTTTGCATTTGCCATTGTACCAATTCCAACAACTTTTTAGATGTAGACTGAATTTAGTGGATTCAGGGGGGTTTCTAGTGAAAATGTCTAGGGGCATAGGCTAAATGAGAGTATATGAGAGTTGCATATAAATGCAATGTGGGTAAACAAAATTGATAGTTTTGCATGTGACTACATGTATACTTATAATAAGGAGATTGTTAAAACAAATACAACCGAGTTTTATGGGGCAATTGGTATAAAAACAATTGTTTCCATTGAAAATGTATGATTCAACAATTTTTATTTCTACAGTCCATGTGACTCATTTACATTTTGCATGACCTTTAGACTACCAGGGTGATTTCCCACCGGGCAAAAGTGTGTATTTGTATGCCGAGTTCGTACATTCTGTACTTCTCCACAAAGCATCAAGATTTTTTTTTAATTTTCAGATGAATAAAATTTCAGATGTAATGCTAGTGCCTTATAAAAATATTAAAAATAAATCAATATAAGAAATTTTCTGCTGATATCTCAAAATATCAGATTTGATGGTTTCTTGTCAGACCAGTGTACATTTTGTGCCCCGTGCAGTTTTATATCCGTCTGTATTATAAAGAGTGAGATTATCTTCAGCAAGTTCACCTTTTCATGGTCTTGAGACACCCCTCTGCCCTGTTCACAGCACACAGCTAGGTTAAATGTTGCCTTGCTGAAGCCCACTTTACTCCCCTCCATGAAGTGATAAGCAGCCTGCTCCAGACATCCCTCCTGGGCCTGTTTCACTCCTAGGTAGTTGTGCGCTTGGCCGACGCTTTGATCCATTACAGATTGGAGCTGAGCCATGACTCCCTCCAGAGGTGACGGCGGAATCGGATCACAAACCTGAGTATGTTGATAAAAAGGCTTGATTTAACTTGCTATTACAATTAAAAGATTTCTGGACGCTCCAACAAAAAAAATAAATGGGAGAAATAATTAACAATTCAGAAATTGATATTGGAACTTATCAATGAATATAATGTACATGTACATATGAATATCATCAACAGTTACTGCCACCTTATCGAATTGAGTGAAATAAGACATTTTTAAAGAAACATTTGGTTTTATTTAGACACCTCGACTTGAGCAAACCAAGAAGAAAAACATGGAAAATGAAGAGCAGACATTGACGACACATCAAACAAAATTATTATTTCAAAATCCTTCAGTATTAAAACAAAACTTGCCTTTTTCAGAGGCTCATTAACCTTTGCCTTCTTCACATCGTCTTGTTGACTAGCAAGGTTCAGGGACCCAAGTGGCTTGCCCATAAGGCCTGGCAGTTTGCCTGCGAGCGAGTTTACAAGCTTCTTTTTCCCATTGCTGCTGTCATCCGGAAGAGTTGCTGCCGTGATCGCTCGGCAAAGATGAAGACTAAATATAAGAGCTGTACCCTATTAGACAAAGGAACAATATAAATGATAGTTATAAACTTACAAAGCTTGATCCCTGTATGGAACAAAAATTATTCAAGCCGTTAACGAGTTATTAACAGGACTATTCAGAGGTTGCCCTTAATTTATATTTTGACTTTTAGCTATACCCCAAGCATTTTCACTGGTCCACATGTTTTTTAAGTACTTTTCAGAACACTTGTTCGCAAAAACAAACAATACATTCCACTCAAATTACTCAGCCCTTGTAACAAACAGTAGAAGTCAAGCTTTATTACTAGAAAGGAGTGTAAAATATATCTTACCCATTCCAGCGCATTATGTGATGTGTGGTTACTCCCCTTGCCATCGAAGGATTCCCAACTCTTCTTGCCAGTGAAGCTCATTCGTCTGCCCCACTTCCAGTAGGTGTTCCCAACCAGGCTATCAACGTTCCTGTCCCGAGTCAACAGTTGGGACGACCTGCATATGGTTGCAAGAAACACTTACAATAAACAAATGTGTTCTTCACAGAGCTGTATTGTTATAATGTATTACGACAACTTTTCATAATTAACAGGAAAAAAAAAAAAAATCGAACAATAATGTCATAGCTAAAACATGATAAGGCTACAAAAACGTTCGTTCCATAAACAATAAAATGGATGAAATTCGGGCACACACTAGATACATAAATGACTTCAGAAACTCCAGTGTATTGTGTTTTACTGAAACATGGTTGCACTCAAATATTCCTAATGATTCTGTTGATATTGATGGATTCAATTTGATTCAACTGGATCGCTCATACGAAAACACTAATAAAAGCTGTGGTGGTGGAGTCTGTATGTATGTTAATAATCAGTGGTGTAATAACTTCAAAGTAAGGACAACAGTCTGCAACTCAAACATAGAACTACTTTGTGTGTCCTTCAGACCTTATTATCTGCCAAGGGAATTTAATCAAGTTCACATCTTCCTTGTGTACATTGCACCGGATGCTGATGCAAATGAGGCAGCAGGTGTGATATATGACACAGTTCAACAAATGGAGGACTCACCACCAGACTCACCAAAATTCATTCTCGGGTGACTTCAACCATTGTAACCTTAGTGGAAGCCTTCCCCATTATTTTTCAATATGTTGGCGAGGCTACAAGGGGAGATAAATATACTTGACCGCTGCTATGGTTCAGTAAAGGATGCCTACAAGTCAATCATCAGACCAGGTATTGGCCGTTCTGACCATTACATTGTTAATCTTTTGCCGAAATATAAACAAAAACTAAAAGCAGGAAAACCTCAGAAAAAGTCATCAGAGTATGGAACAAGAAATCAATTGAAATTTGCGAACATGTTTTGAAATCACTGATTGGGAAGTATTTCTGAATGGATGGGAAACATTGATGAGGCGACGGACGTAATCCATTGCAATATGTAAATTTCTGTCAAGATCTACATATCCCAGTAAAGACCTCTAAATTATACCCTAACAATAAGCCTGGCTCTCAAATGAACTAAAAGCTATCCTAGCTGAGAAGAAACATGCTTTTTAAAATGAAAGACCAAAATAAACTAAAAGTGCTCCAATCAAAACTGTCATCACAGTTAAGAAAGCCAAAGAAAACTACAAGGAAAAAATGGAAAAACTGCTTTAAGACAAATAATCCACGAGAGGCCTGGCAGGGGTCTACAAACCATAACAGGTTTCTAAAAAGAAAAACATGACTCATTTGCAAATTTAGAAAACCCTTTGTCTACAGCAAAAGCGAACTAAATGTATTCTCAGTCGCTTTGACACTCAAAGTTTCAGCGATCAGATCTCATTACAATGCTCGGCTCTCTCCACTGATACAGAAAGCCAGCGTATTGTCATCAAAAGTCAGTGAAATCGAAAAACTGTTTAACAACTTAAATCCCCCGCCGAAAGCAGCTGGCCCTGATAGAAATCTCTGGAAAGGTACTTAAAGTTTGTGCCAAACAACTGGCAGTTCCCTACTCAGTTCTTTTCCAGCAGTCAACAGACTCACATTTAATTCCATTTTGCTGGAAATCTGCCACCGTCGTTCCAGTGCCTAGCGAGCTCGACGAGTCCGAGTTAAACGATTATCGACCAATCGCATTAACTTCACTGACAATGAAATGTTTGGAGAGAATCATTATGAGATTTCTTTTACAGCCGCTACTCAATCGTATTGATAAATTCCAATTTGCCTACCAACCAAACAAATATGTAGATGATGCAGTTCTTTGTCTGGTGAATGCTATACAGCAACATGTCGATAAGGTTGGTTGTTATGCACGGGCCACTTTCATTGATTTCTCATCTGCATTCAACACAATCCAACCTTACCGACTACTGGAGAAGCTACAAAACCTGAATGTTAATCCATCACTCATTCTATGGATAAGCGATTTTTAAAGGATCGGACTCAGCGTGTATTAGTGAACAATACTTTATCTGGAGTTTCTGGACAAATAACAATAAATACTGGTGCCCCTCAAGGGTGTGTTCTTTCACCATTGCTTTTTTTTGTACAAATGATTACATCAATCACTCTAACAATGTCAGTATTTTAAATATGCAGATGACACTGTGATTGTTGGCTTTTCTCAAAAGATAGTGAACTGGATTATAGAAATACCATTCCTTAACTTTGTTACATGGTGTAGCAACAATTTTCTGAAGTTGAATACTGAAAAGACAAAAGAGATGATCTTTGACTTCAGGAAGTTCAAACCTCATTTACATTGTATTACAATCAACAATGATAATATTGATATTGTTCATTCCTATAAATACTTAGGAACAACCATTGATAATACCCTATCATGGTCTGACCATTGTAAATCGCTCGTCGCCAAAGGACAACAGCGTCTATACTTTCTTAGGCAATTGAAATCATTCAAGGTCGATAAAACTATTATGAAGCTTTTTTATACTTCAGTCATTGAGAGTGTCATCCTGTACAGCTGCTGTGTCTGGTTTAGTAGTGCAAAAAAGGGGGATTTAGTCACAATTCAGAGAGTTGCTAAGCGGGCGGGTAAGATGTTTGGTAAAGAACAGGACATAAGCGCAATATGTCACGAACGAATTTAATTAAGGCCAAGTCAATTTTAATCAATAATACACATCCATTGCATGATTTTTATGAGGAAATGAGGTCTGGTAGGAGGCTGAGAAGTCTGAAGTGCAGAACTAGTAGATATTTAAACTCTTTTTTACCACACTCTATTCGTATTTTTAATGATAGTCAGTAACTTGTACAGGGAACAGAGGATACAGGCGGCGAGGGAGGAGGGGCTGCATGAAATAACATGAAATAGTGGTTTCCTGGATACAATGTTGTACATGTATTTGTATTTTTCAATGTGTTTGGTCCAATGATGTCTTCTGTTTTAGTCTGGTGAGTGGGTGAGGTTTTAGGGGTAGAGGTTTGCGGATAAACCCACCCGAATTTCTCTTTGTTTTACTGAATCTTATTTTGTATGCCCTCTTGTGTATATATGGTTTTTAGTTCTTTTTCTTTTTTTTATTAGGTGTAATAATTTGTTTTTGTAAATAAATTTAAATATTTTTAATCTTATATATGAGCAGGTTCGACAATACAAATTTCCATTTTAAGGACAATAAAAGATGAATTGAATTCTGGTTTCTGTGCATCATGTCACCTCAGACCTGCGCATCAGCATTTTCAGTTTACTTTTTTTTGCTCTGAACGGATGTCCAAATGCAGCCAAAATTGCTGAATCAATTGGAATTCTGCCATGCTGCCACGACTTTTTAACATAGAGGTATGAACATTTGTCTGATTTGAGTGGCCTCTCTTAGCCACCATACTTTGTGTATGGGGAATTTGGTCTGGTTCCAATATAATCATGTACCACATATTTTACTGGTTGGAGAAAAAAAAAGCGATTTTGAAGCTGACCTATGACCAGAAACTGGAGACTATTTTTTGGGGGATGGTGGGGGGGAGGGGGGGAGAGTCAATTAACTCATAAATTAATAGCAGGACCAGACTGATTACGTTACCTTTTTTCTGATGATAGAGTTTCACTATTCTGGTGGTAGGCAACTCCCAACCCTGTGTAGATGTTGTCTTCTGGTGGCCTGCTTTGGTGGCTGCCATTACCCGTCCAGGGAGGATGGGTAGCATTGGCCTGTGCCTTATGACGCAAACCTTAAAAACATACAAATATATTGTTATAGAGTACATGTATATTGCTGCTATTTGTGTACAAAGAGATCATGCAAGTAGTTAAAAAAAGAAATCACCCCTTTTTTGTACATGTGGGGTTAGAGGCTAACGATACAGAGGGAGTCTAGAGTACTGGCCCTCGTAGAATGGAGCTATGTCGCATATATATTTGTAATAATGACAATCATTCATTATGTTTCATTACTTCTTCTTCAACAGTTCATATTCTTCCACAATGGACATTTCCCTCGGTCATATATGTTATTATGTAAGATTCATTGGTTGATTCATTGGTTGAAGCATGGAGGAAGGAAAACAGAATCCTCCATGGTTAAAGTTAGAAAATTTGCGACTCTATACCAATTCTTACAAAAGTGTTAATTAAATAAGCAACCAATTTAAACAAGAAAAAATTAAGGTTCCTTAATAAATAGGAAAAAAATTAAGGGCTGGTGGTAAAACATTTTTCATCTGCAAAATTACTGGATTGGATTTGCCTGGATTTTAAACAAATTGTTACCAGAAAATATGTCAAATAGAGTAAATTCTGAGAATGTTTTGTACCATTACCATCTTATAAGCAAGTATGCTTTTAGATGATAATTCACTGAGGTTGTTTTGTTTATTACCAATTATCCCCCTTTTTAATGGGAACATAAATCATTGGTTTGGGGACAGGTAAATTGTATTCCAATCAATGTAGTTTTCAAGGGACAAATCATAAATCTAACCAGTGGAAATTTCATCACAATAGGTGCTCACGTTTTTGAGAAAACTGTAGTGAATAATTGTTTCATGTTTTGTGATAGTTGTGTACATGTTTATGTGACAGTTCAGTTAAATTGTCTGTGCTCAACCAAATTTAATATTTTACATGGATTAGTTGGCAACATATTTTTTTTTATAACATTTGTTTATAATTGTATAACATTTGTGTCTTGACTACAAAATAAATGTCACAAGTATTTTACATCTTTTAAGCTTATAATTTATTATGTCTTATTTATGATGTCATTATATGATCTATGCACAAATACCATACAAAGGTTGCATTGTTTTCCTTTTTGAAACGGATTACAAAGAATGTTTAAAATTTTCTTGTACTCAGCTGGAGGAGTAAACAACTTAAGATGGGCAAAGTATGGATCAGAAAAATTACCTGGTTCAGCTCAGTCAAATTTACCAATCAAAACATGGCACTATGGAAAATTCATTTTGTATTTGCAACTCGAGCAAAGAAATTTTATAAATAAATGCCTCAAGTATGTTACATAAAGTAACTAGTCTATCATTGTGTACCCTCTTACTGTAGCTGAACTTTTGTAGCAAGTAGCTACAGTGGTCAAAATCAGTCAACTGACTGTTTTTGACTGTTGAACCAACTGTGGTCACTGCACACGGGAGAATCGTTGACTGGTTTTAAATGTCATTTTCACCACCCTCAACAATACAAGATGACGCTTTTACTAGTCAATAATGGCCAACTCATTTTGACATGTAAATGTACTATACATGTACTTAATACACAAACGTAATAAATAGGGTTTGACAGTGTTCATGGCCCAGCAGCGAGCACCCACACAGTGTGTGTACGTATTGTATAATGTACAGTAGTACATTACATGTATATAGCAATGTAGCAAGTTACCAGGCTGGCCTGCTGATTATGCGGTGAGCTGTTGCCATTTGTGCGCTTGCGTAGTATTCTCTTAAACCGCAAGTTGAATATGCAAGAAAAGGTCACATACATCGAGCATGCAAACAGGCCAAGACGTTACTCGGGAAGGCAAGGCGGCGCGGCCGTGGACAGGCATGAATGGCGCCCGCAGCGGCGGTTGGTTTATCAAATCACGAGTAACGTCTTGCACCAAGACTTGTGTGAACAAAACTGTCAAACGAGATGGGGGAGTTAGGCGTTAGAAATTACTCACAGAAATTAAAATCACCTTGGGCTTAACAATATTTAATTAAAGTACAAGCTTAATGGTTTGATTTGGTTGTTATTTACAGAAGCTCGATTTTTTAATTTTTTTTGTTTATTTTATTTATTTTTTTGGGGGGGACTCCTGATTGGATAAACGAATCCCCCCTCTCACTTTTCATTAAATCCATGAATCAAGAACACAACAACATGCAAGACCGTGCAAACAGTGTAAAACAAATCAAAGATATTAGGGATGTGCGTTTTCGGATAATTTTGGAACCGGATACCCAAAATCAGCAAACTTCGGATAGGATACCCGGACACCCGTTTTAATTTTTTGTAGAAAACATGCCTCCGGTGGTGCACAAATGCATGTACTGTAAATGGTAACAAAATTGACCTTTTTATACAGAGGATACCATACTTAAATCAATCTTTTCTTTACTGTGTCATTTTTATTAAAGTAAAATAATTAGGCAAACAATTAGGCAAACAATTAGGCCAACATTCCCCCGCTGCTGGTTTGATAAGTTTTTTGAAGCAGCCGCTGCCAGGCCCTCCCTTAGCAGTCTTAGTTAACGATTCGATACAATGTATCACAAACAGTTGGATAAAAGTGTATGGAAAATGTCTGCAAAATACTAGTTTGACAAAGGCTTTATTGGAGTGTAATCTCTTGAATTTAAAGATAATTGTCTGTAAAAGTGTAAACATTACATTGTTCAAGAGTCACAGATTTCTGTTCGCTCCGCTCAAAAGTTCAGTCGAAATTTTAAAAAGTCGTTTACGGGTAATTGGAACCGAAAAATGGAACCGGGTAATGACAGTTTTGCTTGGGTATCCGGATACCCGGCACAGCCCTAAAAGATATAAACATTTGCTTGACCAAATCTGCATCACAATTACCTCTAGATATGCTGTGAAGTAGCCTGCACATCATCGTTGATTTCTTCCACGGGACACACCAAAATAGAAATGTTTTTTCTAAGTCTTTCTCAAATTATGGCCAGTCCATCCCCGTCTGCCTGAAGCTAGCGTTGTACGGTATGCTGATATATCGCTGGTACTACGTGTTTTCAGTAGTATTGGTTGATATTGGAAACCAGCTACCATCTCGCTGGCGATACAAAATAAAGATGATGTAATGTTCAGTTGTTCACTTTTCCGACGACAGTTGTATGCTATTATAAGTTGTATATCAATCACAACTTCTGACTTTTGTCTTATGTCTAAGACAGACAAACAAACAAACAAACAAACACCCCAACAAACAAACAAAACATCAAACAAATATATTATTTAAAACAATTTAAGGTCCCATGAATGGTTACCGCTTATCTTTGTGGAAAATAATTGAATAATATTAATGACACAGTCAACAACAGAAAACAGTAATATACGAATACAATTTTTAACTTAACTAAGGCCCCCCAAAAAGTCTCCGGTTTTTTTTCAGGTCATCGGTCGGCTTCAAAATCGGTGCGGTGACGCGTTTTTTTCGGTCATCCTTTTGTTTGCCAACAGGGAAATACAGTGATACATTGTATATGCGGGGACTAAATTTCCCATATACAAAGTATGGTGGCTAATTAAGAGGCCTCACAAATCAGACAAACGTTCATACCTCTATGTGAAAAAGTCATTTAAAACATAGCACGGCAGAATTCCAATCGATCCAGCAATTTTGGCTGCAATTGGACATCGTTTCATAGCAAAAAAAAAAAAAAAAAATTAAAAATGCCGACGCGCGGGTCTGAAGCGACGCACGCAGAGACCAGAAACCAGAGACTTTTTTGGCCTAAAGTAAAGCAATGTGCACGTTTTGTTAGTCTATAGACTGGCAATTTTTTTTATTTGTAGACGCAATTCAGCATGAACGATTTATTTTGGTGTAGGCCTAGGCACATGATATTGTTGGATGTGTGTGTCAGTGTAGGCCTTATGATAATAAAACTGAATGATACAGATGGCCGTGAACTTTAGACCGTACATTGTAGAAAAAACTGTTTGTTCAGAATGAGAGCACGCAATCACATGAAATGTTTTATTTGTGAGTAAGCAATCCACTAGTGGAGGACCTGCTACACAATTTGTATACAGGTAATTGGCACATTAATGCAAAAATATTATACTCTCTAAAAGTTTGAAGTTTACTCTAACACTGAATCTAGTGACAAATTGCTAAATATTTGTCCCTAGTTTCAATCGGTTAGAGTGAATTTCAGTCTAATGTTTTGATGTTAGATATTGATTTGTTTTCTGTAAGGCCCAATTAACATGAATTCTGAGTTAGGACCTTAAGTCCGTATGGAGTAAATAAAGTTAAGAAACCGCTGCAAACTAACAGTTGTTATCTTTATAATTATTATTATTATATTATTTCGCTTTCATGTAAAGCCAATAATTTATTGGTAAAATGTCTTTAAATACATCCATACTTTATACGAATAAAAAACCAGCATGTAAACGTTTCAGCTTAATTCATTGTGTCGTTAAGTTTTGAAACCCTGGTAAAACTGTGATCATTTTATGTTTTCAAGATTACCAAGAGTGCATACTATAGGCTTAATGCCCCAAGAGTGCATACTATAGGCTTAAGGCCCCAAGAGTGCATACTATAGGCTTAAGGCCCCAAGAGTGCATACTATAGGCTTAAGGCCCCAAGAGTGCATACTATAGGCTTAGGCCCCAAGAGTGCATACTATAGGCTTAGGCCCAAAAAGTATCCGGTTTCTGGCTATCGGTCGGCTTCCAATTCGGTGCGGTGACGCGCCTTTTTTTCCCCGCCATCTTTTGTTGCCAATAGGGAAATACTGGCGTGATTTACGCGGGACCAAATTTCCCATCTACAAAGTATGGTGGCTTAGAGAGGCCTCACAAATCGGGCAAACGTTTATATATAATATATATGTGGAAAAGTTTAAAGCACAGCACGGCAGAATTCCAATCAATCCAGCAATTTTGGCTGCAATATTGGACATCGTTTTTAGCAACAAAAAAAAAAAAAAAAATTAATTAAAAATAATAATAATGCTGACGCGCGGGTCTGAGGAGGCGATGCGCGTGGAGACCAGAAACCGGAGACCTTTTTGGCCTTAATAAGTGGCATTATACACAGGCTCTATGCATAAAATCAAATCCCTAAACTTTGCCCAAGAAAACATGTTTACCTCAAACAGTTTTCTTATTTGTTAACTAAACACTCTCACAGTAAAAACAACAAAAACAAATAAGAGAATTGTCTTTAAAAAAGATAAGGAATTCAGTAAACTTTTATGCACGATTATTATGTTGATTATTATTATTAGCATATATATTATTATTAGTTTTTGTTGGGGGAAGTGGTGGAAAACAATAATATGCCGAATTCAACGGCGGGAAAAATTTAAAAGTCAAAGTTGTGTGACGAGGGGGTAGGCGTGAGTAATTTTAATGGGGTGGTAGTCGTGAGAAATGTTTATGGGGGTATAGGCGTGAACAATTTTTGAGGGTTAGGGTAGGTGCGAGAAATTTTGACAGGGGAGTAGGCATGAAAAATTCCCCTGAAAATCGCCAAACGATGGGCGGGGAATGTTTTGATTTTTTTGGTGGTTTGTTTATTTGCTAACTGAGGATTTGAATATAAATTGAGATGCAAAAGTGGGATGCCACACCCCACTTCCTCTTTGGTTACGGCTCTGTGAACATCATAGAAGAATAGAGTTGTGTACAAATTCAGGGGGCGTTGAAGGGGGAGGGATGACAACGGAAGCTGTCCTGATGAAAAAGTCACCGGGGGGGGGGGTCACTCCTGACAGCCGCCATTTTGACACAATTGTGTAAAATTTTAAAGGAACTTTCACTAAATGTCTTTTTCTTGGTAAATTTCTTGCCAGACGGCTCGCGTTAGTGACAATACAGGTATCCCCTTCGTCCGAAATGGCCACCGCAGAAACTCGAGAAGACACCGGCAGTGGTGACGAAAAGGCGTCGTAAGTCTTGATTCTTGCTCAAGTTTGTGCATAAATAAGCCTACCGTTAACTCTTGTGAATACACTGCCGATTGAGCAGAGGTACTTTCAGTTTAGCGGGAATGTACAACATTGGAACTTGGTATGGTGGCCCTGGAAGGACACACAAGACCTAAATATTGACGTCAAATTTCAAGGACAATTTCACGACTTTTCCCCAAAGTCGCAAAATTTGACGTCAAAGTTCATGTCTACGACTTTCATCCCGAGTCGCGAAATTTGACGGCAATATTCATGTCTGCGACTTTCCCCCAAGTCACAAAATTTGACGTCAAATTTCATGTCTGCGACTTAAAATATTGACGTCAATATTCATGTAAAATTTCACGACTTTTCCCCAAGTCGCGAAATTTGACGTCAAATTTCATGTCTGCGACCTTCCCCGATCGCGAAATTTGCCGTGAATATTTTTCCAGTAAGGTGCGTGGTCTGAGCGGTACCAAGTGTTATACTTCTGTTATAGACCATGGGATGAACACTGAAATTGTTTCAAACCGTGATACCGTAATACCACGAAATTTGGATGTATAATTGAGGAAATAAATATGTCAAAACACAATGTTGCTGCTAAATCTATTTGAATTTGACGGCAATTTCCCGATTAGAAAGCTCTGAAATGTACGCATTACGTCATCGTCTAGTCCCAGAATCCACCAATGAAAATCCGTGTTGATCAGCCTCGTTTATATATTCCGAAAATAATGTGTGCTAAATACAAGCAAACATGGCGGCATCGCTTGAAATTCATCCCAGTTTTTGCTGCATGCATGTTTATAAAGACGAAATTGGGAATATTACAACGCCGACCATTCAAAATGTAAAATCAAACATTTTTTATGTTTTAGAATATCATTCAAATGGATTTGCTGTAAATAAATCTTACAATAACTTATAAAGAATAAATACTTTACATTTTATTAATTTACCTAGAGGATAGATCAGGACCAGGCATTTTTATTGGGGCTCATAAAGCACCCCTCTGTATGTTCCAAAGTCATCGGCCGATTTTCATAAAACTTGGCAAGAATGTTCCTTCCAGCAAAACCTACATGGCGACGTAAAAACAATTTCCAAAAGTCACCACTAGAAGGTGTATTTAAGTGTTTTTGCCCAAAAATTTCTGTAATATTTTCTGTATTCTTTGACAAAATTTCATAAAGCTTGGCAAATAAAAATAAAAATATGATCGGATTTCCCCTGGGGTCATTGTTGGGGTGCTGTAATCCATTATTTTCCCAATTTGAGGCGAAAAAACGATAATATACGTTTTTGTCATTTGAAAATCAACATGGATGTCAGATTTTTGGGGCCTGGAATGCATTTCTAAGGATGAAGTGACATTTCTATATCCTTCCTTGGCATGAAAAGTAAGAAGCATCCATTGAGAAAAATCAATACGTTTTACCCCAACATTACAGAATAATTTATGAGTATGACTGTTGGCCATGTTGACCATTCTGAAATAGTTGTGCACAGGTCACAGGTTAAGGGGCTAAAGTAAAAACAATGACTTTACTACAACTTGGGTACATCTCACGTACTCCTAGAACTATGAGGTGGGTTACAAATTCGTCAAATTTCGCGACCGGGGGAAAGTCGCAGACATGACATTTGACGTAAAATTTTACGACTTGGGGAAAAGTTGCGAAATTTTCCATGAAAATTGACGTCAATATTTAGGTCTTGTGTGTCTTTCCAGGGCCACCATAATTTGGTAAGTTACGTTTATTTTAACCCTCTTGTTTTCAGTGTTGAGCATCTAGAGACTGGTTTCGGTCTCTCCCTCGGACTTTTTTGGTCTACAACGCTGCTAAAGTTTTCAAAAAAATTATCATGACAACATATGGAAATAATATCGCAATAGGTTTTCACGTTTTTGAAAATAAATTAAAAACTATAATCTGTGTTATTCGTTTTAAAAAAATCTGTAAATTCGAATCACAATTCATGTTTTCTCTAAAAAAGAGGGAAACACTTCAAACTAAATAATTTATCAGGATGACTGTTACATGTTCCAACCATACGTATAGGTTTTTGGATAATAATTCATTAATTTGATAATCTGATAATAACTAAAGGTTGTAACTTCCCTTTAAACAAGTTTTCATTTCGGTTAATTCTTCAAACATCTAGGCATGTATATTTACCTACATACACAAATAATTTAAAGGCTTAAGCCAACATAAGTAGCCTATGGGTCGTTAATAAACAAAATGCCAAAGTCAACAACTAACTATAAAAATATTCAAATCATGGATTATAAGGTTATAGATTATAAAACAGTTAATATAATCATTGTGCATGTGTGAATACGTTTTCTGTTTTTACTAGTATTATGTTTTAGTTTTTGTTTTATTGTATAACAGATGCCCATCTCTTGCACACAAACTTATCAACAAAGTGGTACAGATTAAGTCAGCCTTAGATGAAATTGGTCTGAGTCGACATACCAGTCCGTTTCTAGCAGTCGACTGTGAAGGAGAATCTTTGAGTCGCAAGGGGGAACTTTCAATTGTTTCCATAGCGACAGAAGATAACATATATTTATTCGACATCAAGGAATTGGGCGCGGTTGTATTTGATAATGGTCTACGGAGTATTTTAGAGGACTCTACTCGGGAGAAGTTAATGTTCGACTGCCGCCAGGACTCCGATTGCCTCTGGCATCGGTTTAATGTTAAGCTGGCCAATGTTCTGGATTTGCAGCTAATGCAGGTAAAAGAGTATTATAGGCCTAAATAATTGCCGCTTTGTTATTTCTGTGTCAATCTCCTACTAGCTGTCTCTCCTCTAATTTGGTGTTGTCTTTATAATAGCCTATCCACTCCGTGGACATTTTCTGAATCTGAGCACCTCGTGGCGCTATTTTTAGCACTTCTTTTTAAAGAAACAAAATGGTCGACGAAAACTCTTCCCTGAGTGTATAAACGGAGTCAATGGCGCACGCTATGTGATTTGCTAAAATGTGATACGCGCCCTCAGTAGGTTATGCCCTGCACGGCGGGAAAAGTTGTGATGAAAGTATTTTCAGTTTGTTATGGGGTACGCCTTGTTCTCTGTCAAATATGTGACTTTTGGAGCTTGACCAAATCTGGAGATTGCGCAGCGCTATCTCGAGATTGATACTATGACATAATACTATGACTAGTAATTTTCGCGTGTAGTCAGGGACAATCTCGAGATTGAGCGCGCAATCTAGGTCGGCGAAAACGAGGCTGGAAATCTGCAGATTGCGCAGCGCAATCTTCAGATTGCGCAAATCCCTAGATTGCGTTCAACATCAATACATAACCAGAGGTTAAGCTTTTGATGAAAACATTGACATGGGTTTCGGATGTATTGATAATATTGGGCACTGATGTCCCAAGTTCTTTGTTTAGTGTTAAGAAAGTTATGATATATTGAAATAAGCTGAAAATGCGCATTATTTATAGTCATTGTATACAAAAGTTGCATTGTGTGTTCCTTAGGCGTCCAAGTAGTACTAACTCGTCCAAACGTAATTTTAGGCAAGACCCGATCGACGGGACGGGTGGGTAGATGAGACTGTGAGTGGGAGTTTTTTTTGGACAGTAGGTGGTAGGAGACTGATGAGGTGTGTGTTATTGTTCGAAATTGACATTATTGTTTGCAGTATTATCTGTACAGATATTACTACAATAGTACAAAATTGCAACGAAGTGTTCGATGAAAACAAACACAGGGGTTTCGGCTACATGTATATTGATAATTATTGGGACACTGAGTTCTTTGTTTAGTATTTACGATATATTGAAATAAACTTAAAACGCATGAACTGTAATCATTGTACACACAAATTTCATTGTTTGTCCCCTAGACGTTTGAGACAATTTGTATGTGGATAAATGCAAAGGATGTAACGAATCAAGTTAATGCCTTTCCATTAAATGTGTGCAACGATTCTCAAACGATTAAAACATACGAAAACAAAGAACATTGTATTGTAGAATCAATCCATATATGTACAAACCCTGTAGCGTGCGCTATGTACAAACACTACATCGTCACGTATTCATACCACCCTTTCTGCAAATCCATCTCCGACAAGAGTTGAATGACAACAGAACGTGCTAATAAGTAATATGACAGCTCGTAGGTCGAGTTTTGTTTAGGTCAAGTTTTCACAAGGGTCGAGATGTCATAATCCCCGCAGGGTTTGTAAGGTCGACTTGTCCGTTCTCGCCAATCTATACGTCCCGCAGATTAGACTAAAATGTTAATAAAATAATATTTACTGACGTAATGATGAGGTAATTGGTTCTACAAACTGAGTCACATTACGAGCTTTCATGCTGCATGTTTTGTATTTATGTGAAAATGCGAAGTATGACTCTTAGGTCGAGTTTTGCGTAGGTCGAGTTGTCACAAGGCTCGGGTGCAGTCGTGGATCCTCGTTCATGTCGAGTCGTCACAAGGGTCGAGACGTCTTACCCCCCGCAGCGTCACACTAAAATGTGAATAACATGATATTTACTGACGTTATGATGACGTACTTTGTTTTAGGCACTAATTCACATTACGGGCTTTCATATGGTGCATGTTTTGTATTGATGTGACGATGCTCAGTATGACATCATCCATCGACAACTTTCATGTGCTAAACCCTATGGGGTTTTGGCGGAAACAAGAAGAATAAAAACAAACTAGATATAAGTTTTTGTCACAACAAAAACAAGGTGTTCGGTTGAAGTTAAAATGGTTACGTCATCAATTCGAAGTGTTTGGAGAAGTCAAATGTTAACGTCTGTTGAAGTTCTCGCGAGAAGTTTATTTGAATACAATACAATACTGAATTTAGAAATTATTTTAATATTAAACTTTGACTTCCGGTTTGGACAGGAAGTAAAGGTCAAATTGGGGTCATGTTTTTGTAAATACTTTTGACAATTAACTATCTGTACAATGGTGCAAAAATTGTGAATTTACCTGTTGTGGTTGTTGAGATATGATTTTTTTAAATATTAAAATTTGACTTCCGGTTTGGACAGGAAGTAAGGTCAAATTGGGGTCACATTTTTGTAAATATTTTTTGACAATTAACAATCGATACCATGGTGCAAAAACTGTGAATTTACCTGTTGTGGTTGTTGAGATATGATTTTTTTAAATATTAAACTTTGACTTCCGGTTTGGACAGGAAGTAAGGTCAAATTGGGGTCACCTTTGTGTAAATATTTTTTGACAATTAACAATCTGTACAATGGTGCAAAAACTGTGAATTTACCTGTTGTGGTTGTTGAGATATGATTTTTTTAAATATTAAACTTTGACTTCCGGTTTGGACAGGAAGTAAGGTCAAATTGGGGTCACCTTTGTGTAAATATTTTTGACAATTAACAATCTGTACAATGGTGCAAAAACTGTGAATTTACCTGTTGTGGTTGTTGAGATATGATTTTTTTAAATATTAAACTTTGACTTCCGGTTTGGACAGGAAGTAAGGTCAAATTGGGGTCACCTTTGTGTAAATATTTTTCAACAATTAACAATCTACACACTGGTACAAAAATTGTGAATTTCCCTCTTGTGGTTGTTGAGATATGATTTGTTTAAATATTAAACTTTCACTTCTGGTTTGGACAGGAAGTAAGGTCAAATTGGGGTTACCTTTTTGTAAATATTTTTTGACAATTAACGATCTGTACAATGGTGCAAAAATTGTGAATTTCCCTCTTGTGGTTGTTGAGATATGATTTTTTTAAATATTAAACTTTCACTTCCGGTTTGGACAGGAAGTAAGGTCAAATTGGGGTTACTTTTTTGTAAATATTTTTTGACAATTAACGATCTGTACAATGGTGCAAAAATTGTGAATTTCCCTCTTGTGGTTGTTGAGATATGATTTTTTAAAATATTAAACTTTCACTTCCGGTTTGGACAGGATGTAAGGTCAAAATGGGGTCACCTTTTTGTAAATATTTTTTGACAATTAACGATCTGTACAATGGTACAAAAATTGTGAATTTCCCTCTTGCGGTTGTTGAGATATGATTTTTTTAAATATTAAACTTTCACTTCCGGTTTGGACAGGAAGTAAGGTAAAAATGGGGTCACCTTTTTGTAAATATTTTTTGACAATTAACGATCTGTACAATGGTAATTTTTTTTTGAATTTACCTCTTGTGGTTGTTGAGATATGATTTTTTTAAATATTAAACTTTGATTTATCGTAATTCGATATCTGATGACCTAATCATGACGTCACAAATTTTGTTTCATCTACGTGTTAAGTTCTAAGTATATGCCAAGTTTCAAGTTCATGTGAAGTTTGCAAGTATGTGTTTTTTTGTAGACAATCGATGGGGAGAAGAAGAAGAAGGAGAAGAAAAAAAAAACCGAACAAAAACAATAGGTGTTTCGGGTACATACCCGAACACCTAATAAAAATCTTGACGAAAACAAGAGCTGTTCCGCTGGAAAGCGCGGAACAGCTAAAAATAATCGAACGAAAACAATAGGGTTTCGGCGACCAGACCGAAACCCTAAAAAGTGTCATCTTTTGTTCTTGTCAGTCTCAGTTTGGTCTTGTCGACTTGTAGGCCTATTGACTGATGGTACCAACTGTGGAAATCGCTGTAAAGAACAACTGCTATATGTCGAACAATCTGAGTGGTCCTGTCATGTTGGATTGATGTAGGCCTAGTTAACACCAATTATTGTTTTCTTTTCTGCAGGTTATTCATCGGGAAGACCATCCAGAGTCGGAACCCCAAACATCAGAGGAGTTCGAACGCGTGAGGAGCTTCTTATTCTGTCTCCAGACATACGTCAAAGATGAAAAGCTCATCAAAGCAAAGGAGGCAGGGAATGAGAAGAAGGCAGAAAAAGGCATCTGGTTGGTGCGCCCCTTAACGTCCATGTTGCTGGAATATTCGGCATGTGACGTCAGAGGGTTTTTCCAACTTTACCGTGAATTGAAAGGGGACTTGGATGATCACGCAATAAAGCGCCTGCGCATTGCTTCGGAAATATATCTGGACTTTCAGCGCTCGCGTTTCACTCGCTGTTACGACGAGTACGAAACGAATCCGTATTTACCATTGTATGTGGTACTACCTAAGGGTAGGCTCACGTTCCCCGGTGGTAACACCCTGTGTGTCGGTTGCAAACGTTGCTTCCCTCACTCAGATTTCAGCAAGACACAGTTGCGAAAACATGTACAGAGATGCCCTGTATGCAAAAAAATTAAACGGAAGATTGATGTACAGGCTAATCGTGAGGATAACTGGGCCCTCGCCCGAGAGACAGCGTGCTATTACGGCTCCGATTCTGATTGAGATTATTAATTTATTATCAATAACTCAATTTTAGAAATTCGTATTCGTGTAGGTATTTTACAAAATAGTTTTTGAACATAATGCGATATCCGCGTACAGGGCGTCAGTGTTGGGTGGGTTTGGGAAGGCGGGGTGGGAAGGACCCACTTTTGTGCATGCATTGGCCATCCGTTTTAATGTGTGTTCACTTTGTGACCCATGCCATTTACCTTGTGCGCCCCCCTTGATATATTTTGGATATAGGCCTGTAAAGAAGGATGGATGAACCAGCATGGTAGAAGCGAGATAACAGGCCATTATTATATAGTGTAAATCAGCACACCATTGATTAAAAATTAAGAATGTATATCGGACTGTCGGTGTAAGAGCTAAATATCGGTATCAAATCAATTTGTTTAAGAATTTCATCCATCTATGCATATCGCGGTACCCGCTGCTGTATAGAATTCTAGCCGGCTAATCACAGCTCGATTAAGACGTTTGCACTGGTTTATAGCAGGGAAATAATCGTGGGTTCGAATCCTGCCCGCAGTCGCCTGTGGATTTTTTCACAAACACTCGGAAAGCACTGAGTATAGAGTGCTTCATACATTACCTCGGTGTAAAGGCAAAAATCAAATCCATTGTTTATCACTGGCGACGCAAGAATTTCATCAATCTATAATTAATTTAGTAATACAGTTGGATGCAAATTTAATTTTGTTTTCATGAATTTAAAAGATGCTTGTTTAACTAACATTTTTAATTTTTTTTTGGTTTTGTGAAACGGAACAGGAAAACTCTTCTAAACCGTTTTTGGTATTGAATTGTTTACCTTTCTTATTTATTCATTCATGTTCATTTTATAAATTCGTAGTAAGCTTTAATGGTAATTTTCAGGAACATAGTTTCAGGAACATAGTATTAATAATATTATCAAAATGCGACTTTGGAGGTAATTATATAACTTCTGTGTTACGATATATGCTTTTCTTTCAGTCGTAATTTGATGACATTTTAATTTCTGCCTTTTTATCTTATTAAAATTATTTGAGATACCAACATCAGTGGCGCACCCAGGATTTTATTGCGGGGGGGGGGCTCAACAATTTTTTTTTTTTTAAATCCAATATGGGGGAGAGACATGGCGGACCCAAACCATAACCGCTGGCGCGGCTGTAGCCATGTCCCTAATCGTGCTCGTCAGTGAACCTACGGTACATGTTAAATGTTTCCTGGTGGTTTCTAGTCATAGAAGACATTATGACATGATTCAGACTCGTAGGGTTTTACCTTCCATATAATTTCCTCCTCTTGATGTAAAGAACTTGAGCTAATTGTTTCGTCTGCAAGATTTCTATATTTAAATATTTTCATTGCGCGGACGTAAAGTTTGTGATCATTCCGGGCGGAGCTAAATTTTCTCAAACACGAATTTGGCGGCAAAACCAAATCCCAATATTATCCAATCGGTGTTTGCTAAAACAGTGTCGCATAATCTTTGTAAATTAAAACCCGATCCTGGGCCATTGTGTACAAACTGGAAAGGAGTTGATAATAATGCGGGCGTGTTTAAATTTTAAAAAACATTTACGAGTAACCTCAACGACAGTCAACGACCTCAACAAGAGAAACGGACAACAGAAAATGAAAATAAAATTAAGTAAAGCTGCTCCCTGATCAGGGTGCACCATGGCAGGGGGGGGGATGTCTAAAAATGCTTGTTATATATACTGGTGGCCCTTCAAGCTTACATGCACATGCATACGCAACGCCGTAAAATATAATAGTGAGTGGAATAAATGGAAAACTTTTGGAGGGGAGCTTGAGTCTCCTGAGTCCCCATCCCTTGTACCACTGCCCTACTCCTTGCCGAACTCCTAGACAAGACTTGGGCTCCGATTTTGCTCTCTTTCCCGGCCCCTTCTTTAAAAAAAATAAAATAAAACATCAGCGGGCCCGGGGGGGGGGGGGGCTCGAGCCCCCCGAACCCCCCCCCTTTGGGTGCGCCACTGACCAACATGTTCCTGTGTCCTACTCCTAAGTCAGTAGAAGTGTACTGTTGCTGGTTGCCTCGCCATTCGACCTCTGATCCACATGTCAGTGTTAGTTAATTTTACTGTGCTGAAACTGTTTAATTTCTTATACTCACTGGTAGCTATTCAGTCAAGAGTCATTTTGTATTTCTTTTTTGTAAAATAATTTTGCTTTTAAAGGTAGGCCTATGCCATAGGATTAGCTATTCAAAAAATAACAAAATGTAGAAAATTGAATGTAAAAGCTAAATAATAACATGGGCGGATCCAGAACATTTTTAGGGGGTCTGAGAATCAAAAACAATTATTTTTTCAGTACTACAAAAATTACAATGAAATAATCAAAGGGAGAGAAAAACAAAGCACACTGTGGGAATGGGAGTGCGTTCTCCCCTCCCCTCCCCTCTCTCTCTCTCTCTCTTTCTCTCTTTTTAATTTTTTTTTTATATTTAAATTTTTTCTTTTAACGATTTTAGGGGGGCTACAGCCCCCTTAGCCCCCCCCCCCCACCCCCCCGGATCCGCCAATGAATAACAAGTTGAAATTAGGAAATACAACTCTAATTCCTCATTAATATAAGAAATACAACAAATCCGACTGCATTTTTACTATTTTCCCGTGAACAACACAACACTGAAAATAGCTGAACTTTCACAGGTTGGTATAGTTTAGTGTGTATCTTGATTCCAAGAGAGTGCACACTCTTAGAAGCATTATCTATGTTGTATCTCTTTAAAGGAAAGTATACACACCATTGGAAAAACTGCTTCTACGAGTACGCTCTTTCAATCAAAATATACATTTATTCAATCAATATGTGACAGTTTGTGTTACAGTTGAGTTGGGCATTTATGAATATCAAGTAAAACAATGTCAACGTATATAAAGTCGCCATAAAACTATTTTAATACAATTAGCTGTGAAATTTCTCTTTAATTAATGTGCTTTTTAATAAGCCAGTAGAATCTGGCATTACTAGAACTCAGGATCTCTTTGATCCCCCATCTTGCTCCTGCAATGACTTATAGACAAATAAATGCTTTCGTAGCTGTAAGAAAGGTTCAATTCACCCGATCCTATGTTATTGAGTCATTTGTGATAATTGTTCACAGTGGACGTTTGGCCAACTCGGATGACAAAGCGATGATTCATCTTTTAGACACCCATGACTGAAGGCCGCCACAAAAAAGCACCATGATAACGTGGTTTGGTCAAACCATAGATGTAAGGACATAACGGTTGGAGCAACGTTGAGTAGATATTTTGAAGCAAATAATAAACTAATTAGCTGAAACTTTCACATAATGGTTCTTCAATGTATATCTTGATTCAAAGAAGCAGTTTTGCCAACATTACCAATGCTGTAACCTTAATTCCCTTTAATCATGACCTTGTCAGTTCTGTGTCATCATTTTCCAGCAGCTATCTTCTTAAGCCGATGAACGTTATAATCATTGACTTCTTAGGGGCGTCGTATCATTTAAGAATCAGCGATAATAAACCGAAACGATCTATTACTTATTGGGCCCCTGGATATAGTTATGACATCGATAATACACCTGTACTTGTGCTCGTTCATATGGTTTTTACGAGCTTTTACGAGTTCATGCCTCTCTTAATGCATATCACCAGTGCTGACTTATCCCAGCAAACAAGACGGAACTGGGCCATAACTGGCCCAGTTCCGATTTGCCAGTACTGAAGCACTGGTCCGGTGCCGGCAAACGGAACTGGCCCAGTTCAGAGGCTTGGAACTGGCCCAGTTCATGTAGCATTACTCATCCGGTACCAAACCACTACTGGCCCAGTACTGTGCCGACATAAAATGCCATAACCAAAACAGTACTTAACCGGTACTGGGCCAATACACATTTCATTACTGCGCAATTACTGGCCCAGTACAGGGCCAATTATGATGCCATTACTGGCCAATACCCTTTTCCCATAGCAAAGGAACTAGCTGTAAAACTTTTTAACCAGTGTTACCATTAAAACATATAACAACATGGCGGATGGACAGTGTTTGTCTGACACAATCATTCTTAATTTAACCTGTGAGGTTGAGGTCTCTCAGTACACCAGCGGCGTAGCCAGCACTTTTTTCAGTGGGGGGCACAGGGGAGGGGGGGCATTACTTTTCAGGAAGGGGAAGGGGTATGGGTTTTTTCCCTTTTCTTTTTCTTTTCTTTTTTTGGGGGCACTGTCGGGATTTTTCGTGGGGGGCACCTGGAGGCACTGGAAATTTGTGTGGGGCACGTACCCACCCAGCCCCCCCCCCCTCCGTGGCTACGCCGCTGCATTACACCTACACACATACTGCAGCTGTCCTCATAACCGTCATCAACCCGTTATTTCTTGCCGGAGGTCTAGTTGGCAATTTCATATTCCACTTCACCATAGCTCGTGTCCGTTACATGTGGACAGTTATCAACGTCTATCTGGCGAATCTGGCCTTCAGTGCTGTATTGGTGCTAGTTGTCGGAGTGTCCAGCATGATCGTCCAGTTCAGAGCAAGCCTTGTGCCCGAGGATTACATCCCCCTCGGTCCCGTTGGGTGCGTTGCCGTATTATTTGATATCGCCATATGGGCTGCACTTAACTTTGCTGTGATGGTCCTCGTCGTTCTATACCGTGCCGTGTTCCGCCCATTCTGATTTCGGCGACTTGGAAAAAGAAAACGTGCCATTGTAATTTTGTTAGGAGTTTGGTTGCTATCCTGAAGCCTCGGCGCGGGCTTCTCGCCGGCTTGGTCAAGTCTAGCCAAACACGGAACATTTACTCCGAATACCCGGATACCCAGAGTCCATCGGAATGTGCTCACATGTTGCAGACTGGATACTCATCGCCCACGACTTGATCCAGCCTCTGTACTTCTTCGTCATTATAAACTCAAACGGGTGAGCCCCACACCAATAACCGTTGAAGTAAATCAGAAGCATATATACCATTCACAGCGTCATGACAAAACAATTCGAATGGTCATCATTAAGCTCCACAGTATATATTCTTCATATTCCTAGTGATCTATAAATGTACCATGTTTGCCTACTCCATCTCTAAACTGACCAACAACTATGTACTCAATGATGCACAGTTTAAATAGTGAAAATATCGCAAATGTATTCGGATATTTATGTTGTCATTCTAAAACGGAATTTAGAAAACAGTAATCTTTCCCAAATTCGAACTGGAAATTGTTTCACTTTTCTTTAAAAAAATTGAAAGAACCTCAGAAAAACATATTTATAGGGAAGATTAATACCATCATCAGCTTTACACTAATATTTAGTTATTTTTGATTTACCAATCCAATATACCTTACCTTTGAATTACACGGAGTTAATGTTAATTCATAACTATATCCTCCATTGTTTCTTTAGAACCGTACAGACGGTTCTGGGATCCGAGAACGGGTTTAATACGGACGTTTCCAAAGATCTCATGTCATTGAGATCTCATGGAACATCTAATCATTACCAAGCTCATTATACCCACTTTAATTATTAATTGAACCACAATTATACCGAGTGGAGCATGGAAGGTTCGTAAATCGTAATGACATAAGCATCAAGGCGAATCAAGGGATAATAAATATCGCCACGTAGAGCAGACTTTCAGTCGGCAAACCTAGAGCTATGGGTTTGCCGACTACAAATGTATCGTGTTTACGCACAAAAACTATATTCCCCCCACTCTGAAAATCCTAGCTACGTAAGGCCCAAATGCATAAATAACCCGGTCATAAACCCCCGGTTGTTGGCCTGGTCTTAAATTAGGCAGGTGTGACTCTGAAAGCGCTCGGTTACTCAAGCGTATCGCTTGGTTCGGGTCTCTGGCTCTGGGGTCGAACAAAAGGCTGGCTAATCGGATAAGTCACTATTGTTAAAGGATTTTTCGCTGGGATAGCAATTTTGGAGAGTGGCGAAGATGCCAGTTACTACCATTTTGGTTTAATTTAGACGATTTCTTCACCCTTTTAAGACTTTTTTGTGTAAATTTCCGTTGATAACATGCACACGTTAATAGGTCTTGAGTCCTTATTATTACCCCAGCACATAACAATTAAATTGATGTCAGTCAGCAAATTGGCTTCCACACCCCCCAAATAAAATGCCTTCGATACGCCCCTGTACCCCACTGCTACGTGAACAATATTCTCCATACATTGCTTCTTTGAGACAATCTTTCTTGGTCAGTTTGCTTGGTCAGTGAATTGCATTAATTGATATTGCTCTTGGCGGAGGAGTGACAGCGGTTTGAAATCTCACGGAAATGGTGCATTAAAAAGACCCCTTGGATTGGATTGGATAAGAAAAGAATGGTTTCGCTCAATAATTTATAAAATCGTCCCAGGGAGTAAAACATCACACTTCATTGCCTTTGAACATTGGTTTTATTCTCTCTCAAAACAGCGCAAATGGAAGAGATGTAATTTCGATAAAATTTTACAGATATATCACCAGCATTTAAATCCGAAAAAATACCACTGGTGTGAATGTCTTGTATAGCTTTTTAAATAAAACTAAATAAACTGCATTATGTGCACCATTTGTCTCATAAGTGTGCACCAAATGTGCACCATAGTCTCATAAGTGTGCACCATAGGTGTGCACCATAGTCTCATAAGTGTGCACCACAAATGTGCACCATAGTCTCATAAGTGTGCACCGTAGTCTCATAAGTGTGCACCATAGTCTCATAAGTGTGCACCATAGTCTCATAAGTGTGCACCATAGGTGTGCACCATAGTCTCATAAGTGTGCACCACAAATGTGCACCATAGTCTCATAAGTGTGCACCAGTCTCATAAGTGTGCACCAGTCTCATAAGTGTGCACCAGTCTCATAAGTGTGCACCACAAATGTGCACCATAGTCTCATAAGTGTGCACCAGTCTCATAAGTGTGCACCATAAGTGTGCACCACAAATGTGCACCATAGTCTCATAAGTGTGCACCATAGGTGTGCACCATAGTCTCATAAGTGTGCACCACAAATGTGCACCAGTCTCATAAGTGTGCACCATAGGTGTGCACCATAGTCTCATAAGTGTGCACCACAAGTGTGCACCACAAGTGTGCACCACAAGTGTGCACCACAAGTGTGCACCACAAGTGTGCACCACAAGTGTGCACCACAAGTGTGCACCACAAGTGTGCACCACAAGTGTGCACCACAAGTGTGCACCACAAGTGTGCACCACTTTTGGGAACCACAAGTGTGCACCACAAGTGTGCACCACAAGTGTGCACCACAAGTGTGCACCACAAGTGTGCACCACAAGTGTGCACCACAAGTTTGCTCCACACTTGTGCACCACAAGTGTGCACCACAAGTGTGCACCACAAGTGTGCACCACAAGTGTGCACCACAAGTGTGCACCACAAGTGTGCACCACAAGTGTGCACCACAAGTGTGCACCACAAGTGTGCACCACAAGTGTGCACCACAAGTGTGCACCACAAGTGTGGTCAATATCTTGTGAGTGAGGTTTTCTTCCCAAGGAAGGATTTTTTGTTTTGATAATTCCATTTGAAAGTGAAGATACAAGTCATGTAACACTGGCCTAACTACTGCTACGAGTATGTTTACTTATGTATATCAATATATACATTTAACCTGCGAAAGTTTCAGCTTATTACGTTGTGTCGATAGCGAGAAAATAGTGAACATGCATTTAGATGTTTCGATCACGAACACGAACATGGTATGCATACGTGGAAGAATACTTTTCCCGATAAACTCAACTTTGGAAAATTAGCGATAGTTTCACTTTTCTTAAACAAATTACAACACCTCAGAGAAAAATTATTTAGATGGATATTTGATATCATCGTGAACTTTACACCAAGTCAGTTAAATCTGTATACAGTGCCTTTTAAAATTGGGGATTCGAAAAGATTTGATGGTTTGAATAGACGTTTTAATAAGTATTCACTGGACAGAGTCTTTGGGGAAGTCTTTGCTCCCAATGGTGGTTATGTTTGTTCAAAAACTGCTAATTTGATCAGAATGTGCAATAGGCGTCTGTTGAAAATACAGATAAAATTATTTGAATTAACTTTAGTCCTAAAATGTTAAGGAATATAGGTTGACATGCCATCCATCACCGTGGCAGAGCTCACTCGTCGTTTTCGGCGGCAAAACGTGAACGCCTGTACATAGGCACGGCGGAATTTAGAGTTAGTCAGGAGGTAGATGTATGGATTCACAGCTGGGTTGAGATACAGCAGTGTACGTGTCACCCATTGTAGCTTTGTGACTTGGGCAACATCCAAGACGTAGTTTTTCGTCTGATTGCTGATGACAAAGGCGAAGGAGGTACACTGGAATGGAGCCATGAACGCAAAGAACACGGCACCGTTGACGATCAGCATCCGGGTGACCTGGTTACGGACTCGTTGTCTCTGTGTCGTCTTTTGTGCAGCAGACTGGTCGCCACTGATTACGCCGATCCGCGTGTGGAGGGCCTTGATGATCAGGGCATACAGGATAACATTGATTACGAGGCAGACGAAGAAAGGAACCGCCTGTATGCCGTTGTGAAAATCAATCAGCCAGACTGCTTCCGGTTGACACGACCCAACGACTAAAGGATGTTTTGAGAACCCCTCCGTATCTGGCCATATCGTACACAGACCTGCGAAGTTAGACCAGCAAGGGAGTAGGCCCAGACCGAAGACCCACGCCATCATCCATACAACCGTCACTAGTCTGTTGGTGCGCTTCCTACCTCCGATCAGCCTGTGCTGGATCGGTCTGCAGATGGCGTAGTATTTCTCCACGGTCACCAGTGTCACGAGGCATAGCCCAACAAAGTAAGCTATGTCCAGGATGGGATACACCACAATACAGCCCCACGTGCCCAGAATGGCTTGATCGCCGGCAACGGGGCTCGCACGGTACCGGGCAATCTTCTCTGAAACAGCGGTGACGAGAAAGGTCGTGTCAGCAATGGCCAAGTTGGTCAGGTAGATGTTGGTGACTGTCCACATGCGACGGACCCGTGCCATCACGAAAAGGAAAGCCAGATTGCCAAGAAGACCTACGGCCAGTATGCAGGGATTGACTATGGTGATGATAATCCGATCAGCATAGGTGTAAGAGAATTCGGCTGCCAGAGATTCATCAAGTGACAAATTGAAGGTGTTGTTCGGAGTGCACAAATCGGCTATATTACTCGCGGTGGTGCCCATAATGATGCTAATTACATTCAAACAGTCTGGATAGGCCCAACGTCTGTAACTGTAGATAGACAGCAAAGCTTGGGTCAGTTTTTAGAAGTCAGATCAGGCAAATGAAGATGATTTTCACCGACCTTCACCGACCGACAGTTTTTGTCCGCAACTTTTATGGCTATCTCATGAATCATATAATGTGTATGTATGTGGCGCATTATTTGTCGTCTGACACTGTGGACATACTGGCGGCATGCATCCAATCAGGAATGCATCAATGGATGAATTGTCAAGTTGAGTGAAGTGCAAACTCATTAGTCGTTAAAGACTTCAATCTAATCCAATTACCACTGAATGTCTGGAGCACCTTCACTGCTCATCAGAGTAATACAAGACGAATGTCATCCACAGTCTCACTCCTTGCTACAAATCATCGAAATTGTTCTTAGGTAGCGGTTATTATGACAATGTGTGCCAGTACCATGGTACAACATACTAATTACATTTGGGTTACTTAATAACTGTACTTTATTGCTATGATACCATGCATATTTGCCAACGTGTAATGATAACGGTTATCAATCATTAATCCTCTTAAGACAAGAAACAAAGCCAAACACACGTCTGGTGAAATTAAACAGCCATTTTGTAATCGCGTTGCTATCGATGAGGGTGTTTTTGGCGTCGATCACTAGTTAGACATTTTGGGGCTACAGAACACAAAATAGCCGTTAACCTATACGAGCAAAGGAAGGTTGTAGATGTAAATGCACTTTTAGATTTAACCATGCAACATACAATTGCTGTATATGCTCTTTAAAAAACCTGCAGTGTTAAAACAATTTTTTTTTGGCCAATTGGCATTACGGAAACTTCTTTATTATACAGCAGATTCTTTGTTATACAGCAGAATTTTCCCTTGTGCATCAACAGCAGACCTGCTGTAACTTTACAGAGAACAGGAACGTAACTATTTAGAAACGGCACATTTCTGTATATTCACAGAAAAATCTGAAAATGGCAATTTCTGCTGTAAATTTTTGATTATTTTCAACAGAAAAATTTCTGTGAACTCACACAATTTTTACAGTGTGTATTCTTCTATGGTGTTTTGATTTGGCAAGTAGCTCGGAGCTGTACCGCATAATCCCTAGTGTTCAAAATATTAAAAATAATAATGATAATAATAATAATACTGGGAATAAAAACATAAATGAATAATTACATTCATGGCTAGGTTTGCTCTCCTTATAAATATTTAACTGAAGGAGTGTTTTTATGATTCAAATTTAATTAAAATCGAAAGGTTCGTTCCGTATTCTACCTATATGCTTTTATTAGCACATGCATTTGATACCCGGTAGTGTATGTTGGTAGTGTCTGCATGTATTCATAATTACATAGAAGAACCTTTCGAATGCTTATGAACTGCATGCCAATCGAGGGCCGAATGAATGCCGTCATGTTCAAAAAATCTGCGAACCATTTATTAAGTGGTGCGTCTTAAAAACAATAATGAAACCAACAGTATGAAATGAAAAGCGCACAGTAAGCAAGAAATTGGCTGGTTAGGGGCTCTATGAAATTGGGCCTAGATGACTCATTTCTCTGGCCGTCAAAGAATCTTGCAATCAGTTATGACGTACCATGCCAATGGCGTACCGCGCCAATAGTGATTGCACACGTACATGCACTCACTCACTTTTGTATATAGGATAGGCATCTCCCATTTGATTTGTACACGTTTTCCAATCAAGGACATTTTGCAAACAACCGTCAATTAAGTGCCCATTGTTCCCATTTATATAAGTCCTCGGTTTAAACCACGCCAGCAGTGTTTCACATCGGGGTCAAATGTCAGTATAAATGTACTTTGTAGAACAGTATGTCTTTATAAGCTCACGAAAAAAAAAACGACGGGAGTGCTTCTCCCTAACTCCCTAGGCATTGTACTAAAACAATAAAAATCCTTCAAAATCCTCCAACTGGCTTTGTTGTCTAGGGAGTTAGGGCTACTAATCCCTGTTTATCTTCAAAGCCACGAGTTCACGTGTGATTGAATTCCTGTTGTATAGCCGTACGTAGGATTCCTACTTTTGTTTAATTCAAAATTCATTTAAATCGTCACACCGGCAGGTTGAGTCTCCATGGAAATCGCCGCATCACGTAATGCGGCGTTCACACAGTGCCGATTATGGCTCCCGTTTGAGATCAGACAGCGCTACGACACGAAAAGTGAAAAAGTCGGATTACTATCCTCAATGATCTGGAATGTCCTATCATTGTCTGAACGCAGTCGTATACGTTCGTAACAGAGTCCTACGGATCGGGAAAGGTCCAGAGAGGTCGGCCAAGCACTCCCGACAGTAGGTGCGTCCCGTAACATTCGGGAAACTCAGCCGATTTTGTCTAGTCGGATTACAATCGTGACTATGTCGTGACAGATTCTGCTGTATCGGATCAAAATCGTAACAATGTCCTGTGTTGTCTGGACGGTGTCTGGACGGTGTCCTGTGGATCGGGACGCTGTCGTGATGAACAGGGCATGATTTGGAGTGAGAATCCGCCGTTTCACACGATTCTTTTAGGACCGGACTATCACGTGACTAACGGTTTTCTAACGGATGTCTTCCGTCAGCGTCGGTTCACTGTCCGGTCACTGTCTGATCTCTGTCGGATCGCATTCAGGAGAATCGGGACGCTGTCGGGACAGATTCGGTCGTTTTTTACCATGCTGAAGATACAAATCGGATCAGATTCGGATTGAGAACGGGAGAATCGGGACGAATTCGGCTGGAAACGGCTGAATCGGGACGCTTCCTGAACAATATCTGATTGTTGTCGTGATTAAATAAATGTTTTTACAAATTTGTGAATTTCCCGCCACGAATCACAGGATCTTGATCAGACTTTTGACAAATTTTAATCGGGAATGGTCCTATCAAGGACGGCAGTAAAAATCCTGAATGTGTGACTGAGGCTTAAACCCAATAGGATGGCTTGCACTCGTTGCGCCTACGTATCCAAATTGACTCTAGTTATTGAATTAAATATGATCAATTGTCCGATCACTGCATTACTTCACTCATCTGTCATGTGCCATTATTACAAATTTGCTTGCTTCATCTTTGGAATTGATTGCTTTTGATGTAAGCGAGATGGATCGTCTTTTATTTCATTTGCCTCCCTGAAACAATATTATAAACGGCCATGTGTAGCTTTGGTGTTCGTTTTAACTGCCAAAAATAGATGAAAAATGGGGTGTGAAAAACAAGACGGCGGGCGACTTGCTCAGTATGAACAGTATGGAATAATAAATTGTCACCACTGGGGTGTGAGTTTAACATCCAGTTTCTTGTAATGGGAGTTTGTATCGTTTAATCACACCGGGAGAATATTGTTTTTCCTGGAAGGCAACCCATTTCATGCGTCGCATATGAAACCATAGCAATTATAAAGAACAGGCACAAAATACATAGGTTAAATGAAGTAAATAATACTAAATTAAAAAGAGAAAAAACAAAGTACCGTTACCTTGTTTCTCGACAAACAACAATATCTGAAGAAATCAACTTGTGATTGTGTGAATTCAATGGACATTTGCATGAGAAATGACGAACAGTAGTTCCAATTTCTGTCAATAATGTCTTGGATCGATCTTACAGATGTACACAGTTCGTCCCTAATTTGCCATAGTGACCAATCCGACTTTTTTCAATTTTAAGTTAGTGTAACACTGGAAAAGAGGGGTGCTACACGATGAAGAAAACACACGTATAAGAGTAGCTTCTTGGGCCGAAACGAATATTTTATTTATTTCTCCGTGGCTATAACAAGAAGTACAAAATCTATTATTATACTCAATACTGACTGTAGGGTCACAAAGTTATTGGACTAGCAGTACAGTAGAGAGAGAGAGAGAGAGAGAGACTGAGAGAAGTGTGAGAAGAGAGAGCAAGAGACGAAGTGAGATTTCTAATCGAAGGTATATCTATATGAACTGGTCATTTACAACAGTGGGGGCATTGTGTTTAGGTTATAATTTAGGGGAGGTCGAAGTGATAATAAAAATGGTCTAGGGGATGTCAGTCTGGAGGTCGAAGTGATAATAAAAATGGTGTAGGGGATGTCAGTCTGGGGACGGAAATTATTTACGACCCACATGTGGTCAGTGGCCCTCAGTGTAAAATATACAAGATGTCAGCTTACATTAGTACATTCAGGAAGAGACCTACCATTGTATCTAATCCACATGCATGTATTCCTTAGAGTTTTGGAGATAGAGATTGCATTCAAATGACGAATGCTCTAACTGGCTATTTTTGTAATTTGGCAAAGTGACCAATACCGCATTGGTCACTATGCCAACTTAATTCGGGATTGGTCACTATGGCAAATTAGGGACGAGTTAACGTGTGAATTGTACTTTACTGATCTTGTATAGCATGTCTCTTTGTATTTCAAATGTTAAACTATCAAGAACATCGCCTAAACTCCACCCCAACTACGAGTAGTCCTAAAACTCTGCCATGCCGCGCTGTGTTTTAAACGACTTCTTCAAATAGGGGTATGGACGTTTAGCTGTGTGGCATCTCTTAGCCACCATACTTTGTGTATTGGAAATTTAGTCTCGTTTTGTTGGATGTAAAAAAAATTACACAATAAAATTACTCACAGTTGACAAAATACTGGTCACGGGTAATGAAAAATAAAATCTATATAAATAAATACTGAAATAACTCAGTAATCACAGGACACAATTTTACCGCTAACGTTTGTGTAGTTTCTTCATAATTGTACACGCGCGCGAGATTGAAAATTCATATCCAGCGAAGGCCAGTTTCTATTGCCATTTCCGTAAAAATGCCAAACCTGTTTAATGTCACTCATTATAAACCACCATTAAAGAGCTTTTTATATAGTCATATAAGGTTAAAAGCAACCAGTTAAAATGGGCTTTTAGATGGTCAGAAGAAACAGACATTCGTGCGCTTATTGCATACGTACAATCGTGTTGGCTAATAGGCTAATTATTGTTAAATAAAATTCGACCGTGTCAGAAAGTACTCAGATGTCATTCGTGTGTCGGTTTATATTAAAATGCAAATCAAATGCAAATCAGTAGTCCGCTGTTTAAAAGCAGGAAATAATGGACGGTTCATTACGTACACTATGCATTATATAGTATATGAAATCACTGTATCGAACGCAGCGCTAAGATCAAGAAGAATTAAGGCAGTTATATATATTTCCATCATCGAGTGCAGATAAAATGTCGTTGTTGACGCGAAGCAGTGCTGTTTCTATTCCATGGTGTGCTTTATAGGTAGATTGGAAAGGATCGTATAAATTATTTACATGCATATGATGTGATATTCTACAAGATACAGCTCGTTCTGTAGTCTTTCCCAGGAACTTCAAGTTTGATACAGGTGTCATGGGCGGATCCAGAACATTTTTTAGGCGGGGGGGGCTGAGAATCAAAAACAATTATTTTTCAGTACTACAAAAATTACAATGAAATAATCAAAGGGAGAGAAAAACAAAGCACAGTGAGGGAATGGGAGTGCGTTCTCCCCTCCCCTCCCCCCCCCCCTCTCTCTCTCTCTCTTTTTCTCTCCTTTAAAAACAAAAATTTTTTTTTTAACGATTTTAAGGGGTGGGCTACAGCCCCCTTAGCCCCCCCCCCCGGATCCGCCAATGGGTCTATAATTTTTCAAAATATTCTTGTAGAGACCAGCTTTTTTGAGAAGTGGACGAACGTGCAATTTTCAAACTGTCAGGAAACATTCCATGAAGCAGAGACTTATTTACAATCAAGGTTATATACGGTACAAAAGCATCAATACATTGTTTTAACAAGGAAGTAGGCACAGGATCAAGTTCGCATGATTTGGATGGTGACTTCATAATTATTCTTCTGATTTCTTCTTCACTTGCAGGTTGAAACAGAGAAATAGATGTGTTCAAAGTTACGTCATTTGTTGTTAAAGAAGAATCACCGGAATTGGAAGTGAAAGATTTGTGAATATTGTCAATTTTCTCAACAAAGAAATTGGCAAATTTATCCGCAAGATTTTTGTCAGAGTCACTGGTGGGGAGCGTTGGTTCCTTTGATTTATGCAATAAGTTATTTACAATTTTGAAGAGTTTTTCTAATCACCTGAACAGTCGTCAACTTGTGCAGAATAGTGGTCAGTCTTAGCTTGATGAATCAACTTATTTACAATTCCATGTTGTTTACAGTAGGCCTACTCTTGTCTATCAATTTCAAGCTTCGATCGGATCCATCTCCTTTCAAGCTGGCGACTAATTTTCCTGGCGGAGCGAATTTCATTCGTAAACCAGGGACTTGATGATCTTAATTTGATGGTTTTAGATTTTACAGGTGCATGTTATCAAAAATTTTACGTACAGATGATTCATAAATTTCTACACGGCTATCCAAATCATGGTCTTCAAGATTAGCGGCTGACAGAGCAGATTTGACATCATCAGAAAAATTGTTGATATCAATTGCTTTCAAATTGCGTGACTTTTTGATAACAGTGGGAAGAGGAGTCTTCTTCAGATTCAAATTGCACATTATAGCATAGTGATCTGATAGTCCAGTTAATATAAAACATATTTGAGAGTAAAGACATATTCTCGAGAATGATGAGAAGATCCAAACAGTGTCCGTGCTTGTGAGTAGGTTCAGTGATGTGTTGAAATAATCCATAAGAAGATATTAATTCCTTGAATCGATTGGCAGCATGGTTATTAGGATCATCTATGTGAATATTAAAGTCACCACAAAACAGGACATCATTATGTAAAAGGAAATCAACAATCATATTTTCAAAATCAAGAATAAATGTTCCAAAAGCACATCCAGGTGGGCGATATATTGTTACAAGATGAAATGACTGTGAATTTGATGTAATCTCAGCATGAATTGCTTCAAATGATGAATATTTCTTGGTGTCATAAATTACAGTTACAGAGAGAGAAGATCTAAATAGTATTCCAACACCACCACCTGCTTTATTCAATCTAGGAATATGTTGAAAAGAATATCCAGCAGGGGTGATGTCTGCAATAGTTACACAATCATCAGTTTTTAACCAAGTTTCACATATGGCGACAACATCAAGGTTTTTACTCAAAACAAAGTCAGTAAATTCACATGTCTTATTCCTTATTGACTGAGCATTCAAAGAGCAAAAGTTAAGTAGAGAGTCTGTGTGATGTTTGACGGATTTCAAGTTGTTAAAGCAAACAGTAGAATCAGAGAGCGTATTGTTTGAAGAATGATGCGTTCTCGTGGATTGGCTAGTTGTAGGTCTACTTGTAACAAGAACTGGGATGTTTTTCATTCGGCGTCTATAATAATAATAATAATGAAACTTATAAAGTGCCATCTATCTAGAAACCTAATCCGAGGCGCTGGTGATAATGAAAAAGACACAAAGATATGGAACATTAGATAAACAAAGATAAATACATGAAACAAAATGCACAAAATTAACATTCATTATAAGCTTGCACAAAAAGGTGAGTTTTCAAAAGTTTTTTGAAATAATTAAAATTGTCACACAGTCTTAAACTTTGTGGAAGCATATTCCAAAGGGAAGGGGCTGCAACAGAAAAAGCCCTATCCCCAAATGTTTTACAAGTTCCATGTGGTACAGTAAAGAAGTTTTGGTTTGCTGAGCGTAGTCCACTGCGATTAGAGTTGTGAATGATAAGAAGATCTTGAATATATGAAGGTGAGTTGTCATGTAGAGCTTTCCATGTAAGAAGACATATCTTGAAAACTATCCGTTGTTGAACTGGGAGCCAGTGTAATTGCTTCAGTGAGGATGTTATGTGATCTGACTTATGAATCATGAATATGGTCCTTGCCGCAGCATTTTGGATTAATTGAAGTCTGTGAATGAGGTTTTTAGGTATTCCATAGAGCAAAGCATTACCACAATCCAAACGAGATGGTATGAAAGCATGAATCTTTTTTCCCTCTATGTGCGGGGCGGTATTTGGGATGTTCATGAAATAGTCTATACTGTTTCAGATCATTCAGTACAGTAGGTGGTAACAATGTTTTGGTATCCACAACATGAGAAATCTTACGAAGTTTAAAAAGTTCATCACGTGAGTAAGAAATAACAGGGTGTTGGGATGTTATTGTAGGTGAATCAGGTCCTGGGTTGGGGTTTACATCTCCTGCAATTAATAGTTCCAGTTGAAAAGTAGCAGATGAATTGTTGTGAGTAAGAAATATGTGAACTAAAATACTTACGATGGCCGGCATGTTTCTTGGCAAAGTTACTACATGTAGACGATAACTTTAATTCCACATGTATCCAATAGTGAGTCATCAATGCATATTGATCCAGGGAGGATGAGAAGAATAAACAGGAATGAAGCTGCATTGTCACAGTTGTTTATCCATACAAAAGATATGTGGTAGATAAGAGTCAAGACAGGAGGCGGAGCTGGAGGTGGCAGAGCTGAAGATGCTACGGTTTTCGTTGGGAGTAACGAGGATGGACAGGATTAGGAATGAGTATATTAGAGGGACAGCTCACGTTAGACGGTTTGGAGACAAAGTGAGAGAGAGGCGAGATTGAGATGGTTTGGACATGTGCAGAGGAGAGATGAGGAGTATGTCGGGAAAAGGATGCTAAAGATGGAGTTGCCAGGCAAGAAGAAAAGAGGAAGGCCAAAGAGGAGGTTTATGGATGTGGTGAGGGAGGACATGCAGGTGGTTTTGGTGCAACAGAGGAAGATGCAGAGGACAGGAAGAGATGGAAACAGATGATCCGCTGTGGCGACCCCTAACAACAAGGGAGTAGCCGAAAGATGAAGAAGATAAGAGTCAAGTCAATAGAAGAAGATCAGTCAAGCTTGAATGCACAGGTTGTTTATCAATCCATGATGCCCATCTTCCATGTAGAAAATTAGCAGGCAGGTACACAAAAAATTCAAATAAATGTTCATAAATATATCCTTAATGGTAGTATAGTGTCTTCATCAATGAAAAAAGTCCAGCAGCATCCTGGTGTTATTAGAAATCCACTGGTATAAAAATGAAGACATGAATGCACCACTAAACTGGTAAAGTTGATACAAAATTAAGAGAGACTTGGGAGTGTCGCTTGTTAGGCGCTCACCTCAAATGAACCTAGCACTTCGATTCCATACCCTGTTGATCGTGGCGTGATAAATACGAGGTTCCCATGTCATCATGGCGGATGGTTTAACACATTTGTATTTCGTTATTGTTCTATGATGCAAAACTTACAAAATGTTCTGGTGATTTGGTAAATATGACGTCATTACTTCAGCTTTCTTTACACCCTCCCCCCATCTTTGTTTCCCAATCCATCCTATATCAACCTTGTGTAATTAAGGGGTGATAGGGATTAACACCAAACCAATTGTTCCTACAACCCTCTTCCCACGAATCCCTTCTCAAACAGAAAACGATCCCTCAAGGCGGTTTGATTTATATACACCCTCCCCCCAAACAAAACCCAACTCCTCAAACATCATATGTACATAACAGCAAAAGAAACGTCACCCCTAAAATTATTTATTATTTTCATTTTATAATTAATATAATTTGTTTAATGAAGAATTAATATTATGAGTATGGAGTGTAACACAAACGCAGTGTGGCAAATTTGGTTGACCTCAAAATTCGTCATGCATGACGTCCGAGGACACATAAGCTAAACACGTTCTCAGACTTATCAAAATTTAGGGGGTGACGTTTCTTTTGCTGTTATGTATAGTTTCATACTGTACTTTCAAGTGTATTTATAATGTCCTTGTTATACGTAAACTATCGATAAGGACACTCTCCCTAAATTGTTGCAATCTAAAATTATGAAATATTAGTGCATACTATGTTTGCTTATTAATTTAAAAAACAAACCCTTCTCCAGCCACAAGGTATGAATAAATAAATTTAAAAAACTACAATGTGTAGCAAAGCAAGGATCGACCACTGGGATATGATTCTGAAAAACAAATATTGATTTTCTCCTGAAGGAGACAGTTACTGTTGACAACATCATGTAGAATCAACTGTAAATTGTATTTGACAATCTTCCAGAGAAAAAAAAATATTGGTGTTCTAGATCTTAATTATAAAACCTGATGAGGTATACCGTCGACGCGGGATCTTCAACAAACACGCCCGTCGTCGTGATTCTCATGACGACACCTGAGCCCAATTTCACAGAGGTCCTGAGCAGAAAATACTGCTTAGCAAATTTAATTACTGAAGCCCCAGTCACACATTCACGATTTTTGCCCCGAATTCCCACGAGTTGGAAAATCGGGGATATCCGTGGTATATCCAACGTGAGACCCTACTGGCAACGTGGTCATTTTTGAGTAATCTTGAGTGTTCTTGGAACATCTTGATAGCCTCCCGATAGTTTTGGACATGTTCAAAACCATCGTGAGTCACCCACGATTTTTTGAATTCTTGAGGCATTCTTACACCAGTCGTGAAGGGGATCGTGAATAGCCGTACGGGCACCGTAGACAAGGTCAGGATACTCGGGGATATTCTTGGGGTAATCGTGCCACCTGGCAAGTACGGTTGTTTCATGAACCACCAAGAACTACTTCGACAGCACTACGAGTTACGTACGACTCCCCCACGGTTTGCTCAAGACTCCAATACGATGTAGCAAGATTTATCATGATCACATCACGGTCTAATCAAGAATTAAGACGGGTACACCAATAATATTGCCGAATGTTCACGAATTCACAAGAATTATCAGGACTTTCGTTAGATTGCAGTAAGAACTACTACGACTTCTTACGTTTCCACTACGATTATCGGCCAATACTATATAAATGCAGGCCATCAGCGGCCCTGATATTATTTATTCTCATTGTCACCTCCAAGCAGTGTAGGCCTTCTTATTGCAGTCTTGCGGACGTCGGGGGGGGGGGGGGTAAACCGTAACGCTGTCGTGAGAAGTCGTGCTGTAGTCGTGGTAATTCGTGACGCATTTGGGATAAACCGTTACGCTGTCGAGAGAAGTCGTACAACACTCGTGTTAATTCGTTGGTCATTCGGGATAAATCGGCTTGGATAACGTACCGGTAGTGCATTAGGCCCTGTTAGCATTGACTTACAACAGTCATGAGTACTCGTGAGGGGATCGCAAGTGAAGCCGATTCATGCTGATTTTTGCTAATAATCGGGAGCAACCGTGGCAGTATAGGATCGGCGCTATTCGTGGGAATTCGGGGCAAAAATCGTGAATGTGTGACTGGGGCTTAAGCAAAAAAAATAGCAAGGAACCAGTCACGAACCGTATACTTCACACGACACTTTGGCTGGTAAACTGTTTTTGCTAAGCACAATTTTCCTGTGCTTAGCAGCTCTATTAAATTGGTCCCATAACGCAAGGATCTATCTGACTGACACGGTTGACGAATGCAGAGTGACAGAGGCATTTATTTGACAGCCGCTGATGAGTATGGTTACCAAATCGGCCCCCAGAGAGAGGGACTGAAAGAGGGCGAGAGAGACAGCATGAAAGATTCAGGAAATTATACAAAGGCAAACAGAAACGTAGATGGATATGTTTATGCATTCAGTTTGCATTCAGTTTGAGTAAAGACCGAGGCAACTCGCTCACGATCACTGCGGCACTCCGCGGTGAGCCGCGGTGACTTGTTTACTGTTGAGCAGAGGGTTGGCGTCAGTTTAGGTCTTTATTTGCCGTTCATCACTTTGGGGGTTAGTCAATATTATTTGGGGATGTTAAAATGAGGAAAATCTCCCTATTTGCCTCCCCACGCAGGAATACATCTGTGGAGAAGTACCGAGAACGGGGAATGTGTGTTTAACCATGGGGGTGGTAGAATTAGAATTCTACCTCCATGGTATAACAAAATACAAACCTTTCAATTCGATACAAGATTAGATACCCAGGTCTTGCAGTATTAGTTTAACACTTCAGATTCTACTGTTTGACCTATGACATCACTTTGAGTGTTGACAAAGCAGCGCCCTAGGTAAAAACTAGCTGTGGCAGGCAAAGCTGAATTGTTGTTAGCGGAGGTCATCAAAAAATGAAATTGTTAGCAAATGTGTTTTATACTTTAGCAGAAACAAATCTGCATTATGTCTTTCATCTTATTCATTTTTAATTCCTCCAATAATTGATGGTATATATGCGGGAAGTCGAAGTATGAAATGTAACAACTGTACATTATTTATATACATACATATTGTTGCCTGCCATGAAATACAAAGTAATTGACACATAGAGCTCTAAATGTTAACCAGTGTGATATAATAATAATAATAATAATACAGAAGATTTATAATGCGCACATATCCACCAAGAAGTGCTCAAGGCGCTTTACAGTAAACAAGAAATCATACAATAGCATAATAATACAATAGCAAATGCAATATAATACTAAACAAGCGAAAAAAGAAAATGCATAAATGAATGTTAGTAGTCCTTATAGGCAATACACATAAGATGAGTTTTTAAGTTTTTCTTGAAGGAGTAAACAGTTTGAGATTCACGAATGTACAGAGGTAAATCATTCCAAAGGCGTGGAGCCACAACTTCAAAAGATCTGTCACCACAAGAATGTTTAGACTTTTGTTCAGCCAGCACAAATTTTGCACTGGAACGTAACTTGCAAGAGGGGGCATAACATTTCAACAAGTCAGATATATATAATGGTGCACAATCATTCAAAGATTTGAAAACGATAAGCAACATTTTATAAATAATACGATATGGTATTGGCAGCCAATGCAGATCTTTCAGGATGGGGGTGATATGACATGATTTTTTAGACTTCTCGGAGAGTTACAATACGTGCGGCAGTGTTTTGAATCTTTTGAAGTCGTCGTAGTTGATCCTGAGGAAGTTCATAAAGCAGTGAATTTGCCATATCAAGATGAGATGTTATGAAGGAATGAACAATTTGTTCTGTTGCATAATAATTAAGATATTTGCGTAACTTTCCAATGTTCTTAATGTGAAATGCTGCGGTGCGAGTAACATTTGAAATATGTCATGTTTGCATCAAAAATAACTCCAAGGTTCCTTGCTTGAGAAGAAGATTGCACATGAGAGTCACCAATAACAATATTTGGAATAGAAATCTTAGATAGTTGTTGACGAGAACCAAATAGCACAAATTCAGTTTTATCATCATTGAGTTTTAAGAAATTTTCATTCATCCAAATGCGAATATCATGAATACAATTTTCAAGGCGACTAATTATAGAGGCACTCTGTTGTTGTGATGGTTTGAAAGCTAGATAAATCTGAGTGTCATCTGCGTAGACGTGATAAGATAGGTCATACTTCATGAATAGGCTATGTTACGAATTGGATAAGTATGGACTATAGGCATTCTTTAAGGTTATTGATTCAGTTGCTTTTTCAAGGACCCGTGCATACCTCCATGGTTCTACCTTAATTATGCACATAACAAGCGGCTAATACGCAAATTGAGAAGGTTAAACGCAGTTTGATCATAAGAATAACAGTCGCTAGAAGCAGATGGCGACACACACGAATAGACCTATTTGTTATACATTAAAGGTGTAAACTTGTTCAGTTTGCTTCCACATACCCTTCGTACGTTCCGTGCATCAATACAGTATATGCACCATTAGAAGATGGAATGTAAACGTGTGCGTATACGAATGTGACGTCACATGTATTGTGTTAGCAAACAATAAGCCTTATCGGAATTGTGCGCGCAATGAATTATGGGAGTTGGGTTTTGGAAAAAAGTTGTAAACAAACACAGACGTTTGTGCACAAAGTCAATGGAGGAGAAAGGTGGTCAGCAAGAAGTTGGATGTTTTTTACGTTTTATAGCATAATTATGGAGAACATTTTTAAGAAATCAGTTAAATTGTAAACAGAACATTTTTATAGTCCTAATTAAGAAAAGAATTGATTTTTTCCCCGAAAACTACGCAAATGGAGAAATTCTCAGCTGATTTCTGATCCCAGGGTGCGACGACCATTTAAGTCTTTTAAGCATCTTCTAAAAAAGGGTAAATTGCAGATAATTTCATCATATTTAAAAAACAAATTAAACATTATGGTCAAACCGTGGTCAAACCACAATAGATTAAAAAATAATGATGATTACAAATAAAGATGATTATAAATTAAAAACATTAAAAAATATATAAAATAAAAAATAAAATAAAAAAGATAAATAAATAAATACAAAAATAACCCAAACCATTAAAAAATAATTAAAATCAAACAAAGTGCTAGTTGAGGCAAGAACTATTATCAAAAACTCTTATCTTATTATATTATTTTGGGAGCGTCTGATATGATCGTCTGATGTTCCCTGATCGTAGATTGGGGGCACGGATCACCGCCCATCAGATCTTAAATGAGACTTGCCTGTTTTAATCCCCTCGGGTGAAATAATTGTATTAATTTATATAGCTCTTGTCAAACTCCAATAAATTGTTGTTCCTACCGCTAATCAGATTGTATACAAAATAATAACAATTGAATATCGGCAACATAGACAAATGGCACAAGGCACTGTTTTCTCGGTGTTACCATCCTCTAATTTATATGCAATAGGCCTATATATTTTTTGTCGAAAACCGAACTGAAGAGCTTCTCGGCCGTCAGTATTGATCGAGTTTGCCTAAAAAGTACAATGCAAATCCTGTTCATGGCCGTATACGTATACGAGCAAATTAGAATGTAACTGTCATCCAGAAATCAGCTGAGAAATCCTCCGTTTGCGTGGTTTCTGGGAATAATTTTTTTAAATTTTCTTATTATACAAATGCTCTGTATGTAATTTAACTAATTCTTAATAATAATGTTTCCATAATTTTGCTATAATACGTAAAAAACGTCAATTTTCTGACTGACCACCTTTCTCCTCCATTGACTTTGTGCACAAACTTCAGCGTTTGTTTACAACCTTTTCCAAAACCAAACTCCCATATTCATTGCGCGCACAATTCCAATAAAGCTTATACACTATGAATGTAGTTTAATTACATCAATGCTCACAACAAGCGCCTAACACGCAAACGGAAACGTGTTCATATACGCATGAGACGTCACATGCGTATATGAACACGTTTCCGTTCCGTCTTCTAAAGGCTAAGAAAAAAGCCTCCGGTTTCTTGCCGGCTTCAAAAACGGTGCGGTGACGCGTTTTTAATTTTAATTTTTATTGTGCCAACCAGCGAAATACGTGATACATGTATGTATACGTGGTTATTGGAACCAGACCAAATTTTACATACACAAAATATGGGGGCTAAGAGAGGCCGCACATCAGCGGCGTAGCCAGGACTTTTTTTTGGGGGGGGGGCACAGGGGACATTGCTTTTCAGTGGGGGCCCTGCATTGGCGGATCCAGGGGGGGGGGGCTAAGGGGGCTGTAGCCCCCCCCCTAAAGTCGTAAAAAAAATTACAAAAAAAGGAGAGAAAGAGAGAGAGAGAGAGAGAGAGAGAGGGGAGAGGAAGTGAGAACGCACTCCCATTCTCACAGTGTGCTTTGTTTTTCTCTCCCTTTGATTATTTCATTGTAATTTTTGTAGTACTGAAAAATAATTGTTTTTGATTCTCAGCCTCCCCTAAAAAATGTTCTGGATCCGCCCATGGATAGGTTTTTCCCTTTTCTTTTTTTTCTTTTTTTTGGGGGACAATATCGGGATTTTTCATGAGGGGCACCTGGGGCGGGCACTGGAAATTTGTGGGGGCACGTGTCCCCAGGCCCCCTGGCTACGCCGCTGCTGCACATATCGGGCAAACATTCATACCCCTATGTGAAGAAGTCATTTGAATAACACAGCTCGGCAGAATTCCAATCGATGGCTGCAATGGGACATCGTTTCATAGCGAAAACAAAAACTAAAAATGCGGACGTGCGGGTCTGAAGCGACATGCGCGGAGACCGGAAACCGGAGACTTAATATTTCAGTTATTAATATGTAATATGTGATAACAAAAATTATGTTATTATATTTATGCATCCCTATTTACAAGTTTCTGCTCTTTTGGATCATTCATACTATGTTTGACGAAACGAGATTACATTATTGTATTTTATGTTGTTTTTGAGGACTAATTAAGTGCACTATTTATAATTACATTTATGCATCCCTATTTACAAGTTTCTGCTATTTTGGATCATTCATACCATGTTTGACGAAACGAGATTACATTATTGTATTTTTATGTTGTTTTTGAGGACTATTTAAGTGCACTATTTATAATTACATTACCTTGATTGACCCGTGTAAAACGGCCCGTTAAACAATAATAAACCACTGTTATATAGCGCATATATCATCTTGAGGTTGCTATGCGCTTACAGGAAAAAGGAAAAACAATGCAGATAAAAAAACAATATGTTACTGTACAGCCTCTTCCATGCAAAATTAGCAGATCGTCAGAAAACAGTAAATAAAAAACCCCGGAAAGCACGGAAGTGACTGAAAAGTATGAACTGTGACATTAAACAAACAAATGTGTTTGATTTTGAACTGTTCATAGATTTGGGACTGTTTAACATAAGCTGGTAAGGTGTTCCATATGGAAGATGCTCTGCGGCTTGAAAAGAACAGGAAACCATAAGACGTTCTTAAGATAACTGAGCTAGTCAAAATAGACTTGTAACTAGAACGCAGGTTTCTAACCATTGAAATAAACCCTAATGACACATACGGGCTTGTACCATGGATGCAATTATAGGCTACGGGACGTAGCTTGACTCGAGGTGTAACCGGCAGAAAGGAAAACGAGATCTTTCTTTTCATGCTGTGCTAACGTGAAATAATAATAATAATAATAATAATAATAATAATAATAATAATAATAATAATAATAATAATAATAATAATAATAATAATAATAATAATAATAATAATAATAATAATAATAATAATAATAATAATAATAATAATAATAATAATAATAATAATAATAATAATTATTGTGTAAGAAGTACGGTGTCAAGGTGCAATCGAAGTGGTACGACCATGTGCCGGAAAAGGTTGAAGAAACGGACCATGTCAAGATTCTCTGGGACTTCAACATCCAGACAGATCATGTTATAGAACATAGACGGCCGGATGTTGTTGTCTTGGATAAACATGATAAGATGTGTCATCTTATTGATATAGCTGTGCCGGGTGATAGTAGAGTAGCTTCGAAGGAGAAGGAGAAGGTACAGAAATACCAGGATTTAGCGAGAGAACTCCGCAAGCTGTGGCAAGTCAAGGTGAAGGTAATTCCTGTGGTAGTGGGAGCACTGGGTACAATCCCGAAGGCGTTGGAGAAACATCTCAAGGAGATAGGAACATCTGTTAGAGTAGAATTACTACAGAAGGCGGCACTCTTAGGGACAGCAAGGATTCTGCGAAAGACACTCGAGATCTAAGGCTACGGGACGTAGCTTGACTCGAGGTGTAACCGGCAGAAAGGAAAACAAGATCTTTCTTTTCATGCTGTGCTAACGCGAAATAATAATAATAATAATAATAATAATAATAATAATAATAATAATAATAATAATAATAATAATAATAATAATAATAATAATAATAATAATAATAATAATAATAATAATAATAATAATAATAATAATAATAATAATAATAATAATTATTGTGTAAGAAGTACGGTGTCAAGGTGCAATCGAAGTGGTACGACCATGTGCCGGAAAAGGTTGAAGAAACGGACCATGTCAAGATTCTCAGGACTTCAACATCCAGACAGATCATGTTATAGAACATAGACGGCCGGATGTTGTTGTCTTGGATAAACATGATAAGATGTGTCATCTTATTGATATAGCTGTGCCGGGTGATAGTAGAGTAGCTTCGAAGGAGAAGGAGAAGGTACAGAAATACCAGGATTTAGCGAGAGAACTCCGCAAGCTGTGGCAAGTCAAGGTGAAGGTAATTCCTGTGGTAGTGGGAGCACTGGGTACAATCCCGAAGGCGTTGGAGAAACATCTCAAGGAGATAGGAACATCTGTTAGAGTAGAATTACTACAGAAGGCGGCACTCTTAGGGACAGCAAGGATTCTGCGAAAGACACTCGAGATCTAAGGCTACGGGACGTAGCTTGACTCGAGGTGTAACCGGCAGAAAGGAAAACAAGATCTTTCTTTTCATGCTGTGCTAACGCGAAATAATAATAATAATAATAATAATAATAATAATAATAATAATAATAATAATAATAATAATAATAATAATAATAATAATAATAATAATAATAATAATAATAATAATAATAATAATAATAATAATAATAATAATAATAATAATAATAATAATAATAATAATAATAATAATAATAATAATAATAATAATAATAATAATAATAATAATAATAATAATAATAATAATAATAATAATAATAATAATAATAATAATAATAATAATAATAATAATAATAATAATAATAATAATAATAATAATAATAATAATAATAATAATAATAATAATAATAATAATAATAATAATAATAATAATAATAATAATAATGTGGACTTATATAGCGCACGTATCCACCAAACTGGTGCTCAAGGCGCATTATATTATTACCCCTGCTCATCAGGCTCATAAATCATTCCTGAAACCATCTCAGCTCCCTGGGGTGTATACAGCTCAATTGCTGCCATTTCAGCGCATTATGGTAAAGTGTCTTGCTCAAGGACACAAGCATCATGGTCGCGGTTGGGATTCAAACCCACATTCTGACGACTCAGCCATCAGAACACAAATCCGATGCACTAAACCGCTCGACCAACAGAATGTTAAAGGGACAATATCGTCACTCATCATGAGTGCAGGTTTTCGACAGGGCATGGAATCGATGTCCTAGGTTTAGATGAACTCAGTGACTGAAAATAATACCCCACGAACACGCGCTGACCTAGATAAAAAGGTGTGATCAGATCATGCCATTATCATTGCTGCATAATTAATGAGCCAGTGGCTGCATATTAATAATGATATTTATGCATCTGCTCTGGTCGTGAAGATATTGTACCTTTAAAGTCTATTCTAGACCTTATCTGCATCCAGTATTTACAAAGTATTGTGGCTATGGATTCATGAATGCGAGTTCCTGTGACAAGTCCGACCAGCTGAATGCGCTGCAATTTAGAATCAGGTAATCCATATAATGAAGTACAAGAATGAATACGGCACTTATAATCAAGGAATGAACAGCCGATTTCTGATCTAAGAATTGTGTTAATATAGGACCAACTTTATGAACAGCAAGCGACTAAGGAGCACGGCATTATTGACATGATTATTAATAGTGAAATTCACATCAGAAATATTACAAGGTTGCAAGCGCTAGGAACTGGACATATGGAGATATTATCTAATGTTATGCATGTGATACGAGATCTATGACAACTAGTGAAATTAATAATCTCAGTTGTATTACTAAGATATAGGCTTATCGCCCTTGCTTGGGCCGATTTGACAGTAATAAATAGATTTAAGTGTTGAATTGCTACACTGTTAAATTTGTTCATTTACAGTAAGTTGTTTTATCAATTGGCATTACGGAGACCCGCTGTAACTTTACAGAGAATAAGAACATAACTATTTGGAAACGGCACATATCTGTATATTGACAGGAAAATCTGAAAACAGTAATTTCTGCTGTAAATTTAATAATAATAATAATAATAATAATAATAATAATAATAATAATAATAATAATAATAATAATAATAATAATAATAATAATAATAATAATAATAATAATAATAATAATAATAATAATAATAATAATAATAATAATAATAATAATAATAATAATAATAATAATAATAATAATAATAATAATAATAATAATAATAATAATAATAATAATAATAATAATAATAATAATAATAATAATAATAATAATAATAATAATAATAATAATAATAATAATAATAATAATAATAATAATAATAATAATAATAATAATAATAATAATAATAATAATAATAATAATAATAATAATAATAATAATAATAATAATAATAATAATAATAATAATAATAATAATAATAATAATAATAATAATAATAATAATAATAATAATAATAATAATAATAATAATAATAATAATAATAATAATAATTAATATTAATAATAATAATAATAATAATAATAATAATAATAATAATAATAATAATAATAATAATAATAATAATAATAATAATAATAATAATAATAATAATAATAATAATAATAATAATAATAATAATAATAATAATAATAATAATAATAATAATAATAATAATAATAATAATAATAATAATAATAATAATAATAATAATAATAATAATAATAATAATAATAATAATAATAATAATAATAATAATAATAATAATAATAATAATAATAATAATAATAATAATAATAATAATAATAATAATAATAATAATAATAATAATAATAATAATAATAATAATAATAATAATAATAATAATAATAATAATAATAGCTTCCGAGTAGCAAAGACGTGTGTCACCTCGGCTCCCGTTTCTTGGTTTTTTGTGGTGCTACTTATCGGTTGTTTCCTCCCTTTTAAAGCGAGCAGACGTTCTTCTGGTAGAAAAGCCATCCATAAAAACTATTTCTAGAGTTGTTTTAACTGTAGGATAGGCCATTTTCAGGCCTTTCTTAAACTTGCTTTTTTTGGGCTAAGTTAGCCCGACGCCATCTTGTTTTGGCACCATGATTTCGTACAGGGCCGCCATGAACAACCAGACATTGCGGAGGCCGAACACGATTCGCTTCAATACCCGACAACTGGAGGAACTCACATCACGCGATATCGACAAAGCCATTAGAAAAGAGCTGAATATAGTACAGGGCGACAGCATTAAATGCATCGCGTCATTAGACAATGGATGGTACAATGTGACCTTTGATAATGAAAAGCATAGTGAGGTGATAGCCCAGAGAGGGCTACCTTTACACGGTCTGCTGATTCCATGTGAAAGAGCAAATGTACATGACTCGGTGGTAGTCCCGTACGAGATGAGCGACCAGACAGTCATCACCGTTCTATCGGCCTTTGGTACAGTCGTCAACATTCAGCGCCAAGTACACGACTTCAACACAGCAATAGAAACAGGGGTAAGAAGCCTACTAATAAAGAACTTAAAGAAATCCATCCCAAGTTACATCAAAGTTGGCGGTTTCTCTCTCCCTATCAAGTATAAGGGGCAACCCAAAACTTGTAAAATTTGTCACCAAACGGGACACTTCGCTAGAAATTGTGAATTGAGAGGTCGATGCTTCATTTGCGGCAGTCGAGACCATAGAGCAGAAGAACACAAGGAACAAGGAGATCAGCGGGACGAAATTGTTTCGGACAATGAGGCCGACGGTCATGACTCGGACGGTCATGACTCGGGCGGTCATGACTCGGGCGGTCATGACTCGGGCGGTCATGACTCGGGCGGTCATGACTCGGGCGGTCATGACTCGGGCGGTCACGACTCTGACGGTCATGAGTTTGATGACCAAGAGTCCGACGATCAAGAGAACAATGATCAGGAAGCCCGCATAGATTGCGACAAAAACGACGTTTCAGATTATGACGATTTGGACGAACGCCAATCGCAAGAGAGATTAATCCGGATCAAGGAAAACCCCCAAAAGATAATGTCAAGAAAAGAGACACTACTAAACAACAGAAAGACAGTAAAATTTCACCAGGCATCCAATCATCTCGTCCACAGCAGCCGATGAATCTAGTAATGAATGAGAAAACCCCACAGGAAAGAGGCGCAGACAAAAGGAAAGAAACCGTCATTCCTAAGAGCAATACTTCAAAGAATTCCACTCAGGAAGATCACAGAATGAAAACGAAAAAGAGCGACGCATTGACAGACCAAGGACAACAATCTGATAAAGAACCCAACAAACCAAAAAAAAACATGGGCAAGTATGGTTGCAGAGAAATCTGAAGTAGCACAATCAAGGTTAAAGGAATCACCAAGAGTCGACGAATACCAGATGGAAGACGAAGATGCAGAAGAAACTCCAATAGACGACGGGTATACCCTATATACCCGGAAAGGTGTACCAAGGTACAGGAACAAGAGGAAGTGGCGTATCATCTCAACCACAGAGATCCACACCGTATACCAAAGGAAGAGGACGTGGAAGGAGAGGTACAAGTACTGAATAGAGACCCTAATATGTTTATTGTTATGCTTAGAGAAAATACCCTTTTGTCATTCGATGTATATTTTATTTTTAAACATAATATTGATGGCTGTAACCATTGCAACTTTAAATGTTAACGGTCTCAGAAATGACCAGAAAAGAGATATGGTTTTTAATTATCTTATAAGGAAAAAAATATCCATTGTCTGTCTGCAGGAAACTCAGTGTACAATCTGATGAAAATATTTGGCGCAAGCAATGGGGGGGTAATATTATCTTTAGCCATGGGGAAAGTAATAGCAGAGGGGTTGCTCTTTTAACTTCCTTCAAAAGCGGATTTGATATTGTTAATCATCAAAGGGACAATAAAGGGAGATGGGTTAAAGCTGAAATACAGATGAAAGAAAAAAATATTACTGTGTTTTCCGTCTATGCACCTAACATACTTACCGAAAGGAAAATCTTCCTTAAAGATTTTGAATTTTTTTAACAACTAATTGTAAACACACGGATAATTACATTATAACCGGTGATTTTAATTGCCATAGCGATCATGACAAGCAAGACCAAAGTGCCAAAATATTTCATAATTTTATTGAAGCTAATGATCTTTTTGATGTGGAAAAAACGTTTTACCCTGAGCCGAGACACACATTTTATCATAAAGCCTTAAGACAAACCAGTCGCATAGATTACATCTTGGCCTCTGAGAATTTGAGATGCAAAATCAAAGAAATATCTGCTGAATCCACTTTCCTTTCAGATCATAAAGCACTTATTATGCGCCTTGAAAATCATTCCATTCAAACAGGGCCAGGTAGGTGGGTTTGTAGAAAAGAAATTATGTCTGAAGATACATTGTAGCTGTAAAACAAGAATTGAGTGGTTTTGGCTTTTTTGGCAAAAAAAATGATTATGACAATATCGTGCTGTGGTGGGATATTGGAAAGAACAGACTTAAAGAAATAATTAAAGACTATGACATTACTAAAACATACAAAATCAATAAAGTTAAGCGCCAGATTCAAGAACGGTATGATTTTCTTTGTAACAATCCTACTTTGGATAATAAAAATGAATTAAACGATATTGAAAGCCAGCTTAAATGGTATGAGTACCAAGAATGGGAGAAGGCTAAGTTATGGCTTCATACCAAACAAAAAGTGGAAGGGGAAAAACCCAGCAAATATTTTTTTTCAGCAGCCAAACAACACCAGAATAATGCCATCAGCTTTCTTCAAAATGACCAGGGCGATATTTTTAACAAACCTTCATCCATGTTGAAGCATGCGCATAACTTTTACAGTGAATTGTTCACATCTAATCAAACTAACAATTTTCATATGACAAAAATTCTTAATGAGGTTGACCCAATGGAATTAGGAAATGAAAAGGCTATAGACATGGAAAATGATCTCAGTATGAACGAACTTTTTGGTGCGCTTAAAGAAATGGCACGAGATAAAGCTCCTGGAATGGATGGCCTCACGGTTGAATTTTATTTGAAATATTGGTATATTTTTAATAATGATTTTATGGATGTGGTTAATTATTGTAAAACTAATATGCGGTTGCCCCGCTCCATGAATTTAGCTTTAGTGAGACCCATTTTTAAAAACAAAGGTGAAAGACAGAATCTCAGAAATTGGAGGCCCATAAGTGTTCTAAATGTTGATTATAAAATTATTGCTAAAGCCCTGAATAAGCGTTTGAGTAAAATTATGCCTCTTTTAATTAAAGAACAAACATGCGGAGTTCAAGGAAGGAATATCCAAATGAGTTTAATGACCATTAGAGACACCATTGATTATATTAATTTAAATAACGGTAAAGCTGCTATTGTTAATATCGATCAGGAAAAGGCTTTTGACAGAATAGAATGGAGATATATGTATGCAATGATGGGGATCCCTGCCAATTTTATCGATTGGATCAAAATGTTGTATAGTAATCCTTTAGCGACGGTTAACATAAACCATTTTTTTACGGAGCCCATTAAGATCACCAGAGGGATTCGTCAAGGATGTCCACTTTCTCCATCATTGTACACAATATGTGCTGAAGGTTTAGCTAACCTTATACGTAACAATAATTGTATTAAAGGTGTTCAATTGCCGATGCATAATGCATCTGTTAAGATCATCCAACATGCGGATGACATTAGTATGTTTATCACCGATCCTAATGATTTTCATTAACTAAATAACATTTTATACACTTACAGTGAAGGGTCAGGATCCAAAATTAATAAAAGTAAAACTCAAGGGCTCTGGTTAGGGATGTGGAAAAATAAGGTTGATAACCCGGGTAATTTTATTTGGTCTAGACACAAATTGAAAATTTTGGGTGTATTCTTTGGAAACGAGGTTGATCCTGAAGAAAATTGGGATGGGAGGTTTAATAAAATCAAAAATGTGCTTAATAGATAAAAAGGTCGATCCTTAACAATGAAAGGCCGTGCCATTGTTGTAAATTCTTTAGTTGGAAGTATGTTATCATATTATGGCTCGGTAATATCATGCCCAGAACACTTGAGAAAAAAACTTAACGATATCATTTGGAATTTTTACTGGCTCGGAAAACCGCACAAAATTAAAAGAGAAACGATTTGTGGGCCTGGTAAAAAAGGTGGTACTGGTGTAATTAATATCACTTATAAATTAATGGCCCTTAAATTACAATGGTTAAGTAAGTTCACTCAGCTAAATGGAAAATGGAAAATTTTATTTGAATTCTGGATTAACAAGGCTAGTGGCCGCGACAACCTTGGTTGGTATATTTTTAACAACCCCAAAAAGATTAGTCCAAATATTCCTACCTTTTATAAAGACGTGATTGACTCTTATGTTAAATTAGGCGGCCATATTCAATTTGAGCCCAGTTGTATTAATGAAGTCATGGATATGCCGTTGTGGAACAATTCTATTATTACTAATGGCCAAAAAAAATTTGATTCAAAAATTCTTAAACCAGCAGGGATTATGGTACTTGGACAGGTTACTGTAAATAATACGTTAATTCACTTCAGAGAATTAGCCTTAAAATGTAAAATAAAAACTATTAATGCAGGTAAAATTATGGGTAACTTAAGTAAACATATTAATCCTAATTTTTTTAAAGAGACTAGGGCGGGTCCAGCTAATAATTTTTGTAATTATTTGTCAGTTAATATGAATGGAATTGAAGAAAACTATGTTCATGTATCTAAAATTCAATGTAAAATGGCTTACAAGAATATGATTGTTAGAAATTTTATTCCACCTACCTCTGAATCAAAATAGAATTTTAAACTAAATATTAGCACCCCATTAGACTGGGACGAAATTTGGTTGAAAGCAAATAGCAAAAGTATGGACCACCAAGATAGAGATCTTTGGTTTCGTTTGAGACACAGAATACTTCCCACAAATGATATGTTACATAAAATGGATAAGACTCCTCATTTAAAGTGTGGTCTCTGTAAAACAGAAATAGAAACCTTGGAACATTTATTCATTTACTGCAGTAAAACTCTTGATTCTTGGCTCTTTGTTGAAAATATACTTAGAATTTATACTGGGAACAAACTTTTATACCTTAATGACAGTAACAGAATTCTGGGATACGGGAAACAAATGTCTGAGATGCCACAACCTTGATAACAAAGATCCGATAAAAGGTTTGGACCTCTTAAACTTGTATAGAAGGTCCTTAAAAAATACTTTAATTCTTGAGAAAAAAAGGCTTTCCTCAAATGTTTTCTTTCAATTGTATGGTAAAAACAGTGCTTTTTGTAAAATTGTAAATGATGAAATTGTCTTAACTTTCTAATGATGATGGTACAAGAAGGATGCTTATGTACTTATATTGGTGATGGGTACACTTTTGTATTTTCTGTATTTTGTATATAAATGTTAATGTTTGTAGTTGCCTGTCTTTAAATTGTAATTGTGCGAAGAATTAATAATAAATGGAGTTGTATGACTCCAAAGGAATTTAAAAAACAAATTTTATTTATTTATTTATTTATTTATTTATTTATTTATTTATTTATTTATTTATTTATTTATTTATTTATTTATTTATTTATTTATTTATTTATTTATTTATTTATTTATTTATTTATATTAATAATAATAAGTGCGCACATATCCACCTTGCTAGGCGCGGAAACAAAGAAAAAACATGAATACAAACAATATACAACGATAGCATAGGAGAAAAAAATATGTACTGAGATACATGTACCTACAATGCAATTACAAATATACGTCATCTTTGAAGAATTGTGACATAAGATGAGTTTTAAGCATTGACTTAAATCTAGTTATACTATGATTTGAGTTTAATTGGAAGATGATTCCAGAGTCTCGGAGCCGCAACAGAAAAAGACCTATCACCCCATTTCCGTTTTGAAGTTGGTTCTTTTAGGAGTGACATGTTGCTGGAGCGCAAATTGCGTGATGGAGTGCAGACTCTAAGCAGTTCAGAAATCTATATTGGAGCAATACCATTAAAAGATTTGTGAACAATTAGCATAGGTTTAAAACCAATTCTCTGTGAAACAGGAAGCCAGTGCAGTTCTTTCAAGATTGGCGTGATATGGCATGACTTTCTGGACAAAGTTACAACACGAGCTGCTGTGTTTTGTATGTGCTGAAGACGAGATATTTGATTCTGAGGGAGACCGTAAAGGAGAGCATTCCCGTTATCGAGCCGTGATGTGACAAACGCATGTATAATTTGTTCAGCAGCACTTTTATTCAAGTATTTCCTTGTTCGGCTAATATTTCTGATATGAAATGATGATATGCGAACAATGAGGTTTTAAAGTCATTGTCGAGTCAAATATAACACCCAAATTACGTGCTTGTGGTGAGGGGGTTATCTGCGAGTCACCAATTGTAATAAATGGAAGAGAAACTTTAGATAATTGCTGACGTGATCCAAATAAAACAAATTCTGTCTTTTCGTCATTCAATTTCAAGAAGTTTTGTCTCATCCAACTACGAATCTCTTGAATACATTTCTCCAGCGTTGTAATACACGAATCGGCAGGTTCTTGAGAAGATTTAAAAGTAATGTAAAGCTGCGTGTCATCAGCGTAAACATGGTAATTTAAATTATACTTCAAAATGATATCACGAACTGGAAAGGTATAAACAGTAAACCACTGTGGGCCGAGCACAGAGCCTTGGGGTACAAAATAGTCAAGAATAACAGGCTCGGAGATAGCGTTACCAATACAAACATGCTGAGGCCTATTTAAAAGGTAGGACTTACACCAATCCAGTGCTGTGTCATGTATTCCAAGATGATATTGAAGGCGGGAGAGAAGTATTTTGTGATCGACTGTGTCAAAATTTGCTTTGATTGCTTTGATTGCTTTCAACAGAAAAAAACTACTGTGAACTCACACAGTGTATTTTTCTGGGGTTAAGGAAGTTATAAGCTCTCATTTGAGACATTGAACGAATAAATCCGTCAAGGATTAGTACCAGTAAATTAAAAACTCAAATTAATAAAATGATGGGTTAATCAACTGTTTTAATCATCAACTTGCACGAGGGCGTGTGCAGTCTTTCGATTGGCCAGCGCGGCTGTCAATCAGAATCAAGTGCGTTTTAAATATCGCTTTTATACAGTTTCCGACATCCGAATTTCATAAATAAATGTGTTCGTTTAATGACGATATTATATTTCATAATTCTTTCACTTTTTAAATTTAATTTGTTTGGTCTCTTGAGCTAAACGTGGGCGATATATGTGTAGGACCCGCCACGATAGAGGGGGTTTAGACGTTGATCTGATGATGAAAAGAATAAGAGGGCTTGATCAATACTTGTGTACCTGTCGTGGTCTTATTCAAAAATGGCCACGTACACTGGACAAAAGTATTGCTGGGAGGTCCCTCCAGATATGTGCCAAGTCAGAGTTGGGTTAGTCCACAAAAAATAGGCGTGCCTAGTTTCCTAGTTTTTAAAACTTTGTTTTAAGAAAGCTGTATGGGGGCCCTACATATGCACTGATGCATTGATGTTACAATCGCGCAAATGATCATCCATGATTCTTTGTATTTTTTCTTCCTCAAATTTTATTTTTTAAAAACAACATCCTTGAGGAGTACTGCCAAGTTTGAGATGATTATAGCTATAAGTAAATTTAAATTGATCAGCGAATATATTACTTGATCTTCTGCCGGTGCAAATTATTATAAACAGTGACAACAATATTGTTTTAGTGATTAATATATAATGTTTTAAGTTTTTTTTTTACAACATTTCTTAAATCTACAATTTAAAAAATAAACATTTTCAAACGTAGATGCTCTAAGCCTGTAGGCTAACCAATAAAAAATGTGACAAAGAGAATATTACGTTCTCAACAACAAAATGTCACATTCCCTAAAGGAATATGCCCTTAAAGGTGCAACAATATTACCCCTCTAGTTATATATCGAAATATATCATGTACATGTAACTTGTGAAAGTTTAATTAAAAATTTACATTAACGACGAAAACAGTTAAATTTTGTTTAATTTGTTTTCAATGTTTGTTGAATGGTAACTTTCAGAAATTCAACAGAGTATATGTAGTCAGGATTTCAAAATAGGACATCCATAATTTCTATTCTTTGAAGAAGAGGGTGCCCAACTATTTAACTTACAATACTTTTGCATGTGTATCACAAATAAAACAGGGTGTCCATTTAGCAAACAGGTCGTCCAAAAGACACCCAAAGGTATTGCTGACTAACACTCTACGACATAACGATTCCTTTTTGCCATAAGATGAAAGTGCCTGAGACTGAATCTTTTTTCTTGATGATTTAATCTTGTACGAACTTAAAGGGACGATATTGTCACGATCAGAGCAGACTTCCAACGGGGCATGGAATCGGTGTCATAGTTTAAGATAAACACAGTTACTGACAACAGCAGCAACGGTAATATGACCTACGGTGGGGTATTGTTTTCAGTCACTGAGTTATTCTAAAACTAGCACTCCGATACCATGCCCTGTTGATCGTGACGATATTGTCCGTTAACACCAAGAAAACTTTTAGGTAATAATTTCTTAATTTAATAATCCGACATTTAAAGGCAAAAAACACTATTGGATAATGTTGATGATCACAGCTTCACATGAAACTTCCTCAGTGGTGTAACGTTGATATTCCTTTCTCAGATGCTATATAGATTTAGTAATGCATTTCTTTCATCCTAAGTCAGAAATTCCACTCTGTTTTCTCGTTAACGACCCCCAAAGAAATTAGTTCAAAACAAATTAAAGGGACAGTATCGTCACTCAACAGTGCATGGAATCAGACTGCTAGTTTTAGATTAACTCAGTGACTGAAAATAATACCCCACATCATAAGGTCATATTACCGTCCGCTGCATAAATGAGCCAGTCATTTTCGGGCATTGTGTTCATATTAAACTAGGACACTGATTCCATGCCCTGTTGAAAATCTGCTCGGATTGTGACGATATTGTCCCTTTAAACTTTTACAGATTGGTTGTTATACACATCTCTTGGATTCTTATTAAGTATCGATGCATTGCAGACATTTTACCAAACGTGTATGCTAACTTTAATTTAAATAATTCGGATGCAGACATTAGGCATGAATTTTTCCAAATATTTATTTTCAACAAAATACAAACACAAAATTAAACAATTACTCCCCAAAATATGAAACCCCCTTTTTCTGGCTTTTTCATTACGACGAATACAATTAGATTGGAGCAGATGAATAGATCTAAAGTGATATCGTGTAAGCCGATTCCTATGAACGTGCACAACTCACGACCTTCACGTGAAATCTTCTGTTTGTATGTAGGTCAAGAATAAGGCGTGAACAATGCAACTGGTAAACCCATTCGCCTTATTCATGATAACCACCAGGTTCGCTGTAATTCTCACAACCACACTCTCTAGCTTATGGTGCCCTCACACCATAGCGATCACCAGTTGCGTATGGTTGCGAATAAAAAATAGTGGTCATAAGTTCCGAACGCAACTCACACGCAACTAATAGGTTTTATAGGTTTGAAGTACGCAACAAGCACGCAGGTGATCGCAGACACACGCAGAGTAAGTTCAGAAATTTTGAACATGTTCAATAATTCTCTGCGAATGCCTGCGATCAATTTATACGCAACAGGGACGCTACGCACGATACACGATCGCAACACGATCGCAACAGGTACGCAACTCATAAGTTATGAACGCAGGTGATCGCAGGTCCAAATTTGAGGTATCTGGCCAGGTTTTGGTAGCGTACATGTTGCGAATGTGTTGCGAATGTGTTGCGTACCTGTTGCGATCATGTTGCGATCGTGTTGCGTGCCTGTTGCAATCCTGTTGCGTGTGTAGCGTACCCCCAACCTATTGTGCGTATTCCCAGCGTATCCCTAACCTATGCCCTGCGTATCCAACCTATTAGTTGCGTGTGAGTTGCGTGTTAGTTGCGTTCTACATGCGTGTTGAGAAATGGTATAAATAGTGGGCCTTTTCTAGATCGGTGTCAGTTGTTGGTGGACCTCCGAGGTGACAACATGGAGCTACCTCTTGCTGTTATTGGACATCAGTTTAATCTGGTCAATTTAGCACTCCAACTAGCACGCAGGTCCAACGCAACTTGTAAGTTTTGAACGCAACTCAAACGCAACTCGTAAGTTCTGCACGCAACTCACACGCAACTCGCACGCAACTCGTACGCAGGTGATCGCAGATATTGGGGGATCATAAGTTCAGTTCGCAACCCACACGCAACCCACACGCAACCCACACGCAACTCACACGCAACCCATAGGTTGAATAGGTTAGAAATTGACAAAATTGTTGATTTGGGTTGCGTTTGGTGCGTATAAAAATATTTTTTACACGCAACTCATAGGTTTCAGCATACGCTATGGTGTGAGGGCACCATTACATGCTGCATGCACCAGCGAGAAGGCCCAATAATCTGATGCTTCCAAAGAAAAGTTTAATCCTGACGTAAACAATAAATAAATGGATGTAGCTGTATCCATTCATTTACTTAAAATTCAATGGCATTTGAAAGCGAGATTGCCCAAGCAAACAGACAGGGTAGGCAGGTTACTGTAATGAGCACGTACAGGTTCACAACCTCTTGTATTCGGGGAATAAGACATAAGATGGTGAACTCCTGATTAGGTGAATAGGGTCGAACTGAATAATTATTTTGCTATTATGGCACGGACGTGCATGCATAGGCTATTATGCATAACTGATTATGCATAAATGATAAAAAAAATAAAAAACATAAAACATACTATAACTCCTCATACATAAATACTGTCTTGAGAGTGTGTCACACGATGTTTGCTATTTTTACTGTAATGCCAAGCAAACAAGAAAAGACTATGCAACGGTATTAGCCCATGGCAACCAATGAACTAGCCCATAGCAACCTCCCAGCTGCATGGTATCACGGTATGAGGTATGAGGTGTTATAAAACAAATATTGACTGTTTTCACTATTTTCCCTCGGCTTCGCCTCGAGAAAATAGAATGCTACAGGGATGACCGTGGGAGGCTAATTTTACTGTACCACTCAAATCAGTAAATATGTCTATATTAATTTCTGACCTAAAATTGCAATGCGTTATTCAAAATAATAAAGGCCTATAAAGACTTAAATAGGTCGCCCGTGTTTAGAAGCAAAATTTCACAGAATTTCACAAAATAATTTCACAAAAAGCATGGTTTAACTAATAAACGTCACAAAGAATTGATGATGGGTCTCATCATAAATGCATTTGGGCACTTGGTTACTATTTAACCAATCTTCTGAGAATTATTTGGTGAAATATTTAATTTTAACATGTACCGTATCGTCCGTGTTTGTCGCTATTTTTCTGAAATTGTTTGCATTGAGTGTAATCCTTTTGGATAGGAAAACAAATATATATTTTTGAAATAATTCACAATATAGTTTTCGGAAGCTCGATTATTGTGTGCCCAAATGATTTTTTTTTTAATTGTTAAACCACGTATGCTTCTCGTGATTACTGAGAAATGTATCATTTTTAACCAGTGTTCTGATGAAAAAGGAACATTTCGGAAAATTGCAGGTAAAATTGGAAAACACGGTGATACATCTTTAATGGTACCGGTATTTGTTATCATTTCTCAATGGATCTTAATAATATTTCGTTTAAAAATAAACATTGCGGGTAAAATAACGAACAATATGGACGATACATCTTTAACTGGTCAAAATATTAACATTATACAGACGGACTTTAACTGGTCAAAATATTAACATTATACAGACGGACTTTAACTGGTCAAAATATTAACATTATACAGACGGACTTTAACTGGTCAAAATATTAACATTATACAGACGGACTTTAACTGGTCAAAATATTAACATTATACAGACGGACTTACACCCATCGCGGACTTAACCCCCCCCCCCCCCATATTTCAAACTCCTTCCACACTTCACAACCTTACAGTAATTCAAACCACACCAGCAATTAACCACGCCCATATTTAGGTCATAATACAACCAATGTTTATCATTACAAGGTTGGCCAAGTACACCTCCCATAATATATTCTGCAATAAATGCTAACAATTTTCTATCAACAAACTTCAACAAATTCATTTTACACTAAATAAAAACGCAGACATGTATTTCTAACATGTGTAATACACACTACTGCTGAGGGTTCTGTACTATGTCGTATCGCCACTTATAATGTTTAATTAATGATATTATCCTAGTATGTTTGATATCTTACAGGTTTAGGTTGTCTTTCCAGCCAAGTCTTTCAAGGCACGATATAACATTGTCTCAATGCGTAGTCATATGGCATGGGTAAAGTGTGTAAAAAGCATTTACAATTTTTACAGAAACCAGTTATTTCGTGTTATTCTGTGTAATGAGAACACTTTAGACAGAATATTTAGTTCAGGATGATTGAAACCTTTACTAACTTCAAACCATCTTTCGGATAATATACTGAACAGCAAAAGAAACGCAAGTCCGAGGTCTTGTCAAGTTTTCAAACAGAAGACAAACCATTTTGATTCTAATCACTCATTTAATGAAAAATGCTTTCAATTTGTGAGCTGAAAGTGACTGTTGAATGTGAAAATCTTGCAATGCAATTTCAACAGTCACTTTCAGCTCACAAATTGAAAGCATTTTTCATTAAATGAGTGATTAGAATCAAAATGGTTTGTCTTCTGTTTGAAAACTTGACAAGACCTCGGACTTGCGTTTCTTTTGCTGTCCTCGGACTTGCGTTTCTTTTGCTGTTCAGTATATATATACTACTCAAAACAATTTAGGGAACACCGGAATAATCTCAGTTAAAGCAAGATCATTTATTTCAGATAAACACAATGTTTCACAGAATTTATGAGAAACAACTGCACAATGAAACAGATGATAAAGGATGCATGTAGTGATTACACATTTCATGACATGACTACTGAAAGAGAGAGGGGGTTGCAGATGAAAATCCCGGTTCATGGAACATTTCAAACCTATTTGATGTTAAAAATCCGGTGTTCCCTAAATTGTTTTGAGTAGTATATTTTTTCGTAATTTTGTAATCAGGCAATTCAGGATTGTATCGCTCCTTTAAAGGCATGTTTGATTAATGTAATTTGGGAGAGGCAGCCTGAAAAGGGCAACATGATATGCAAAGGGATATGTCATGCGGATATTACGTGTTTATGGCCAAAAAAGGTCTCTTGTTTCTGGTTATCGGTCGGATTTAAAATCTGTGCGGTGACGCGCTTTTTTCGACCATCTTTTTATTTTGTTTGCCAACAGAGAAATACGTGATACATTGTATACGCGGGGACCAAATTTCCCATATACAAAGTATGGTGGCTAAGAGAGGCCTCACAAATCAGGCAAACGTTCATACCCCTATGTGAAAAAGTCGTTTAAAGCACAACACGGCAGAATTCCAATCGATCCAGCAATTTTGGCTGCAATTGGACATCGTTTCATAGCAAAAAAAACAAACAAAAACAAGAAGAAGAAGAAAAAAAAAAGGAAATTAAAAATGCCGCGTGGAGACCAGAAACCGGAGACTTCTTTTTAGCTTAACAATTATGCACGGTTTTTTGTTCGTTTTTGTTTGTTTGTTTGTTTTTTCTTGCAAGAGGCATTTACAAGGTTATAAGGTTAAGTTTAACTGACGAAGACAACTTATTGACTTTGGAATCAATTTAATTGAACCAACCGCCGTAGTATCATGACTGTGCTTTTTATTTTGATGTGAATTTGTTTTATTACTTCATATGAAGAATCGAAACTATTTTATTTAAACGTTGTTTAGGCCTATATATGCACAACGATTAATAATGCTATCGCATTTTTAAAATAATTAGTTAAATGCAAAATAATAGTTATTGGCATTACGTTTCGAACGTAGCAGGTTCTTTCTCAAAGACAAAATGGACGATATACAAACATGTACGCATACTTAAACTAATTCATGGATATATTCTACTCGTGACAATTCTTGATTCATATTAGAATTGTTAATTTATATATATATATATATATATATATATATATATATATATATATATATATATATATATATATATATATATATATATATATATATATATATATATATATATATATATATATATATATATATATGTATGTATGTATGTATGTATGTATGTATGTATGTATGTATGTATGTATGTATGTATGTATGTATGTATGTATGTATGTATGTATGTATGTATGTATGTATGTATGTATGTATGTATGTATGTATGTATGTATGTATGTATGTATGTATGTATGTATGTATGTATGTATGTATATGTATGTATGTATGTGTGTATGTATGTATGTATGTATGTATGTATGTATGTATGTATGTATGTATGTATGTATGTATGTATGTATGTATATGTATGTATGTATGTATGTATGTATGTATGTATGTATGTATGTATGTAGGCCTATGTATGTATGTATGTATGTATGTATGTATGTATGTATGTATGTATGTATGTAAAATTACCCCAAAACTATAGGGCTTTAAAGGGACTATAATCGTCATGATCAACAGGGCATGAAATCGGAGTTCTAGTTTTAGATTAACTCATTGACTGAAAATAATACCCACATGATAATGGTCATATTACCGTTGCTGCATAAACGAGCCATTAATTTCCAGTCACTGTGTTAATATTAAACTAGGATACCAATTCCATGCCCTGCTGAAAGTCTGCTTTGATCGTGACGATCTGTCCCTTTAATGTAACTGTGATAAAGAGGTACACATGCAATCATCGACTACATTTGAGATCTCTCGCTTCATTGAATGGTTTTTACTTGTACATGTAATAAGAGTTACATATTCAATGTGGACACCGTATTATCGTTCACCACATTTGATGTTTCTTGGTGTGGTCTTATACCATTGCAAGTGAACGCTTCGTAGAACGCCTGGCGATATCTCGGATTGGTCAGGTTGTAGATGAGAGGATTAATCACGGAGTTTATATACGCGAAGATGCGTCCTACCCAAAACGCGGTGTTAATTTGGTCATGAGTAAGGGTACCCGTTCCAGCGAAAGTCAAGGTAAAAGAGACCACTTCGAATGGCGCAAGACATACGAAGAAAGCAACACCGTTGATAACAAGCATGAAGGCTACTTGATTACGGACCTTCTGTCGTCGAGCATTCTGGGCGTTGGCTTCGGTCGAAACGGTGCCGACCCTTCTGCTTAATCGGTGGATGATTTTCACGTAGAGTCCCAAATTTATGATGAAGGCTACAAAGAACGGGACGGTCTGAAATATGTCGTGAAAATACGTATACCATTCCGTTATCGATTGATTAACCTCAATGGATTCCGGAAAGTTTTGGTATTCCTCTTTCTGTGGCCATACTATGCAGATCTTACGATAAACCACCCAGGCGGGTAGTAACACTAAGGCAAATGCCAAAGCAAGCAACCACGCCCCGACCACCAACTTGGCAGTGCGTTTCTTACCGCCTATTTTCCGGTGCTGCACGGGGCGACAAATGGCGTAGAATTTCTCCAGTGATACCAGCGTCACAAGAAACACAGAGGCAAAATAGCTGATGTCGAGCAGCGCAATGGTGATGATGCAGCCCGCGTGGCCCAGTGTCGACCTATCTGAGTTGACTGGGCTGGCGATGTAATTGGCAAGTTTCATCGACACGGCAACAGTCAGGAAAGCCGTGTCGGCCACTGCCACATTAATCAGATACATGTTAGTAACTGTCCACATTCGACGGATTTTGACCATCACAAACAGAAAGGCGAGATTTCCGAGAAGTCCTAGAGTAAGGATGCAGGGGTTAACAATGGAGATGATAACTGCATCAGCGTAGCTGTACAGAAGCCAAGACGGCACCGTGGAGTAGTTGCTAAAGTCCCAGATGTCATCCCCAGAGCAATCCATCTTGGGCCAGTCGAAAAATTATCCAATGTAATCTTGAAATACGTAGTTATTATTTTACTTAGCCAGAAACTCTGTTATATCAACTTTGACATGGCATTGAATGAGATACAAAATCCAAACGCACATGCCTCCTGACTACTGCTGTATAGTGTGCCAGTTTGTACTCAAGTACCTTAATAAATAATGGATGCAGAGCATGTATCTATGGATACACAAGTGATCTACGGTGTCCCTGAATGGCTATCAAACAAATTAATGTTGATGTACACATTTGTTTTAAATATTAACAAATATGAATGTTCCCACACAAATATTTTTTCACTTAAATATTAACCTCTTCGTACTTATAAATACTGAAGTGTTTCTTCTGGGCTTTGGAGTCCAGTATGGGCACCGATACCAAACAAACCGATCTAATGTAATTTTGTCAGTCCAGTCAGTTTGGTCTTAGCACTGTACAGACTGAGGTCACTATGACAACACATTTTGATTCTTGCACATAAGGGCATAATTTATTCCCAGGCTTCGTTTCCGACTAATGCCGAAATTGGCCAACGTAGCCGATCAGAACGTTCTGTTTCACAAGAACAGAATCCGAAAGAAGCCGAGTAATTATAGGCTCCGGGAATAATGCCATATTCACTAATAAACACTTGTTTATTCATAGTGGATAGCAAAACATTGTAATGTGTGATCATACAAAATACCCAGTAGACTGTTTCGTTCAAGAATTATAGTGTTTCACATGACACTTTGTAGTTCTTTAAAAGAATGAATACAATATACCTGATATATCTCTCGAATAACTAATTCATCATCATATTATGTTTATAATTATAGTCAATACTGTGTTGTTTTCTAATTCTATACTTCGTGTTCAAATTAACAGTGACATAACAATGTCTGTAAGTGAAAAGGGATAAGTAAAGACTGTTTTTCGGTGACACCATGTAGAAATTATCTTTTGAGTAGTAAATAGTTCTGAAAAGAACCGGTTGGTTACAACTCGACGTTTCGATCATTATGCTCTGTCAGAACTAATGACTACTCAAAAACATGGTGTCACCGCAAACAGTCGTTACTTAACAATGTCTGTGCGAACGTAACACATTTTTATATTTTTTATATTTACTCGATTAGGCGTAACTATGGGAATTACAGACGTAATCTAATCGACAGCTGTCCACTTAATTAATTAATCTACAGCCGACTAAACAATGAGTTACCATCACCCGCAAAGATCTAGGTAGGCCCTGCAATAATTCAATTAACAGTTAACATTATTTTGAGTCAATCGACAGCCAACATAGTATTAATGAGTTAATCGACAGCCAACATAGTATTAATGAGTCAATCGACAGCCAACATAGTATTAATGAGTTAATCGACAGCCAACATAGTATTAATGAGTTAATCGACAGCCAACATAGTATTAATGAGTCAATCGACAGCCAACATAGTATTAATGAGTCAATCGACAGCCAACATAGTATTAATGAGTCAATCGACAGCCAACATAGTATTAATGAGTTAATCGACAGCCAACATAGTATTAATGAGTCAATCGACAGCCAACATAGTATTAATGAGTCAATCGACAGCCAACATAGTATTAATGAGTTAATTGACAGCCAACATAGTATTAATGAGTTAATCGACAGCCAACATAGTATTAATGAGTCAATCGACAGCCAACATAGTATTAATGGGTTAATCGACAGCCGACACATTATGAGCTATTCGACAGCCGAATAACGCACTAGTCGACAGACATGGTCCGAGCAGAATGTTAAGATAAGTGTGTGTATAGTTGAGAACGTTTATACGTTTGAGAGCGATGGAAGTTTTCATATATTTTTCTAAATTATTTAATTTTTCTTTTCGAACACCAGTACATTTAATTAATGCATAATTTATTATCTACTATCTTCCATTGCCGCCCTATGGAGCAAATAATTGCGTGTCGCTCTGCTGCTGGCTCAGTGTGTTTTCATATCAAAGTAACCTAGCCTATGCTGTTTTCACCATATATACTGTACGCGTCTCAAACCTTATGTTCAGTCACATCTATACAAAACCCCAAAATCCAAATGATAGCTATACTAGGATTCGAACTTGCAACCTCCTGACCAAAGATGTATCGGTTTGATCCATATAGATAGCATGCAGAGGGTACCACAGTTTTCATATAAAGTATCTGTGGAATTCGTTTACCTATAAAATACAATAACAGACGGTTATTTCCTAGTTTATTACAGATACAATAACCGTGATGTGTTAAAGTCAACTTAAAGATATATCGCCTGTATTTGGTTAAGACAGCCCACGCAGTAGAATTTATAAAGCGAACGAATTTTGTAAGATAATATCGTTGTTAAATGAAAAGGACAAAAATTATGAAATTCACACCCTCACCCTCGGCCTGTCACATACAATATATGGTGTCAAATTTACTGTCAAACCGGCGATACCTGTTTTACTGTTTACTGTCAAACAGGCGATACAAACAAACAAATGATGAGATGTAATAAAGATAGAGGGTGAAAGAGAAAAACTATATTTTTATGATTAAAGAATATTATAAATACAATGATATCGATACTCATTTAAAACGCATATTATATCCTGTGGTTATGGCGCATACGTGGAAGTCAAACCTCCATACTTAGGAAAAATGTCTAGCAAACGTATATCTGTTTTTGGCTCATGTGACGTCACTATGGAATATGGACTGTTTAAAGCGTCACATGCACATACAAGTCAACTTCCTCAATGAATGTAACTTGTTAATTACACACTGAACATGTATCCTTTTATCGGAGATAAAAATAACAAAATACATTTGTAACAAAATTAAGACGGTTTATTTTGAAAAGGAGAACAAGAAAAAACAGCCCCAAAATCTGAAGGGTCTACGAAAATGGTCAGGACCTTAAAAACGTCTTAAGGATTTTACACATTGGCAGTCTATTTTATTGTGAACAACATCTTAGCAGAATTTTTCGAAAAATAAACATTTGTTTGTAAAGAATACCTAAGCATTAAAAGTGGCGGATATGGTGTCGTTGTTGACGGTATCTAATCTAACTTGGCGCCTCCTTGAGCAGGTGAATGCTTCGTAGTACGCCTGTCGGTATCTCGGGTTAGTCACGGTGTATATCAATGGATTTATCATTGGGTTTATGTATGTGAAAATACGTCCAATCCAAAGCGCAATACTGATTTGTTCGGGAGTTAAGACACGTGTTCCGTTGAGGCCAGAGATTGTCAAGGTGAAGGAGGATAACTGGAATGGTGCGAGACACACAAAGAACACAACCCCGTTCACTATAAGCATGAGGGCTACTTGATTACGGACCTTCTGTCGTCGAGCATTCTGGGCGTTGGCTTCGGTCGAGACGGTGCCTACCCGGCTGCTTAATCGGTAGATGATATTCACGTACAATATCAGATTCATGACGAAGGCCAGGAGGAACGGGACGGTCTGAAATATGTCGTGAAAATACGTATACCATTCCGTTATCGATTGATAAATCTCAATGGATTCCGGTAAGTTTTGGTATTCCTCTTTATGTGGCCATACTATGCAGATCTTACGGTAAACCACCCAGGCGGGTAGTAACACTAAGGAAAATGCCAAAGCAAGCAACCACGCCCCGACCACCAACTTGGCAGTGCGTTTCTTACCGCCAATTAAACGATGCTGCACGGGGCGACAAATGGCGTAGAATTTCTCCAGTGATACCAGCGTCACAAGAAACACAGAGGCAAAATAGCTGATGTCGAGCAGCACGAAAGTGATGATGCAACCCGCGTGGCCCAGTGTCGACCTATCTGGGTTGACTGGGCTGGCGATGTAATTGGCAAGTTTCACTGACACGGCAACAGTCAGGAAAGCCGTGTCGGCCACTGCCATATTAATCAGATACATGTTAGTAACTGTCCACATTCGACGGATTCTGACCATCACAAACAGAAAGGCGAGATTTCCGAGAAGTCCTAGAGTAAGGATGCAGGGGTTAACAATAGAGATGATAACTGCATCAGTGTAGCTGTACAGAAGCCAAGACGGCACCGTGGAGTAGTTGCTAAAGTCCCAGATGTCATCCCTGGAGCAGTCCGAAGGAGTTATGTCCATCTTAGACATATTGAATAGTCCAATGCACGTTTGAAGACGTATGTGTATGTCATTTATTTTCTACAAAGCCATCGGCTTGTCAGAAATATCTGCTACCTACTGACTGGTAGTGGTATCGTATGTAAATAACCGAAGTTCTTTACATTGAAGACTTGCCGCCGAACCACTCTGTGCTGTAATGCGACTTTGCGTTTTCACAAAATAGTCCTGATTGCTTTCGGCATGCATGCATAACGCAAACCACCGACCGGGAACTATATAATGCAATATTGTCAGTCGTGCAGTATGAGGTATACATAACAACCCATAGCATGCAACATTCACGTATACTTGAAGCTTCATTGTATAAATGATATATAAACCTGATCATAAAAATAGACTGTTAGTTAGGAATCGTTTTACTGACGAGTCATTGTGGGCATGTAAATATTATAGAATCTGAAAAAAACAATTCACTGCAAAAACGTGGGGTGTTAAAAAATACACCACTGATGGTTATTGGACAGCTCACCTGATATGAACACCGTGGAAGAATCAACGGCTGTGTCGGGTATCTGGGTATCCGGATACCTGACCGAAACTGTCATAACCCGGTACCATTTTTCGGTTCCAATTAACCGTAAACGACTTTTGCAGGGTATGTATATAATCGGCATCGGATGTAATGGTATTTTGTTTCTTTATTTCATATTATGCCCCTCTCGTTTGGCCTGTATTATTTTTCAAAAAAATGAATACGAGTATCACTCAAACATTGTAGCAAATTCCACCAATTTGGCAACTGTCATAAATACAGTTGTTAAATTTACACTGGCTCGTTTACATACCGGTACTGCTGGGTTCGAAAGGTAATACGGCAACTAACTAAGGCCAACAAATTTCTCCAGTTTCTGGTCATCGGTCGGCTTCAAAATCGGGGCGGTGACGCGCTTTTTTTCGGCCATTTTTTTTTCCAACAAGGAAATACGTGATACATTGCATACGCGGGGACCAAATTTCCCATTATACAAAGTATGGTGGCTAAGAGAGGCCTCACAAATCGGGCAAATGTTCATACCGCTATGTGAAAAGGTCGTTTAAAACACAGCACAGCAGAATGCCAATCGATCCAGCAATTTTGGCTTCAATTGGACATTGTTTCATAGCACACACAAAAAATAAAAAAAATAAAAATGCCGATGCCCGGGTCTGAGGCGATGCGCGTGGAGACCAGAAACCGGAGAGACTCTTTTGTCTAAAATGTTGAACTTATATTATTTTATTTACATACTCCTCGTATAGGTTTTATGCTGTTGCCCAGTAACCACTATACTCATATATGCCTAAATACAAGCTAGAAACCTAGAAATAGGTATACCTGTAATAGAATTGATTGCTTTGTGTTGTGCAACGGGCTACATTGTATTGGTTACAGCTGTCAGCTGGCCATTAAAATGGATATTTGTCAAAATGTGGGTACAGCCAATCGGTCACAAACTCGTGACGGAGAATTTAACCATTAGATTCTGGTCATTTCACATTGCAACAGACCACGTCAAACACAACCTTTTCCGAACAATTCCGTATGTATTCATGTACCATGAAACATGCAAGGCCGTGCACGCCATAATTTGTAATTAATTTTACAGTTCCGGTCTATAACAATGGGATGCATATAAGCATGAAATAAAATATACTGGTACAATGTACAATATATGGAAACTCTGATAAGAAATTCGACTTGTGTCGACTCGTTTTAAGGCATGTATGTTTTCAGGGCTGTATAAAGCAAACGAACCTTTGAAAGTATTAATAATAATAATAATAATAATAATGTGTGGACTTATATAGCGCACGTATCCACCAACTGAGTGGTGCTCAAGGCGCATTATATTATTACCCCTGCTCATAAGGCTCATAAGGCTCATAAATCATTCCTGAAACCATCTCAGCTCCCTGGGGAGTATACAACTCAATTGCTGCCATTACAGCGCATATAGGGCTAATCAACCAACTCTGCCCTCACAGGTACCCATTTAACCCCTGGGTGGAGAGAAGCAATTATGGTTAAGTGTCTTGCTCAAGGACACAACTGTCACGGCCGGGATTCGAACCCACATTCTGCTGCTAACACCAGAACTTGAGTCAAAGAATAGTTCACAGTTGACAGTGTTTTGTCTTTGGCCGATGGCTATGTATACAGTCGCAGTGTTGTGAAACTCGGGCTTCCACCTTGTAGATGTACGTCATTACAGGTAAATGAATGATGATGATCCACACATGATTGAATGGATTCCAAGGTTGTGCAGAACTGTTGGAAGAGTGAAACCCGGCGAGGGCGCTGTTCGTCAAATATTGTTTACTGACCATTTGATACCTTTGTTTCAAATGCGTCTTGTCGTGACCATATTAGAAAAGGATCGTGATCATGATAATCTCTAACGCAGGTGGTGGTGAAATTATCAAAAAAACATTGATACAGTGGCACTGATGGCATCATTAACAAGGCTTTGGGTGCTCCATTCAGAATGTACATAAACAAATAAGAATAATTATAACAAATCTGTAACTCAGATGTTAATACCCCCCCCCCCCCATTTTTGGGACACGAGTCTGAGTTTATTTGTTATGTTTCAGAAAATATTAATGCTGGTTTAATTTCTTATCAGAGTCAAACTCTAACTCTAAGTATTACATTGTATTGATTAATAGCACCATTATAACTGTTTCTTGTAGACATTAATTTATTTCTAGTATAAAGCGTTTTCATATTAATATCTTGAATGAGTTTTCAGGTAATAAATGATTGAGCACGGAAGACTTGTTTCCTGCTGTCCACGTTTCTGAGTTTCCCGTCCGTATTTCGCTCCCATTAATCACAGAAATATCGAACAATCAATCATCAGTGAGTGTGACAAGCAAGCCATATTATAGGTAGTCTTTCATCCAACTTAGATTGTATTGTAAGTATAAAAGATGCTAGGTATATTGGGCAGTCATAAAATCTAATGGGTTTGGTACTACTTTGAGGTATATGACAACTTGAGTGATAAGGTGTTTGACATTAAGGGTTATTTAGAACCTTGAGGGGATAGTGGATTGTCGCCAAACGGAGCTCTTTATAAGCGGGCGTGCCCACTGCTTAATGGGTTATATACTGAACAGCAAAAGAAACGTCGTATGAATACAAGATATCAACAGGTATATTTTGTAACGTACACTTTGAAAACCATTCAAGTCGCATTCCATCCGCCTATAGGATTTTCAGGCACAGTCATGATTCAGAATGATGTTAGACTGCATATTTCCCGAAAACGATACATGTAAAACTCTTGTGGTTGAGTTATGTCAATGATTTAAAATCACGACGTTTCTTTTGCTGTTCAGTATATTATATCCTTTATGGCATGTCCGCATGAAATCAGCATTTTTAAAGACTTTCGCCACTTGTCTCTGTCTATCGTCTTTGAAGTGTGATGTGGTTGAAGCCGGAAGTACGGAAGTACGGGAGTTGAACAGGCACATATCCGCATGCAGGCCGGGGAGTGCTTTAGTGCCTACCAAAAAACCTTATTGCACTATTATAATAACGAACATACCACGTACGTAGTCCAACGGATAATGTGCTATAATATACTGTTATCGAATTGTGTCATTACATAAAAGCAACAAATTTGACACACGTATATCTTGATAAAACTGACCGCCAGGATCATGGTAGCCGCAACATGAAAGGCACTCAGTATTAATTATATTCTGGAGTAATGATTTTTGGTGTCTTTTCAGACGGTAAAGGCGTCATCATTGAATCCATTTTCCATCTTAATCTCCTTATAGCCTTCTTTCACGAAAGAGGTGCATAAATAAGTGAACTGAGAAAAAATGATGCTTTAAACCCTATTAAAACCTATCCAAATAGGTCACCTAAATTCTTGTTGTCCTACATGATACATATGGAGAGTTCGCGATGGCTCCACAACTGAATATGTTTGTCTTGTTGAGATCGATGTGTGGCATTTCATGCTTTACACATGTCCCACAGACTTGTCATTCCGATCAGGCATTATAGATCTACTTTCGTCCCGCTCGTGGGACGTTTTTCGTAAGCCGTAAGATATCAATGACGGGACGTTTTCCGTCCCGATTCTCAACGGAAGCTTTGCTTCCGTAGTCTTCTTGCCCGTGCTTGGTTACGCTATTGGCCTTGCCGACTTAAACGAACGAACAATGTTGCACTTGTAAATCTGAGTTATAGCATGCAAGAACATGTCATAGCCACGTGATATAACATTTATTATACCTCCTCATACATAGATTCTGTCTTGTGATTGGCTTAGAGCGCGTCACACGATGTTTGCTATTTTTACTGTTATGCCAAGCAAACAAGAAAAAACGATGCCAAGGCTGCACAACTGCTGTCGTACCGGTACAGCAACCAAGGAACTAGCACATTAGTCCAGTCAATATAGTGGTTGACCCACCACTAATTGCAACATAATTTTTTTCACTGCTATGCATTTCAGAAATGTCCCCAGAACACCATACTAAAAGTCTACTTAAATATTATTTGGTGGAAAGGCTTCAAATTTGCATAATATGCAAATTAGCTGCCGCCATTAAAAAAAGTAGATTTTTTGCAGTAACTCTGTATCTAAGCACCCAATCATGACAATTGAAGTGTCTAGACCCATGTTTTCATGGTCAGTGAATGTGATTAGCACAATTCTGGATTAATTATATGCATATAATTATGTGCAATATGAAAATTAGTTGTCGCCATTATAAAAAAGAGATCCGCAATAGGCCTAACTCTATATCCAAGCATCCAATCATGACAATCAGGGTTTATAAGATTAGTACATTTCTGGGTTAATTACTTGGTGTTTGGTGTCATACGTCATCATCATATATGTCCAGCTTGGGTGAGTTAGCACAAGTCAAACGTTTGCACTCTCCACACATCCAAGAGCAGTCAAGGCCATGCTTCTTGCATGTGCACTTATTGGTGTAGCACCCCGCCTAAAGATCTCAAGGAGTTTCGGTGGGCCGGGTGGAAGGTCAGTTTGTACTGGGAGTAACTGACCCTCACTGACTTTCCATCCCCATTCATCTGGCTTCAATTGTCCAGTGTTTCCTTTCCACTACTGAATTTGGAAGTATACTCTTAGACTATGAAACCTTGTCGCCGCAGATGTTAGTGGCAAGTTATGGGCCTCGACAAATTTGGAACTTTTTGCAACCTTGTCACAGAAACGCTTGTATCGTAGGGCATCAATACTTTCATCTTGGTTTCCATTGTACGTGCATACAAGTGCCTTCTCCCCTGCTGTAACTATGTCATCCTTGTTTCCGTGATGGACTGCTTGCACCATTCCAGACCATGCTGGCCTTGACGGACGAAGCATAAGTGACACTTCCCAATATGGTGTGTGGGGTCATTTACTTCCATCGCTTGTAGTTCTTTGTAATTCAAAGGATTCTTTCCAGTGTGCTGAGATTTGAAGTACTTGATACTGATTCTTTCAACTTTAATAATATCATCCGACATCACTGATATTCTAGGTACGGGTTTACTCTCCAGTTTTCCTGGCGTAAAAGTTGAGATGATACCCATTCCATGAAATGTCCCAAAGCCGTCGAGAGTTCTGATATTGTGATCAACATTGTCAGCAACATACTGAATAACCTCCCCTGGTCTGGGTACAGGTAACTCTGTTCCTTGTGCGAGAGCGGCGTTTTTCTCAAACTTCTGCATTTCGGAGTACGAACACCCGAAACCACGATGGTGCATTTCAGATGCAAGACCAAATTGCAATGGAGCTAGGAGGACTCTTGGTGTTGTTGCTTGCATTATAGCTTGTCCTATTGATGTCAGCTTTAAATCAACGTTTTGTCCAACAAATAACATTTGTAGGAACGCCAATAATGACTGTGGGATGAACTTCATTGCCTCTTCAGATGACGACATCTGTTCCCTAGTTGGATACATATCACTGGATGTATCAACAGACTTAATGTCATTCTTGGCAGCTGTTTGTATTATTCTCATCATCTCTGTGTCTGAATCGTCTTTCTTCTGTTCCTGATAAAACTCATGGAGAATAGCCGTGGCATTACTTCGAAATGTCACTACATTTGGCTTACCATTCAACTCAGCGATGATGATTTTATTACCGAAATGTTCCAGTAATTTTCTCTTCATGTGTATGAAGGCGTATGATTCGAATGCTGAACCTAGGAGAGAAACCTCCATCTTGTTCATCAGGTCTGCAATAGTTATCTGTTCGTCGTCATTTTCTTCGAAGTACTTTGTGACCATAAGAAATGCTTCATATCGTTCTGTTTCCTCTGGTCTACCAAGCTTTCTTTTTTTTGGCACTGTCAGAGGAATACTGCTGTGGAAGCTGCTTTCTAGTTCTGAAGTTGACGCTGCATTTTTGATGGTAAACCGCGTCAGCTGCATGAAGGTCCTGAGCATAAGCAATTCTACCGGCAACGAATTTTGGCCAGTCATCTTTCCTTTCTTCACACATACGGAAGACAGTATTTTGGAAATCTTTGGTTCTGACTGGGATGACTTCAAACCCCTTCTTTTTTCCATCATATTTAGCTGGTTGACCACAGAACAAGCAATGTTTTTTTAAACTAAGCTGTGGGGACTCTGAGCGAAGAACACAAACTGAAGGTGGGTCTGGTACAGTCACTCTTTTCTGTTCGCCGGCAATATTTCGTGGATTAGTAAGTACCTTCCTGCATTCTTGGTGAACACACTGTCCTGTTCGAGTCCTTATACTACTTTGTCGTTCCTCACTGGCCCGATTAACACCATCACTTCCTTTTTCTCGTAGAGTAACGATATTCTGACCATCGTCTAAACTCTCGTTGCAGAAAACGCACTTGTCCATGTTCATCCGTCACAGCACAAAACCATTAGATACTCTGCAGCAAAATCTAAATCAAGTATCTAGCAGTGTCATATAATGGCAGTGGCGTAACTAGAGTCAAATTTCTGGGGACACAAGGGGTGCGCCAATTTTTTAGGGGTGCACTTATGGAAAATGAACGTTAGTTGCCAAGTGGCGTATTTACTGACAGTAAAAACAATTGGATCTTTGTATTGTTATGTTGGTGTTCAAAATTGGATACCTACGTATCCAAATCAATGTATTTGAGAAGTGGGAAGTATATCTGCATACTATGGCCACTCATCTGGGTTAGGCTGGTGCCAGCATGGTGTCCCCAGAATGTTGTGGTATGTTGGTGTAATCTGTATACAGTGCTGCAAAAACAGCCCACTGTACTTATGAATAAATACCTATGAACAATGATAGAATGCAACAGAAACTTCGTGCAGTGTGCTACTGTAGCCTACAACATCCACAATCCTGCTAGCTCTTCAAGAACTATGTATACATGTGAATTGTCGTCAAATGCAGCGCACAAGTGATGACTCATAGTGCTTTGTGTGGACGTGAGTTGCCGTACAATGTAGGCATACACAAAATAAGAACTATCCATTGTCGAGGTAAAAAACAAATACATATAGTTTGTACGTTAATAGCTGTAAACCACATACAGTGCTTATTATTGTAATGTAACATTACTCCGGTAATTTTACGCTCCAAAAATTTCAAATGGGGGGGGGGAGGTACCCAGGAAGGGGGAGGCACCCGGGGGGGGGGCAGGCACAGACATCTACTGGGGCAACATTCCCCCTTTGTTACAACACTGTATAATGAAAACACTTCAGTTAACACTATTGAATCTACAGAGTTATTGCGGAAAATTAATGATTTTCTTTTATAATGGCTATATCTAATTTGCGTGTTTTACATAATTCTATGCATATAAATAATTCAGAAATGTGCTAATCATATTCAACAACCCTAAAAACCTGGGTCGATAGACACTTCATTTGCCATGATCGGATGCTTAGATACAGAGTTATTGCGAAAAATAAATTTTTGTATGATGGCGGCAGCTAATTTGCATATTATGCAAATTTGAACCCTTTCCACTAATTATATTTAGGTAGACTTTTAGTATGGTGCTCAGGGGACGTCTCTGAAATGCATAGAAGTGAAAAAAAATTATGTTGCAATTAGTGGTGGGTTGAGCTATAAAATTGGCTAGATTGACTGGAATACATAGCAACCTTTCAGCTGCACGTACGTGTGTATATTGTGTTATAAAACAAATATTGACAGCTTTCACTCGTTGTACAGTAAAACTATTCTCCTAGGTGTCCCTGGAGCGTTCTATTTTCCCGAGGCGAAAACTCCGGAGGCTAGTTTTAGGTGCACCACCAGTACAGTCAATAGTGGTATTATACTACTACACAAATTGTATTAAATAGAGTAGTGTTTTATTATTCCTCAGAGTACTCAACCAGCTTCTAATTACCGTACTGTACTGAACTGGGGACATATTGTGCACTTCAGAATGGGTCATAATATCATTTTAAGCTATGGACCAAACTTGGGTCTCACCTATTTTTGGGGCGGGGCTAGATTTTTGAAAAGTACAAGACCAGAAATCAGCATTCTGACGTCATGAGTTAGGGTTTATTTTATGTCTGAATAAGATAATGGCATACATATTCAGATGAAGATCGATCTTTGATTCTGCCTGTTTTGTAAGTACAGTGGGGTGTTGTTTTTGGAAAAGTTGGAGGACAAAGACCAAAGACCAATCTGACCCTAGCAGCCCGACTTTGTAAAAAAATTTAATCTGAAATAGGCAATTTTGTGTATCGGTAAGTGGTCTATATCTAGATACAGACCCATCTTGTATTTAACCTTTTTATAGGCGGATCTATGTTTTAAGTAGGAGGGGGTCAAACATCACCCCAACTAATTTTATGACACTGGGACAACGACTCTACTCTCCAAACAATGTGGCCCTGACCGTACAATATGCAACACATGTACTATATAGGTCTAGATCTGAAAATGTTTCTGTAAAAAAAGGACAAATGTAGGGCGATAATTATTTGAGTAATTGCCATGCCGTCCCCTGCCATAAATATTAGGTGGTGTCACCCGTCCTCCCATGATCATTGACCGTGTGGACGACATTCGAGTGAGAATATATTTCAATCATCCAGTTCTAATCCGTGGTGATCTATTCAAACATCGATGTCTCGGTGTGATCCTGAATCTAATAAAAATGGGGACGATGATATGATGGGAACGTTGTTTCGGTGACTAATGTTTCAACAATTAATATCGCGTCCAAATGTGTTAAACGTAAGGTATAGGCCTCTACAGAAAATTGGTAATTAAAAAAAAAAAAAAAATGGTCGAATGTGCCGATACAATAATTGCATTTGTAATTATTTGCCAGGTGCCAGGTGTTACAACAGTAATAGGCGCAAGGTCAAATGAGGGGCATGGGGGTGGTCTCCACCTCCCCTGAGCCCATTTATCACGTGACACCGATCCTGAAAGACTTGCACTGGCTACCAGTTCAAGCACGAATTATTAAGATCTTCCTTGTGTACCATTGTCTGAATGCTTTCGCTCCAATTACATACCTAGCTGACCGACATACTGACCGATCTTTTTCATTCCCAGAAGCAAGCACAGTTGGGGAGATCGTGCCTTTTCCATCACTACACCCAGGATCTGTAACAATCTTCCTCACAACATCAGACAATCGCATTCAACATCCATGTTCAAAACTTCACTCAAAATCCACACTTTTTTCAAGAGCTTACTGTATACGGCGCCATTGAACAATGACCGTTGGAATGGCGCCTTCTAAATTTAACGATTGATTGATTGATTTATTATTATTAAACAAATAATAATACAAAAATAAAGTAATACAAAAATTGGTCGTCGCTTTTCCCTTGGCAAATTTCTGACTACGCGTTATCTGACAGCATCTTGAGAAGAAAAAAAGGATCAGCAGAAAGAAGATTGATGCGTGCTGCCCGCCTGCGGGACATCACGTATAGGTCCACTCAGTTAGGCACCCTTGCTTTAACAACAATGCTTCACTTCTTATTATTTTTTATAAATGTTGTCATGCATGTTCACAATCGAATTTGACGCTTTTAAGGACGCAGTTCTGTTCTGACTATAGCACATTACCAAGACGATTGCTAAGGGTGGTTCAAGGGTACCCATTACGACTGTAAGAATTATAGCCTAATGCAATATCGCACATTCATTATCAAGAAATGGCCCAAATGCTTCTTTGGGGGTCAATTGAAAATGGCCCAGAGAACGCATGTGGGTCATTCCATGAACGTGGGACACTTGTGTTTTCCATGTATTTCAGATATTGGGGCCTGTGTTATTCCTTACATCGTATGAGCTGATGATTATAACTTTCACCTATTGTTGCATCTCATACAGACCTACTATGACAACAAACAAAAATTTCTTGGGTCTCCCCTATTTTAATCCATTAACTTTAGTCAGTATATTACACAACGTAACAAGACACGGTGTCCCCTTGTATTTTTGTTACATCGTTAACCTCGTTAATCAGGTGAAGCAGGAAGTAAATACATGACACCAGTTTTAATGTTTGTATCTATTATTTTAAAAGATGACAACCTATAAAACTATGATAAATAAGGTAACAAAACTGATATTTTTTTTTCTATATTTAATGAACTTGAAATTTTGACCTCCATGTCACACTTTGGGTCCCACGTTCATGGAATGACCCATGTATCAAAATACCCTTTCGTTTAGTGGGGAGGTACATTTTACGGAAACTGTCACAAAAGTTACCGCTGGTAAATGTATGAGTGTAATCCAACTCCGTACCGCCCGCGAGGGTCAACAATGCATTATATATGAATTCCTTTGTACAACATAAGCAACCAACTACGAAAACGGCGGAAATCGTCTCCAGAAATGTCGCAAAACAGTGTTTTTTTGGTCTTTCCAGTTTCAAAGCTCAACTTCTACTCAACGTATGAATTTCGTTTTTGCGCCCAAAAGGAGAATAGTTATTCCTCTTCATAACAGCGCTTAAATTGTATTAGATGATTGTTTTAAAGTCTCGTGCCATGCCGGTTAATGATCGTCAGTTTTGCAATTTTACCGTGTGGCCCCCGAGGCGGCATTTTTTGCTCATTGCAGACTATGCAATGCGGTCCCTAAACGGTCGTAACTCAGTAACTTTCCGGCCGATTATTTTCGTTCGAGCTTTAAAATAGAGGTTGATCCCTCACGGAAAGTTGATGTAAAACTCTCGCTGATTGGCTACATTTTACTAGCGTACTTGGTACTGTTAAACTAAGCAGCGAATCAGAATGGCCGTTTGAGATCCCATTGAAGTACCGGTATACGTCCACAGCATCCGGCGTTTTATGATAGAGATGGCCACGTTGAACAAGGGCTCCTGTTTAAGAGGTAAATTCAAGGTTGAACGCACAGCCCACACAGGCCCCGTGAAGATAATAATCTATGTACTGATGTATAGGATACACTAAGTGTGCAAAATAAGCAGAGAGAAATTCATTCCGGTTATGTTTTTAATCAATTAAACGAATAATATAATTTAAATCTTGTTTTAAGCAAACTTAACATACTCATAAGCAGTTTTGCCAACATATGTTATAAATTCCCTGTAAGGGTTAGCATATATGAGAAAATCATTATGTCCCTCACAAAGGGATTTCCAAGAATCGGTAATTACAAAATTGGTAATTAAAACAATTATTCAAAAATAAGATAGTTATTTTTAAATTACATATTGCAAGTGGTCTAGATGTAATATAAAACTGATAATAGCGTCTGAGGTGCTGTAATTTTAAAGAAAAAAGCCGAATTTTCGAATTAATAGGAAAGAGTATACTCTTTCCTTATTAATTAGGTTAGAATGAAACAGAAATAATAATAATAAAAGCTGCCAGAAAAAAATGGGCTGATAAATTATTGCCCCAAAATTTTCCGACCAAATTCAGTTGTATTTGGACAAAATGGGTAGTCTAACTAATGAACTGCTCGACTAATATGTCGAACAGTCCAAAATCTTTATGATGTTTTTCTTCATTTGGTAAACCACATTATGCAACGAAACGTCAGTCTGACGTCAAACGGTATGGAACGGGCTGATCTATAGGCGCGATCTAAGGAGAGAAAGAGGTGCGAAGGGAGCAGCCGACTCGCCCCCGGCCCTTACCAAATATAAGATAATGATGATTGAAACAACCAAATTTGCGACACACAGCAAAATAATATTATACCCATTTTACGCTTTAAAAGGGTACCGGTAGTTTTTCTGTGACCTCATACAAATATGGCTAATGTTGGGGATTTTAAAAATTTGTTCGCTGCCCCTCCAATGACAAAGTATAGTGACCTGCATGATTTCATTAATCAAGCTACGGTGAGACACAATCGAGTGTTCTGATAGTATGTACTTCTTCAGTCTTATTCAGATCAGATCTCAACCCCTTCTTCCTCCGTATGAACGTCTCGATGAAGGCGCTCCTGTAGCGAGGATGAACCACGTAATAGACGATGGGATTGATAGCCGACTGCATATAAGCAAGGGTCCTGACAATCTGAGTACACAGATGAAACTGGTCGTCTCCCAGCAAGGGATGCGTGACGAGTATTCGTATCCAGGACGCGATAGAGCAGCACTCGAATGGAGCGAGCAGGCTGAAGAAAACAACTCCATTAACCACCAGCATGCGTGTGACTTGGTTGCGAGATCGTATCTTGCGTGCAGTTGCCGGTCCGATGCGCTGTCTGTCCCGTGCCGGCGCTACTCGGAAGTGGGGACTTCTGATGATGGCGATACACATGGAGAGTGTGAGTGACATCGTCAGGAAGAACGGAATTGTCTGCACGGAGCTACTGTAACTCACCATCCATTCTGAGATTGACATGCAGGTTACTGTAACGTCTGGCAGGCCGGTATGGTTCCACGCTACTGGCCACTGGATACAGAGCGGAGTAAACGTACAAGAGGATGGTATCAGTGTAGAGGAAATAAGGACAGCAATCCCCCAAGCTGCCAGTGTTAGCCTGATTGTGCGATGCCTTCCACTCAACCCTCGGTGTTTTAAAGGTTTACAGACGGCAAGGAACTTCTCTCGTGTCACCAAAGTCATGAAGAACAAGGAGGCAAAGTAGGAGACGGAACTGAAGAATGGGATGAGCGTGCATCCCGCTGCTCCTGTTACCTGCTTATCGAAGGTCACTGGGGATGCTGCGAAGTACAGAACCTTGGCACCCGCCCCGAAGACGAGGTAGACCATGTCTGCTAGCGCCATCTGGACCAGGTAGTGGTTGGTAGCCGTCTGCATGTGGTGAACGTGAAGCACGACGAGAAGGAAGGCTAAGTTTGTCAGCAAGCCGAAGGCCATGACCACAGACATGAAGATGGGAACAATGATGCTGTCTTCGTCAGTATAGAGTATCGTCAAAGCTGACTCCTCATTAACGGTGTAATTCAAAGTTAAGTCTTCGTCGCAAGTCAATGCTAGAGTAATGATGGTAGCATCCATATTGTGCCTCTCTCAAACAGCTTTGTTGTTCTTGTTGCTTATGCTGTCGTCTTATTATTATATACCAAGATATATGTCAATTTAATTTCGATCACGAGACGCATTTATTAGGTGCACAATTAAAGGTAAATAAGTAACTATTAAGACAACATGATATTTTCCCGTGCTCGCAAGCTGTAGAAATCTACATGCTTTTTATGTTCGTTTTTGCCTTAACCAAAGTCCATAATCATTCATTCATTCTGAAGGAGTCATGTATTAAACCAATTTAGGAACATTCAAAGCAAACAATAGCATACATCATCATTCTAAAATGTCTTGAGAGGAAGCATAGTTATAATAAAACCAATATTAGCCGAAGTACCCCCTGAAAAGTCTACAAATTGCGGTCGTACAGAAAATGTAAGGGCAATTTTGAGTCTGCAATTTGTTGATCAATCCAAAGGGATTTGACTTGCGCAAAAACGGGCCTATTAATCACCGCGTAGATAGCAACCTTGTCAGAACTGCAGCCCTAATTTGTACCGATTTTTGACTGATGCTCTTTACACTGCACACGTCGCTGGCCACGACTCTCATTTTGAAAGGTACGTTATTATTGTATCTGCAATCAAAGAATGACAGAGCGCAAGGCCTTTTCGCTGATAGATTTACTTGTCGGCAGCTAAATTGGAAGGAAACGACTAATACTTCAGTACAAAACATGTAGCCTATTGCCACGAACAGTTACAGGTACTGTTTAATGTTCACAGCGGCTGAAAAAAAGTTTCATTGGCTCGGTTTGTTGGCCGGTATTTCCCTTAAGAACATCATACTCACCAGCCATTATAATATATCACCCAACATAAATTTTGAATGTGTCAGAACTGCATACCTAATTTGTACTGATTGACTGAATCTCCAATACATTGCACACATCACCAAATCTCTCATTTCGAAAGGTTATTATTTGTATCAGCAATCAAAGCATGACAGAGCGCAAGGCCTTTTCGCTGATTGATTTATTTGCCAGCAACCAAATTGGAAGGAAACGGCTAACATGTCTTAAATACAAAAGCGTGTAGCCTGTATTAAACGCGTACTTTTCAAAGTTTATTGTTTCTGTTGTTGGTTTGTATTTTCCTTTTTAAAAACATACTCATTAGCCATTAATTAACCGTAACATAATAAGACAAATGTTACAATGTGACAAATGGAGATCACCAATAATTGCACTGTGAGCATTTGGACATAGAAATATCCACTGTCCTATTTGGAAATAGGGACTTCAAAATGTGCTATTCTTTATAAAACAGCTAGGGTACTTTTACATAATACTTTTACATGTGCATTAATGGGGCGTCCAAAAGACACTCAAAGGTTGTACTGGCTAACGAAATGCCACGTGAGACAAGCGGAATTCCGTTGGTAGCGCATTGCCCCCAAACCCTTCCTCCATCTATTTGATAACATACGTATGTTGGTTGGTGACGTATGTTATCAAATAGATGAATGCGTCACACAACATTTTTTGTTCCGATAATCACTTATGTTATAACAGTTTTTGAGGTATGTGCGACCGTAGGTTGTCAGGTCAAGGGATGTGCAGCGGAGCGGAAAAGTGGAATTTTCTTTCACAAGTAAGTAACATAGTCTGTAGACAATAATAATGTGTGGACTTATATAGCGCACGTATCCACCAACTGAGTGGTGCTCAAGGCGCATATTATTACCCCTGCTCATAAGGCTCATAAATCATTCCTGAAACCATCTCAGCTCCCTGGGGAGTATACAGCTCAATTGCTGCCATTACAGCGCATATAGGGCTAATCAACCAACCAACTCTGCCCTCAACTCTGCCCACACAATGAATAACTAATCATCTTGTTACATATTCTGTACAAACGCAACGATAACGTTAGGCCTATAACGTATTATTTTATAGCGCATAATTTGTTTCGCTTCATTAAACTAATTGACCTTTCCCCATTGTTAGAAAGGTTACAGGTATGTCATAAGCAAACAATAAACAAGATAATTTTTTTCACAAGCCTTGTCTCGATTCACTGGAGGAAAACAAATGGCCGTCTTACAATTATACATGCAACTGCGCCGATATTTTTTGATAATATGGCTGATTTTATTAACTAATGCCATGACTGGAAATAATTTAAATTTTCATTAAAATGTTAACACAATTTATAGTAACAATTATTTATTATTATCTACCACTTTTCCCCTCCATATTTACAATTTTTTAAACATAAATTAACCGTATGTTTTGAGACCACTGTTTTTGATTCTGGAAAGATAGATTCTTGAATATTAGGCTTGGGCGTTTTTTCCCGGTAAAGCTGAGTAGTGATGGTATTTTGTTTTTAAACCGGAACCGAACCGATGGATTTTTCTCTATACCGAAAATTTTGTTTTCATAAATACCGCTGTTTTTTCCGTCGCCGGCTAGAATCTCGAAGAAAACAACTTCGAAGCATTTTATTATATATTATCCCTTTTTGATGCCCAGAGTTGGGCAATTTATTCCAACAGTCGAGGCCTAATTTAACGCAGCAGTCACAGTGTACGTACATGTACGATCCATCACGTGATATGCTATCAAGAAATGAAATTTAACAAATATAAATAATTTAAAAAAAAAAGTTACTCAGCGAATACCAGGCATCCAGGAGCCGCGATTTATCGGGATTGATCCCTACCGGCGCTTTAAAGGCATAGGCTTTAAAGTCGTATAGGGTCCCTTCACCGGCTTCCATTAGGGCCCTTCAGGTCTGGCGTTCCGGCTCACCGATATATATCCTTCCCTGCCCTTATTTCTAGCCACGAAGGCCCTGCACCGTAGGGGAGAAACAATGCAGCTTCCAAACATAACCGGAACCAGTTCCGGCGAAAAGCCAAGTTCCTAAATTGGGCGCAGACGGTAATCGAACCCAGACCCCGGTGGTCTGAGGGGACAGTACCAGCGCACTATCGAATCGAGCTACGAGTTGGTAGTTTTAGATTGCAATTTATATGTGTTATAGTATTAAAGGATATTAATATAATCAATTCGGTAAAACAATTCATTCTTGCGTCCGGTGGGTTTGCACTCTGGACCGCTCGCTTCAAGGTCGGCCGCTCTACCAACCGAGCTATCAGTGACTTGGACGGTTAGTGCAAGAGTGCGAGACACAATACATTTCAAAGATGGTTTACAACTTCCTGTCAGTTGAGGGCGCTATACATATTTTATGGAAGGCGATATTTATGGATTGTCCTTAATATTAACTCTCAATTATTGTAACTTTATATAAATAAAAAGTAAAACACTTCAGACAAAACAATTTATCAATTTATCGGTTAATAACATTGCACAGTTCCTGTAAACACAGTTCCTTCCCCCTGTGCTTGTTAACAACTGATTCAGTTCAGTGAGCACACACTCCTCTCCTCCCACTCCTAGGATCCCAGTCCCACCAGTTTCCCGCCTGCACGCTTCAACTCACTAATCCTCCAGCATCCAGTCATCGCGTGATCCTCCAGCAACCTACCTAAGCAGCAGCATTTCCCAGAGTCCGGCATTCTACTGAGGACGATCTGAGCACACTGATCTAAACGAGAGAATTTCACACAGTGTCACAGCAATTAGTCTTACTTAAATATCTTATTGATTTGTTTTAAAGATCACATGGATAATGATGAAAATGAGGGTGTATACAATTTAGTATTATTTAGGCAAAGATAACAGCCCTTTAAGTTCTTGTTAATTATTCCATGGATGTAAGTCAGAGACAGTGTGATTCACGATGACATCATTGCATTGTGCATAATGTTCTATTTAGTTGTGTTTAATGAAATAGACAAAACAAAAATTCCTTTTGCCTGGCATCAGTTCGTCTTGATTATGTGCATTTAACAAAACAAAATTGTGTATTTATAAATTATGTCTATTTGAAAAAAAAAATGGCGTAACTAGGATCCAATTTTCAGGGGAGCACCAGGGGCCGGGGGTGCACCACTTTTTCTAGGGGGCATGTCAATACTTGAACATTTTTGTATCCTGCAGCCTCAAATGGGGACCTATTTTTTTCAAAATTCTGAAGGGGGGGGGGCAAAGACCTTGGCGGGGGGCACATCCGTGGCCCCCATAGTTACGCCACTGGAACTTCCACATGTATTTTGTAATTTTGTCATCTTGTAGTAGTGCAGATGAAATGGCTTAGAATTAACGCAGTCATTGGGATTGGAACACCGGCCCCAGCCACCACAAGCCACCACAAGCCACCACGAGCCACTCTACAACTCTGATAGCAATGGTGTGCTACTGGACGTATATGGGTAGGCCCACAGGCCACAGAGACACTTGGGTTGCGTGCATAGGGCCCGCTAAAATAAAACAATTTGGAAAGGAATATTTCGGAATTTATGTTTAGTTTAAAGATTAAAATAAGTCCCCTTCCCATGCTTAATTTATTAATTTATTAAATTCAATCAGAAGATGAACTCAGCTTCTCGAGCTCCATCGAGTATCCAAGACTTTCATGTTTTAATGGCAAAACATGTACGTTGGTGGCGCTCTAACATTATTCCAAGATGGCAGCCTCCACACGAATTTTAACTTTTCGATCACTCCTGCGTCTACAATCCGTTATCTTATGTAAAAGTACACCTAGTTTCAATCAGAAAGTATTATTAGCTGCAAAGCGTTACCATTCTGGTCGAAACATCTTCAGTCCCAGGTGGTCGTTAGTGTTTCTCAGACATATTTCTCAAACTATTCCGAGGGCGAGTGTTGGGACGTGCTGTGGTGGCGTTTCGTTAACGTTAGGCCTATGTGGCGTTGTATTGGCTCATTGCAGCGAATCCAAAATAAGTGATACAGGTAAGTAAAAGTCCTTTTCTTTGTTAGTCTAAAGTTGTATTTTATATAAACTAAATGTGATTTGGAAAGATTGTAGAATACAACGGCCACTTTTCTATCCGAATATGACAAATATGATAGGCCTATTTTCCTTTGAAAGATGTAGTACTAAGTAGAGGACACACTTTTAGGAGAGGAAAGTGTAGTCAAGTGAGGATTGGAAACAATATTTTAGGAGATTTTGAGCAGTGAATGTATGCACATCCAGTGAGATGTTGGCCATTTTGTCGTCTGCTAAAAACACGTGTCTAGCCAAATTTCCCCTGAGTCTGACCCAATGACCTTTGAAAATGAAATACAGTTACTGCAGCTAATAAAAACTGACTAGGACTGTCGGTAAGGGCAGGTGGGGGATAGCCCCATTCTAGGGCCAATACACTGGACTCCCGTATCCTTGGCCCTAAGTTGCCTAACCTCACAATCACATGTACCAAAAATGGGTGATTGTTCAACTTTTGATCTGCTAATGTTAATGATTACAATCTAAAATGTTGTGATGAGGTAAGCTTGCCCAAGCAGACACTTTTGGCATGAAGTTCGCTATTATGAGATCAGCAATTTTGGTGAAATTTAAATTTTATTATATTGTTTAAATTTTAAAAATGTTTAACAATTTTCATGAAACAACAGAATAACAGATTTTTATGCCAAAAGTGTCTGCTTGGGCAAGGTTACCTAATCACTAAGTTTTAGGTTGTAATAATTAGCAGATCAAAAAAGCCCTTTTTCCCCCTAGGTGGGGGAAGATAGCTGGGGAAGCTAGCTGGGGGAAGCTAGCTGGGGGCAGCTAGCTGGGGGAAGCTAGAGCTGGGGGAAGCTAGAGCTGGGGGAAGCTAGAGCTGGGGGAAGCTAGAGCTGGGGGAAAGCTAGAGCTGGGGGGGAAAGCTAGCTGGGGGGAAGCTAGCTGGGGGAAGCTAGCTGGGGGAAGCTAGCTGGGGGCAGCTAGCTGGGGGGAGGCTAGCTGGGGGGAGGCTAGCTGGGGGGAGGCTAGCTGGGGGAGGCTAGCTGGGGGAGGCTAGCTGGGGGGAAGCTAGCTGGGGGAAGCTAGCTGGGGCGACGCTAGCTGGGGGGAAGCTAGCTGGGGGGAAGCTAGCTGGGGGGAAGCTAGCTGGGGGTAGCTAGCTGGGGGTAGCTAGCTGGGGGGAGCACAAATAAATTACAAAGTGAGTGGAAATACCATAGATATAGATTAAACTAAAGGGTGTATCACCCGTGTTTTGGGCTATTTAAACAGCAGTTTCTGAAAATGTTCTTTTTCATTGGAACATTGCTATTTTACTTAAGGAAAGGAAAACAAATGACACGTTTCTCAAAATAATCCTGAGAAGTAAATACGTCCCAAATTGAATTGATTGTGGATCCCATCATAAATTCATTTGCGCACATAATTACTATTAAGCAAGCTTCCGAAAAATATTTTGTGAAATATCTCACTACAAAATATTTGGTTTCTTTTCAAAAATGATATAAACAATGTTCCGATGAAAACAATAATTTTCTTGCAAGAATAGTGAAAAGCACAGCTTTATAATAACTAGATTGGATGTGCCTGTGTGTTCTTTTAATTATTTTTATTTTGACCTTATTTTTTTGTAGTGAAAGAAAGGTGGTTCTCAGCAGCAAAGAGAAATAATGCATCCGAAATTAAAAGGTGAGTTTTATCATTATTGAATAAGTAGTTTTTTTTCCTTTGAAGGTTATGAATACACAAGGATAGTACTCAGGCAGTGGTCTCAGGCAGTGGTCTCAGGCAGTCAGCACCACTCCCCCCCCCCCCCACAATTTCCCTTAGCATATGACTAAGATGGTAGAATCAAAGATACAAACCAATGGGATCATTGCATTTTTCTCTCCCACCTTTAAGCCACTACATAAATGTATTGGTCTTCATCTCCTACATACTTGATTTGACCCAACCCGATATCATAACAATAACCTCGTCATTTGTTTGTTAAGGCGTCATCCACAATTAGCAGCATGATGTTTATGAATGAATACAGAGTAGGCTTGGGCGATGACACGATAATATCGCGATATTTGTTTTTACGCGATTATGATATCGAGAACTTTTTAAATCATCGAGATATCGGCAGATCGCGATGAAAAAAAATATATCGCGATGAAAAAAATATATCGCGATGAAAAAAAATTATCGTGAAGAAAAAATATATATCGCGATTAAACAAAATCCTCGATTGTCATTTGAGCCAGAAATTCCATGGGAAAAAAACTTAGGAAATCTTTTCAGCTTTCGTGAGAAACAAAATCTAACTACTTCTGTAGTAAACCGACTGTCGGATCACAAAGGAGCCGCTTGACAGGGTGTTGTTTAATAATCCACAGCCGGCCACTCAAAGAAATCTATTAAGACTGATTTAAGTGTTGGGATTGAATAGGGTATTTGTTCTAACAATGTGTAGACAATGTTTACGTCTCACTGTCTATCCATGGTGGTCTGTGACTCTGGCTGGCGCACCACCACAGGCGAGTATATTATATCATACATATTTAAATATATGCAGAATATGGGCGTTGCCTTAAAAACACATAATCATGAATTAAATCAAAGCATGGATCGGCAGCGGCTCGATCAAAGTTGAGGGATTAGGACACTATTCTGTTGTACCATACTGGGACTCTTGTCTCGTGTGACAAAACACATACACGTACTCTTGATAAACCATGTGATGTTTATTTAAAATAGTGTGACTACAATCCACATTTTCTGAATCACATGTTTATACTATGACCCAGTCACGTGGAACGCGTGAATCACGTGAACTCGGGCTGATGATTTGATTGGGACGCACGACGCAGTAACCGTCCCACATAACTATTATGCAAACGATTTGCCAATGGCGATGGTGCCTTTTTGCGACCGTAACCAGATACATGTTTCGGCTTTGGTCATTGGTTAAGCGTTTTCGCAAGTTCGGTTGTGCATGCTGCGATGACATCATGGTTCTGACCAAACATATAAACCGAACTTTGTGATCGGTTACGCTTAGTTTCAAGATGGTGGATTGTAAAAAGTTTTAAAACATGATTAAGTGATTGTTCGTATACCAGTATATCTTTCAAGTTAAACTAGCACTCACGAGTAAGTTCTATTTTGAGAAACGTTGATGACTGAACATGTCACAAACTGAAAACAATTGTCTGGTTACGTTCGCATTTTCGCGTAGCTGTGCCGTTTTGTTTCTGGTTAGGGTAGCGAAAACCCGCCCCATATGTTGCACTCGTGAACAGCGCAATTGCACGTGTCTCTCAGGTAAGCACTGGCGATTTATTGTGACGCTTGTAGACGGGTACATCCCTGTCATTACCGGCTCTAAAGCACTCCTGCGTGAAAAACAAAAATAATCGCGATATTATCGAATATCGCGATATATGTTTGACGATATATCGTGGATGAAAAAAAATCGATATCGCCCAAGCCTAGTAGGCCTAGTAGTACAGAGTAAACCATGTGTTGATTGACCTTGAGGATTGAGAGGGCACGGCCACTTTGGCCTTGGCTGCCTCAAAATTTCAAGGCAATGGCCACGGTGGCCGTGGTTAAGATCGAGGCCTGTTGTATGGTATTCTCCCTTGTCCCACCCCTCCACCCCCTCCCTCCCCAATCCTGTCCTGAAAGAAAATGTTCAACTTTTTCAATGTCATTTACCCCTTATAGGTTAATAGAAGCAGGAATAGATGTGAATGAGCGTCATCCTCTCGGCTGGACCGCACTACAGATTGCTGCCGTCAACAAGAATGAGAGGTCAGTATATTGTCGTCCCTTTGTAAGGCCAAAAAAGTTCTCTGGTTTCTGGGTATCGGTCGGCTTCAAAATTGGTTCGGTGACTTGCTTTTTTTTTCCCTGCCATCTTCTTTTTTTTTGCCAACAGGGAAATACGTGATACATTGTATACGCAGGGACCAAATTTCCCAATACAAAGTATGGTGGCTAAGAGAGGCCTCACAAATCGGGCAAACATTCCTACCCCTTTTTTGAAAAAGTCGCTTAAAGCACAGCACGGCGTAATTCCAATCGATCCAGCAATTTTGGCTGCATTTGGACATCATTTCATAGCAAAAAAGAAAATTAAAAATGCTGACGCGCAGGTCTGAGGAGACGCGTGTGGAGACCAGAAACCAGAGAATTCTTTGGGGGGGGGGGGCTAATGGTCAAATTGTTTTAACCCTCTCAGTACCGAATTGTTTGACCACTCAAGCGTGAAGCACACATTCTTACACAACAGAAAGCTTGTGTTCAAAGACCAATTTTACAAACTCTATTATCACCTTGAAGATATCGTTTTACAGCAAAATAAATAATAAAAAATATCTATCTTATTGAATTCCCTTTCATAAAATCCAAAAAACATTAAGATTGGTCAATAAATGTCCAAGTTCTTGGTCTTTGTTTCCTCAGTGTGATCTGTAAACTCAAACACTTTTTTGTACACAAACACATGGCGCTCCGTAGGTGTTTGGCATTTCGGATCTTTCAACTCCAATTTGAAGGGATTGCATAATAGCAACCTTATTCTATTTCACCATCAATGGAAAGATCCGATCTTGCTCTTTCCAACCATTGTAAGCTTGGGTATGGAGGGTGAACATGGACAAAACTACAGCTTTATAACAAATGGCCTTTGTGCTCAGGCTTGAGTGCTTTTTTGTGTGAAAGCTTGGTCGACTAAAGTCGCCTATGGTAAAGGACAGGGTTAAAAGCAAAGTCGCCAAACAGTGGTCAATTTAGTAGATTTAAATGTTTAATTTCTGAGGTTGAGGAAGTTATGAGCTTTCTTATGAGACATTGAACGAAAGAAATCTGTCAAGGATTACTACCAGTAAATGAATAAAATGCTGCCCCACTATTTTAATCCTCAGCTTGCACATGACCACATAATTTATTGTACATAACGGCCGAGGGTGTGTGTAGTCTTCCGATTGAGCCAGCACAGCTGTCAATCAGAATCAAGTGTATTTTATTAACAGTTTCTGACATCCAAATTTCATGTTTTTTTGTTCGTCTAACCCTCCTATAGGTTTAACAATCAAAGACACTCAAAATTTGTATGTCACTCCCAACCCATTGACTTTGTGCAGTGCACTCAAATAAATGCAAGGACATGTGGTTATGGTAGGAGGTCAAACCAAAACCACTCAACTGTATATGAGCTCTGTGTGACTCTGCATATAACTTATGTAGGACATACACACGTGTGGTTGACTGCCACTAACTCCAGCACTCTTAGAGAAAAATACACATGTGTGAACAATTGGCAATGCAACCAAAAATACTCAAGTGACTGTCTGTGGGTGCGGTGCTTACTGGGCCAAATTTCAGCCTGGGCATAGGAGGGTTAATTAATGACGATATCATCTTTCAAATTTCGTTCGCTTTTTAAATTTTATGTGTTGGGTCTCTTGAGCCAAACACAGGCAATATACCTTAAACCCTAACCCTCCTAAATCCTCTATAATCCTCCGGAGGATTTGGAGGATTTTGGAGGAATGAGGCACGTTCAAAAATCACCAATTGGAGGATTATGTAGGATTGAGGAGGGTCGTGCATTTGATAGTGGAGGATTGTGGAGAATAGAGGAAGCATGGTTCAAAGAGATCATGGAGGATTGTGGAGGATTGAGGGCATAATGGAAATTTACTTTGGATGAATGTGGAGGATTATGGAGGATTGTGGAGGATTGTGAAGGATTGTGAAGGATTGACAGAAACATAATCTTGTATCCTCCGGAAGATTTGGAGGATTTTGGAGGAATGAGGCACGTTCGAAAATCACCAATTGGAGGATTATGGAGGATTGAGGAGGGTCGTGCATTTGATAGTGGAGGATTATGAAGGATTGAGGCAGTGAGCTTCATGCATAAACTCAAGTTGGAGGATTATGAAGGATTGAGGCAGTGAGTTTCATGCACAAACACATTTCGGAGGATTATGAAGGATTGAGGAAGGTACCTGGTAATTAAGGCAGTATTGTCACTAAAGAGTGTCGTGGCCGAGCGGTCTAGCGCACCGAACTCAAGTTCTGGTGTTGCCAGCAGCAGGGTGTGGGTTCGAGCCCTGGTCGTGACACTTGTGTCCTTGAGCAAGGTACTTAACCATAATTGCTTCGTCCTTCGGATGGGACGTAAAGCCGTAGGTCCCGTGTGTTGTATAATGCACGTAAAGTGGATTGTCGTGCGGTCTAGCGCACTGAACTCAAGTTCTGGTGTTGCCAGCAGCAGAGTGTGGGTTCGAGCCCCGGCCGTGACACCTGTGTCCTTGAGCAAGACACTTAACCATAATTGCTTCTCTCCACCCAGGGGTTAAATGGGTACCTGTGAAGGCAGAGATGGTTTGCTCTATATGCGCTAGAAATGGCAGCAATTGAGCTGTATACTCCCCAGGGAGCTGAGATGGTTTCAGGAATGATTTATGAGCCTTATGAGCCTTATGAGCAGGGATAATAATATAATGCGCCTTGAGCGCCACTTAGTTGGTGGATACATGCGCTATATAAATCTATACATTATTATTATTATTATCAACAGGGCATGGAATCGAAGTGCTATTTTTGGATTAACTCAGTGACTGAAAAATAATACCCCACATGATAAGGTCACACCGTTGCTGCTCCATACATGAGCCAGTAATTTCCAGTCACTGTGTTCATCTTAAACTAGGACACTGATTCCATGCCATGTTGAAAGTCTGCTCTGATCATGACGATACTGTCCCATTAAGGGGAAGATACAACAATGGTTATTTAAAGAAGCATGTCATGACACTAACCTATGAAAGTTTCAAGCACATGTTTTTTTTTTTTTTAAAACAATGAAATACTGGTTTTTTCTGCTTTTCTGTTTTAGAAAAAGTTTGCTGTATGTCAACTTTTTCTTTATCAACAATTCTTTATCATCATAATACCATCTATCCACAAGGGCTGTGTTAATCTGGAAAATATGAAAATGTGATGTGATCTGGGAAAACCCTTCACATGGTGAAATTTGTCATTTTTGTGTTATATACATCAAATTAACGAGGACACTGTGCTCTTTTCAAAACTGTTTTATTCATGATTCTAGGTTGTCTATAACTTGAGTTATGCTCTCGGGAAGTTATAACCGCCGCTGTCCTTAAAAAACAATTGCGGAAATGAAAAAACAAAGATGGCTTTTTAATTATCTGTCATCATATGTTTTTACATATAAAACGATGGAATTTTTATTTAATATTTTCAAGAATGATCATTTAGATATTAACAATTAAAATGGTAACAAAAACTCAATTGGGGGGATTATTTTGCCATTATCTTCAAAACAAGTTCGCCGACATCCAACGGGTTTTCCCAGATCGCATCACATATATCAATTAGAGCAATGTTAGAGTGTGGAATACAACATAAGATATAATGAAAGATAGATCTTTAACCCTAACCCCCTAGCTATTTTGGCTAAGAACCTTCCTGAATCTGCCAAAATCCAACAGCATGCACAAACACTACCACCCAACTGTTGGACTTAGTTGGTACACCCAGCCCCATCCATATCAGGGCTATACAGTACAGAGTCCATCAGTGTCCAAAAAACCCTGCAGTTGGTTAGGGTTAATGAATTATCCAGTCTTTCTAAGCATAGAAATCATGTTATTTCTTTTCTATCCTATATCCCAGCGCTGTGAAGGTCCTTCTCCAAGCCGGTGCAGACCCCAATCTTGGAGATGACTTCACCAACATGTGGCACACGTCACAGTCTAAGGGGATCAATTCATTACATGGTAATGCTATCAACTTTTTACATATTTATTTCATTTTTCCGGGGAGTGGTTGGGGGAAGGGGGGGGGGACCTGATCAACACATGGTCCCTATTATATTTGTTAATTTTTTTGTCAATGCTATAGTATTATAAAGTGAAATAAAAGATTAAACGATTGATTGACCATTTTGGCTTACTTTGTATTGACTTCACAACTTTTAATTTATGTTTTTATTTTGATAGTCCTCGTTACGAGAGAGGATGAATTTAGTGACAGGCTCAACAACCGGGCAACCTTCAAAGGATGCACAGCGTTACACTATAGTGTCTTAATGGATGATGTCGCTATTGCTAAGATGCTTATAGATGCAGGTATGCTGGAACAAAGGAGCTTAAGGGAGCATGTCAAAAGTTGGAACTAAAAAGTTCCAATGGATTGAATGGAACGTCTAGTGTTCCTAGCAGAACTACCCAATTTTTTTTCTGGGGTTGGGGGTTGGTACAGTCCATATAGCCTACACACACACACACACACACACACACACAATCTTATGGATTGGGCTTGTGGGATACCACCATTGTCCTCTTATAATCCCTTTAGAATTTCTCTTGCGGGGTACACTGAAACAAAGACCGACTTGTAGGGTACCATTGTCCTCATACCCAATGTGGACATTCTTTAGTTCTCAGCATTTCCCTTGAATAATCTACTCCATTTTGCGACAAATATCGACATACACTAAAATGCTTCCTTTTTGAGAAAAGTGAGATTTTCTAATTGGTGAAAACCCTATGTGGGCGTGTGTAAGTCCACATAACGTCTCAAGAACCTGCATTGTGTGGACATCACACAATCATGAATCACAGCATAACTGGGGACCTCTATCGGAGTGCCATGGTTTAGTGCATCGGATTTGCGTTCTGATGGCTGAGTCGTCAGAATGTGGGTTCGAATCCCAGCCACGACCGGGGTGCTTGTGTCCTTGAGCAAGACACTTTACCATAATTGCTTCTCTCCACCCAGGGGTAAATGGGTACCTGTGAGGGCAGAGTTGGTTGTTGTGTTTGATTAGCCCATATGCGCTGAGATGGCAGCAATTGAGCTGTATACTCCCCAGGGAGCTGAGATGGTTTCAGGAATGATTTATGAGCCTGATGAGCAGGGGTAATAATGTAATGCGCCATGAGCACCAGTTTGGTGGATACGTGCACCATATAAGTCCACATTATTATTATTATTATTATTATTATTATTATTGTTATTATTATTATTGTTCCCTTCTATTATCCCTTCTATTATTCCCATTGTCCCATTGACTTTTTTGAAGCAATCTCCATTGGATTTGTACACGTGCTTTACGAGCACATCTGAAAACAAAGAACTGGTGAATGAGTACCTATTGTCCCTTTTTGTTATAAGTACAGTAAGTAGTACAAGCCCATGCGTGTTTGTTTACAGTGTAAAACGAGGACCTCCTATTTTCCCCCCTCTATTGTCCCCTTTGTGGTTGGACTTTAACTTCAATTTGTTCATATATTTTATTATTATTAATTTTTTGATGGGGGATTAGAATGGGATGGCATTCATTCAAACTGTTGCAACTTTTGAGATACTCCATTACTTTCTCTTTGCTAACTATATTCTAGGTGTATGTTTCAGTGTTTCTTTCTGTTTGTCTTTAATAAAAAATTCTGCTAGGTTTGAAACGTTAAGCCACTAACCAGACTGGTAGTTGAGTAGTACTTTTAAATGAGTATGAGTACAAGTACAAAAGTATGAGTACTCCAACTCTATAGTAGTAGTCAGGTACTTTTTATGAGTATGAGTACGAGTACAGACAAATGTACTCAGGTATGAGTACAAGTACGAGTACTCCAACTCTATAGTTGTAGTCGGGTACTTTTTATGAGTACGAGTATGAGTACAGACAAATGTACTCAGGTATGAGTACAAGTACGAGTACTCCAACTCTGTAGTTGTAGTCGAGTACTTTTCATGAGTACGAGTATGAGTATAGACAAATGTACTCGGGTATGAGTACAAGTATGACTACTCCAACTCTGTAGTTGTAGTCCAGTACTTTTCATGAGTACGAGTACAGACAAATGTACTCAGGAATGAGTACAAAACTCTGTAGTTGTAGTCGAGTACTTTTTAATGAGTACGAGTACAGACAAATGTAATCAGGAATGAGTACAAGTACGAGTACTCCAACTCTGTAGTTGTAGTCCAGTACTTTTCATGAGTACGAGTACGAGTACAGACAAATGTACTCAGGAATGAGTACAAGTTCGAGTACTCCAACTCTGTAGTTGTAGTCCAGTACTTTTCATGAGTACGAGTACAGACAAATGTACTCAGGTATGAGTACAAGTATGAGCACTCCAACTCTGTAGTTGTAGTCCAGTACTTTTCATGAGTACGAGTACGAGTACAGACAAATGTACTCAGGTATGAGTACAAGTACGAGTACTCCAACTCTGTAGTTGTAGTCGAGTACTTTTTAATGAGTACGAGTACAGACAAATGCACTCAGGTATGAGTACAAGTACGAGTACTCCAACTCTAGTTGTAGTCCAGTACTTTTTAATGAGTACGAGTACAGACAAATGTAATCAGGAATGAGTACAAGCAAGTACTCCAACTCTGTAGCTCCATGTAGTTGTAGTCCAGTACTTTTTAATGAGTACGAGTACAGACAAATGTACTCAGGTATGAGTACAAGTACGAGTACTCCAACTCTAGTTGTAGTCCAGTACTTTTTAATGAGTACGAGTACAGACAAATGTAATCAGGAATGAGTACAAGTACGAGTACTCCAACTCTGTAGTTGTAGTCCAGTACTTTTCATGAGTACGAGTACGAGTACAGACAAATGTACTCAGGAATGAGTACAAGTTCGAGTACTCCAACTCTAGTTGTAGTCCAGTACTTTTTAATGAGTACGAGTATGAGTACAGACAAATGTACTCAGGTATGAGTATGAGTACTCCAACTCAATAGTTGTAGTCAGGTACTTTTTATGAGTATGAGTACGAGTACAGACAAATGTACTTGAGTAAAAGTACTCATATTCCATCTCCATAGTTGTAGTCGAGTACTTTTTTATGAGTACGAGTACTACAGCTCTGCCACTGACTAGAATTTTCCATTTCTACCCTGAGTGAGTTGATTGTGGAATCTGTTTTAATCACAGGAGCAAGCCCTCTCCTTGAGAATGATAATGGCCATAGCCCAGTGATGTACGCCAAATCTACCACCATGAAAGAACTACTCCAAAATCATGAACAAGATGTATGTATTGTTTCTTTGGCCATTTCATGAGGTGTTTAGACCAACAAGATGTATGTATTGTTTCTTTGGCCATTTCATGAGGTGTTTAGACCAACAAGATGTATGTATTGTTTCTTTTTGCCATTTCATGAGGTGTTTAGACCAACAAAAAAAGGTCTCCGGTTTCTGGTCCTAGGTCGGCTTCAAAATCGGTGCGGTTTGGTAATCTTTTTTGTTGAAGTGATACATGAATACACGGTTATTGGAAGCAGACCAAATTTCCCATACACAGATTATGGTGGCCTCACAAATCGGCCAAACTTTCATGCCCCTATAATAATAATGTAGACTTATATAGCGCACGTATCCACCGAACTGGTGCTCAAGGCACATGACATTATTACCCCTGCTCATCAGGCTCATAAATCATTCCTGAAACCATTTCAGCTCCCTGGGGAGTATACAGCTCAATTGCTGCCATTACAGCGCATATAGGGCTAATCAAACACAACAACCAACTGTGCCCTCACAGGTACCCATTTACCCATGGGTGGAGAGAAGCAATTATGGTAAAGTGTCTTGCTCAAGGACACAAGCACCCCGGTCGCAGCTGGGATTCGAACCCACATTCTGACGACTCAGCCATCAGAACACAAATCCGATGCACTAAACCACTCCACCATGGCACTCCACATGGACTCCTATGTTAAAAAGTCGTTTAAAACACAGCATGGCAGAATTCCAATCAATCCAGCAATTTTGGCTGCAATTGGACATTGTTTCATAGCAAAAAAAAAATGCAGAAAACGCGTGTGGGGACCAGAGACTTTTCTAGGGCTTTAGATGATCAATCCTTAATTTATTCTGGAAATTAAAAACCATTGTTAAGCGTCTATTGTGTACTGCAAGTTACCATTCTTGTAATGTGTAATTAGGATGTACCTTAACATCTTCCATTGGCAGTTAAATTAGCCATTAGGTAGTAACAGGTGAGAGGGCAGACCCATTTTTTTTGGGGGGGGGGGGAGGAAAACAGTTGTTCTGTAACCTCAATGAAAATATTTTCTGGGGCCTACATGTTTTAAAAGCTGTTAGCCACTCCTCCATTTAAAAATTTCTGGCTACGCGCCTGGGCAGGTAAACTATAATTGAAGTCAATGCCTATGTGTGATTGACAAAGCCCTGTTGTCTTCTTTCTCTGTCAGTTCAAGATACGTGAGGAGCAGAGAGCGGCGGAGGAGAGACGGAAATATCCCCTGGAGCAAAGACTCAAGGAGTTCATCATAGGGCAGGAAGGTGCCATAGCAATAGTCGCATCTGGTCAGTATAGATATGAGTGTAGGGTGTTCGGTTGTCACATCTTTTTTGGTCTGTTTCCATGGTTACAATCATGGATGACAGAAAGTTAATTTATGTGATGTTGTTTACTAAATTGTTGATTTTCTTTGTATGTTTCTTACACAGCGATACGAAGGAAAGAGAATGGCTGGATGGACGAGGATCACCCACTTGTATTTTTGTTTCTCGGTTCATCAGGCATTGGTAAGTTACAGAATAAAGAGCTATAAATCTGAATGGTAAATCTGATTTATATTTATAGAATAAGATAATTGGTTTGTGATGAAATCTTGAGTTATTCCAAAAAATGGTTGGTTAAGTTACAATCTGTTTGACTACTGTGCTCCGACTGTCTTTTTTTCTTGAATTTATAAGATACCAATTTTATACAGTGTCTCAAAACTTGAAATGCCTTCAACTTTTCCCATCTTATGAAGCATGGAATCATTTACAAAAAGGTATACACTGCCTTTAGAAGTAAAAAGAGAAAGGAACAAAAATTACATTTACCAGGTCTGATTGAAAATTTATGTTGAAATTTAATAACAGTATCCACCTGGGGTGGTGAAATCAAGTAAAGTTTGCTGAAATAGAATATTATTGTTGTAGATTGATAATAATAATAATACATGATTCTTATAAAGCGCACATATCTTAGCAACTAAATCAAGGCACTTTACGTTATTATCCCTGCTCATCAGGCTCATAAATCATTCCTGAAACCATCTCAAATCCCTGGGGAGTATACAGCTCAATTGCTGCCATTTCAGCGCATATAGGGCTAATCAAACACAACAACAAACTCTGCCCTCACAGGTACCCATTTATTCCTGGGTGGAGAGAAGCAATTATGGTAAAGTGTCTTGCTCAAGGTCGCAGCCAGGATTCAAACCCACATTCTGACGACTCAGCCATCAGAACACAAATCTGATGCACTAAACCGATCAACCATGGTGCTCCATGATAGATCTGGTGTTGAAACAACCTCCTTTGAGTTTCGTTTCTCCAAAATAAAATTCAATTGGAGAAAATCATTACTTTTTGGTGCTGTTTTTCACTTCCCAGAAAAAAGAACAGCGATTGTTGTTCACGCCAGCGACAGCATACTGTCTTTTAAGATTTATCCATTGTATAACAGAAAATAGCAGCATTCCTGATGGGAACCCTCAGTATCCCTTCATTCCTTTTGGAACATACTATGTTCCTGAAACACTCTGCATTTTGAGACATTTCCTAATCGACCTGTTGTTGATATTGAGTTGTTGATATCTAATGTTTAAAATGCATTCATTTGCCCAGGGAAGACGGAGTTAGCCAAACAGATTGCCAGATACATCCACAAAGACGTCAAGAAAGGATTCATCCGGATCGACATGTCAGAATACCAGGAGAAACACGAAGTGGCCAAGTTCATCGGGTCCCCGCCTGGCTACGTTGGGCATGAGCAAGGCGGTCAGCTGACCAAGAAACTGAAGGCGTGCCACAACGCGGTGGTCCTGTTTGATGAGGTGGACAAGGCACACCCCGATGTACTGACCATTATGCTGCAGTTATTTGATGAGGTAATTTTGATTATTGACGATTGCCTAATTGTGTATTGATTATTGGTTATTAATTATAAAGTATTGGTCACTGGATCTTGATTGATTATTGATGCTGAGTACCTAATAAGTTAATATTTGTATTGAGAAAACATTAAGTATAGATTAAAAATTGATTATTGGATATTGGTTATTGGGTGTTGATTATTGAAAAATGCATATTCTATTTCTCTGAGTAGTGTCAGAATGGACAAATTCTAAATTTCAACATTTTCATTCAACTTTGATTTAATGGTATAGAGATTAAAAAAATAATGGCAATTTTCTGCTTTAGATTGCTTGAAAAGAAATTCTAATCTGATTACCCGTTTCTTGTTTACTGATAATCAGGGTCGGCTGACAGATGGCAAGGGTAAAACCATCGAGTGTAAAGATGCCATCTTTGTCATGACCTCTAACCTTGCCAGCGACGAGATCGCACGGTATGGATTACAGCTCCGACGAGAGGCCGAGGAGATAGGCAAACACAGGCATGCTGGGAAAATAGGTCAGAAAAACTTAGCGATTGATGTATTTTGGCACAAATTAGTGAATCCTACATTACGAAGTTGCTCTTCCTTCCACGATGCTAATTTAATGTGAAATATCTCATTTGAAAATTGTTTAATACATTCCTTTTACCATTGAAAATAGAGATGTACTTATTTCAAATAAAATTGCCGGTGAAATAGCGAAACACAGAATGTGCATCTTAACCAGTTCGCTTCGGAGGCCGTGTATACACGCAATTTTTTTTTGTACAGCGGATCGGAGAGCGTCTAAACACGCATTCCGATTTTTGTGTGTGTTACCGGGAGACTTGTCAACATGCCACATGTGGCGTGCCGGCTGACTTGTATACACGCAATCGTTTCTCGGAGTCCATGGGGTCACGATTCGGTGGCCCCGGACAAAATGCACTGCAAACACTGAACGAGTTCACTCTTTTTATTGATTTTTGCCTAATCCCTGTATCCAAGACCTGTTCCTTTGATGTACAATACAAGAATTTGTAAAGACGGATTTAATCCATTGTTTACGAGGCCTTCGATCTCTCTCCAGGTATGCCGTCTTTTCGACCGGGCGCTGATCGCTAATAGGCCGTTGCTTCGGAGCTTGCCAACGGTCTAATTGTGCTGAACAAACACAACCGTAATTACAAAGCTAGCCATGTAATTCTCGAAATGTCAATGAGTAAAGGTGTTTATTTGGGTGTCCGAACTTAGTTTCATTGACAAAAAAAATTATTACTGGCTAGAAATTTTTTCATATTTTTCACTGAAAATAAACCCGCACGGGGGACCGGAAAAAAATTAATATTCCCGACGTCAACTGGTTAAAACATATTTGGTAAATTATTTGTAAAGATGATCTTGAGATATCAGAGAAGGTGACTGTCTCCAGGAAGTTCAAGGAGCAAGTTGTTCAGCCCATCTTGAAGTATCACTTCAGAAGAGATGAGTTCCTTGGCCGCATCAATGAGATGGTATACTTCCTTCCATTCTCCCGGTCCGAGCTCATCAAGCTCGTCACGAAAGAGCTGGACTTTTGGGCCAAGAGGGTGAGATCATTTAAATGAATAAAGAAATATTTGGCTATTGATAGGTCCTGATAGACGCCATCTTTATGGGCAACCTTAGATTGGGTTTTGAACTGCGTCAAGCGATCTAATAATTCTATGCAGTAAAGTGCTTCACTTACTAATGATTTAGGAATTTACTGAAATGCACGCAAACCACACTTGGTGCTTATGTAACGTACTGGTGTGTTTTAGTCACTGTCGGTAAAGATGGCTGATTTTGCACGTCAGATGAAAACCATCTATATTGAAGATAGCCTGAAGATATGACGTCACACTTCAAAGTGTTATGATGTTCATTACCAGTAGAACCAAACTGTTCTTGTGTTTTATACAGATTGGTTTGGATTTCTTTATCATTGCATGACCATACTTCTATATTCCTTTTTTTTTAATATCTGTGTATTTGGGTCATTCCACCTGGTTGGGGTTGGGGCAAAGTTTGTGACATGGTGTCCTTGTTACGTGGTGACATGGTGTCACTATCCTTATTATGGTTGCACATTCTCAGTTCTTCAAATTAGAATGAAATCAATTTCTGTGCCTTGAATAGGAAGTTACAATAATGTTAATTAAGAGTCACAATAAATGATAATAAATGGTACATATACCTACGTAACAAGGGACACCTATCACAATGGTGTCTCAAACCTGGTGGAATGACCCATTTTCCAGCAGAAAGTGGGAGTTTTCCAGAAACAGTTCTTAAATCCTGTCCCATTCTTCCTTGAACACACAGGCCATGGAGAAACATGACATAAATCTCAGCTGGGACAGACAGGTTCTTGATGTACTTGTTGATGGCTATGATGTCCATTACGGTGCTAGGTCAATCAAACATGAGGTAGGGTACTAGGTTTGGGCAGTTGGCCTATACCATGCTCGATATGCGGCAGAATGCCACAACCCCCTCCCCCCCAAATGTCCCTGTACACTAACACACTTGTTCTATTGTTAACGGACCTCTCCCCCCCCTGAAATCCTGTAAAGAATTCGTAAGATTCCTGGAACACAATGAAGACACAATGGGAGGGAGGTGCACTCTGTTGCATATCGAGCATCATATGAATAGGCCATTCCATTGAGAAAGAAAAATATTAAGTTACTCTGAAAAATTGAAATTCACATTTTCACATAGTTAAACCAAGTAACCAAAAAGCCAGACTGTTGAACACAGTGACTGGAAATGACTGGCTCATTAATGTCGCAGCAACGGTAATATGACCTTATCATGTGGGGTATTATTTCATTAATGTAGCAGCAACGGTAATATGACCTTATCATGTAGGGTATTATTTTCAGTCAGATATTGTCCCTTTAAAGACCGATACAAATTAAAAATTCAAATCTGAATTCAAATCGGCCAGAAATATATCTAGATTTAACTTCAACATTTTATCAGTCATTACAAACGATTTGCGTCTATTTCAGAAATGGAGGATTTGATTTGATTTTATTTAGGTGGAGAGACGAGTCGTCAATCAGCTGGCTGCAGCACAAGAACAACAACTCATCCAGAGAGGATGCCAGCTCCGCATCACCGTAGAAACCAGCCCTGATGAACAAGCGCTCTCACCTGGCCAGAGTCAACTCGGTCCGGGCCTGCCGCCGGCGACGCCAGCAGTTTCTCAGCAGAGTCTGCTGAGATTGCAGATTATATCCAACGGGAGTAAGAAGACACTGGACTTGAAGAATATTCCGTCTCTCGACAATGTGGACTTCCAAGCTCACCTCTGACACCTGATGAAGCACTCCTTCTATTGGTGATGAGTGGAAAGTAAAAAATCAGCTGATAATAAACAATTGATTTTAATTTTGCCCTACACCGACGTGTGTGTAGCACTGTATAATAATAATAATAATAATAATAATGTATAGATTTATATAGCGCACGTATCCACCAACTAAGTGGCGCTCAAGGCGCATTATATTATTATCCCTGCTCATAAGGCTCATAAGGCTCATAAATCATTCCTGAAACCATCTCAGCTCCCTGGGGAGTATACAGCTCAATTGCTGCCATTTCTAGCGCATAGAGAGCAAACCATCTCTGCCTTCACAGGTACCCATTTAACCCCTGGGTGGAGAGAAGCAATTATGGTTAAGTGTCTTGCTCAAGGACACAGGTGTCACGGCCGGGGCTCGAACCCACACTCTGCTGCTGGCAACACCAGAACTTGAGTTCAGTGCGCTAGACCACTCGGCCACGACAATCCACTTTTCGTGCATTATACAACACACGGGACCCACGGACTTTACGTCCCATCCGAAGGACGAAGCAATTATGGTTAAGTACCTTGCTCAAGGATACAAGTGTCACGACCGGGGCTCGAACCCACACCCTGCTGCTGGCAACACCAGAACTTGAGTTCAGTGCTTTCTGAGTGTCTGTAGAAAAAAACTTCACAGGCGACTCGAGAGGTTAAGACGTCTGCACGAGTAAGCAGGAGGTCGTGGATACGAATCCCGCCCGAGTCGCCTGTTTAGTTTTTTCTACAGACACTGTAGACTATTTTTTTTGGCCTAAACAAACACATGCCTGGAATTTCAAGGTTGTCATGGAGGCCATGTCCTCTGTTGTCCTGGTCTTGGTGCCCCTTGAAAATGTTCCCATAGACATTCTGATATTCTATAAATGGAAGTGCCCTTAATTTGGGAAAAGTGGCACTGGCCTACAAGAAATTCCGGGCCTGCAAACCATGTGTTTTGCCAGTGCAATTGTAATACAATAGAACTGTAAACTATTAAGGAATATAGCACCTGATTCGATGCCGCTCCATCAATTATTAAAGACTGTTTTAAGACCGTCCCATCAGCCTGTATCACAAGCGATGCTTCTGTCATTATATCCCGCACTAAATTTGTCCCACATAAATTTATTTTCAGAAATAAGATGCATCCACTAATAGTGGGAAGTTTATACTATAAAGAGATATGTCAGTCACTTTTGATTATTGGGTATATAGCTTTATGAGAATAAAGCCAAGATACCATTTATACTTTACCTGAGTACGTGAACAACACTATCACAACATATGTTATTGGGTATAGATTTAAAATGACCATTATTATATTATTGAACAATTTACACTTTCCTACAGGCAAAAAGATAGTTGTAAACATTAATTGATGTACAAACAAAGTATTCTGGATAATAAAAAATCCAGCTGGGAGCTGATGAAAGGCACTATCACCTGCTGTCTTGCTGGCAGACATGGGCATCCTATGGTCATGATGGTTGGTTATTCATAAAATTATTGTTCTAATTATCTCATCAAAACTATACTTAATAACAAAATCATGATATATTACCAAATTATAAGCTGGTGGGCTAGCCTCTAATAACCACATTAATAATGATGGAGTGGTGTTGAATCGGTTGGGATATATCGTGTCAATTTATGGCTCTAGATTGATTGTGGCCATGATTTATGAAGCCTGCCCTCTCTTGTCAACACCGGACGAGTTAAAATGTGCACTGTTCACCATTATGCTAACAGTGTATAAGTGTCGCTCTGCCTAGTTGTATTTAACCAATGGACGTGTTTTGTTGAGATTTGGAGCTTAAAGGGGTAGTATCGGAATGCTAGTTTTAAATTAACTCGGTGACTGCCATAATACCCCACATGATAAAGTCATGTTACCGTTGCTGCTGCATAAATGTGCCAGTAATTTTCAGTCGCTGTGTTAATCTTGAACGAGAACATGTTTTTCTATGCCCTGTCGAAAGTCTGTTCTGATCATAACGATACTGCCCCGTTAAATCCTGTATAAAAGTCATGAGTGTCTTCAATTGACTGTTAATCAACTACACAAATTAATTATTACAAAATCACAAAAATTGTAAAATATTTTTTTCTCAAAAGATGTCCCAGAAAGGCTGAGATCGCACCACAGAGCATCTACACTTTGCATGTTGCTTCGCGATAATGGAATCAAATTTTCGGTGGACAAAAATGGTTTTACAAAAATGTATTCTAATATATTCTTTATATTTGATAGGAACAACTGTTTCTTTTTTGTATATAGGGGAGGGAAGTGGTGGTTAGGATTCACCAGAACAGTCTTACATCCGATCTGTCCACAGCTCATCCACTGCAAAAACTGGGGTGTTCATAAATAAACCAGTGGTGTTTATATTGGGCTAATCCATCAATTATGAACACCATGGGAGTAGTAAAGTTGATACCATTGGTATTGAGCACACAGCTTCCAGTGGGTACATTTTCTGTCCTTCCTCAATGCATCATCTGACAATAGCGCCCTCTAGTGATTTGATTTGTGACCAGCCAAATATGTATTTTAATTGTTGGCTTTTTGCCCTTATGACTGTGTTTGCATTGGCTGATACAGTCGGTTCCTTTGTACAGTTGGTTCCCTTTTCTGTCCTTCATCAATGCATCATGTTACAACAGCTCCCTATACTGGTTTGTGACCAGCCAATTATCATGTATATTTTATTTTATTGGTTGATAGTCGGTTCCTTTTAGTTGGTTCCCTACCTCTCACAAAGAGGTTGCTGTAAGTAGTGTCACTATTAATCAACTTTTATACATGGGATTCTTACCGTGCAAACCCTTTAAGCAGTGGCTATTTCTATGCAAGTGGTATACGCATATTTGCGACAGTAATTGTTAGCCATCCTGGCCTAACAATCGTTGTAGGAAATCTGTAATACAACTGGTGTAACAATAGCCACTTTTGAGTCTTTTAATTTAATTTGCAGAAGAAATTTGAAATTAAATCACACAAATTAAACAAATAATGTGACAGGGACTGTTTGTCTGAATGTAAGTGTAACTAAGCAACGTATTTTGTTATGATTGTAAGCAATGTCATAACTATGCGGGATTGTTCCGCATCCTCCCATGGCTCCGAATGTGAATCTATTTGGAAAAAATAAGAGCTTTAAAAATGTGCCTCAGGCTCAAGTGATCATTGAAAATCATGGTCCCACCCCCCCCCCCCCCACTGAAACAACCCCAGTTACACGGCTCATTGTGGGTGAGATTTTGTTTGTAATTTAGTTGCTTTTAAGCCTATTAATTAGTCGTTTTCACGATAAATACGGGCGTGTATTTCTCGCAACCACACTCTGTAGCTTACATGCTGCATGCACCAGCGAGAAGGCCCAATAATCTGATGGTTCCAAAGAAAAGTTCATTCCCGACATAAGGAATTCATAAATGGATGTAGCTATTTCCATTAACCCTCCTATGTACAGTGCAGTTTGCCATAGAATTGTCATACCTTTCAAAACCTTTCAAGTTTGCTGTACTGAAGGGTTTTGAAAGGTGAGAAAACTGTCTGACAAAAGGGACCTATGAAAGGTTTCGAAAGGTGAAACAACTCTCTGAACAAACTGGTGTTGAAATGTTTCAATACCTTTCAAAGGGTATTGAAAGGTGTGGTAGTTCAGTAGCAACAAATTCTGGAGGGTTTTAAAGGGTTCATACATTATTGATAGCCATTTTGCCAGTAAGCAGATTTTGAAAGGTTTTGAAAGGTCAAACCATAAGGAGGGTTAATTTACTTCAAATTCAATGACATTTGAAACTGAGGTTGCCCCTGCAAACAGACAAAATTAGGCAGGTTACTATAATGAACATGTTCAGGTACACAACCTCTTGTATTCAGTGAATATGACATGGCAAACTCATGAATAAGGCGAATACCCAGTAATTTCACCTTTAGGTTGGTTTTGCTTACACGTTCAGTTATCTAAGTTACTGCTCACTGTGTACAGAGGGATTGTGTAACCCCTCTCGGATAGCTTTGTGTAACGGGACATACTCAGTGCAGTGAACCCAACTAGCAAGTTCCTCGTTAAAGAATTCAGTATTTACGCAGTTCGTGTATTTGTTGCGATTCTGTGGAAGTGGAAGAGAAGAATATTACAGAACGGATCCTTTAAGGAAATCGAGTATATGAAATAATTTACTGGCGCAGATTATTAATTTTCTTATTTTTGCATGAGGAAATGTCTGTGATTTATGCATTCCCCTAACGGCAAACTGAAACCTAAGTATCTGCGCTTAATGGACACAAATGATAAACTAAACTACAAAATATGTATGAGCAATTTAGTAAATCGATTCCTACTAAATGCCTCCACACTCCCGCTGCGCACAGCCTCCAAAATATCTTCAAGTTTAAACCAATCTGAAATATTCCATTATTTTCTGTTGCCACACAACCTAAAAACCCCTCCTTTAGGCGATGACCGAGCACTTTTTGAAGAAACAATTGCTTCTGCTTGAATATCTCAAGCAGGGTGACACAATTGCTTTTGTGCGAATATCTAATAAAGAACAAAGAAAAGCATTCGTTAGGTGAGACTTTTCTTTCGCTATCAATTTGACCGGCATATTTGGACAAGCCAGAGACATAACTCGCTCAAGTAGATGTCTTTTATAGCCAGAGGGAAATTTCTCAAGGAGAAAAAAAGAGGAAAAACAGCGGAATTGTTACCAATGCAGGTCGGCGGCGAGGCGACCGAGAAAGATAGACCGGAATTCGAAAAGAAACGACTGAAAATCAATGATGTCTTTCATAAATAGGGGAAAACATTCTTCGGTAAAGATTTTCACTCTCTCCCTCTCTCTCTCTCCCAGAAAACCGACGGAAATAAAAAAAATAAAAAAATAAAAAGAAGAAGAAGAAGGGCTCTGTCGGTTATTGATGAAGATGAGAATGGCAAGAGTGCGAAGGAGAACAGATGACACAGAAAAAAAGGTAGAGAGCTGGCATGAAAAAAAGAGAAAAGGAATACGGGTAGGACATAGAGAGATAGCGTGCTGGGTAATTGCCGAGGCGTCCGGCTGTCGCCAATACGGAAGAAGTTTCAAGAAGAGCCCGCGGCTAGGAAATCTTGGCTTGTTAACTCGGGCATCCTTTTCTTACCGGAAAGGCGTACACCGCCGGAAAGTAACGTTCGTATTTCTTCTGTGCAGTGATACAATGTCTCGTTCAGGGACTTTGAAATTTTAAACTTTCACAGATGGTTAATACTGAAAATTAACTATTTTTGTATGAAGTTTTTGCTCCATTTAGAGGGTAGACCTAAATGTTTCATTTTCGTATTGTCTTTATTTGTAATCATTACTATAGTACGATGACGTGGACCTCTCAGTGATATGGTTTTTGAAAGATTGATGAGAGATGGGATGTTAAAATAATTTAAAACAAAGATTTAATTTTGTATTATTGTTTTACATTTGTATTTTAATATCAAGACTAATTATAGCATGAAAGGAGGCATACTCTCGACGAAAGAGTTATTTGCTATCTCCCCTGAAGACGATCAGAGCATACTGATCGAAACCTCGAGTTGTAATAACCAGTTCTTTTCAGAACTAATTACTACTCAAAAGAGAGTTTTCACATGGTGTCGCCGCAAACAGTCTTTACTTAAGTTGTCCTAGTTCATAATTTAACAGTTGTTTTAGGGAGTATTTATCACCAGAAGTGCAAAGTTTTCCCCACCCTTTTTAGGGCGCGACAAGGCGGGGCATATGCTGTAAAAGACACGGTATTGAAGCATTCTCAGACACGCTGTCAAAGATATTGGTCGTGTTTTGATATGTTTGCATTGAGTGGAGTCAAGTAACATGCTGTCTTTTTAACACATAAATTGCCAATCATTAATATTAAGAGACGTCTATAATGGCATTGAAACTAGGTATTTGCCAAACACTAGCTCGTAACGTGTCGTAGAAACATGTGATGAGAAGACGTTCGGTTTTAATGTGTGAGGAAAACCCCAAACAAATATTCTAGGGAAATTCACGTAGGGACCCAAAACCATTTCCACCTTCGCTTAACGCGGTTTACGAATTATAATCTGAAATGGACCATCAGCTGACGATCTATTTCAATATGAGAATTAATACAAATAAATGCATGGGTACTATTTTCTAATCTGACACAACTAACATTGTGAAACTTTTACAGGTTGTTGTTTTTTGTTCACAAAATCTCTTCATTCTTATGACATATGGATGCATTAACAGAAATTCGATACGAAAAGTGTATAGGCCCTACATGGCTTTTTAACAAGAAGCTCTGTTTTCATTGGCTTTAATCACGTTTGATGTGTATATTTATTGTCAGCCAAGATAGTCTTATAAGAATTTATTGATGTACACACGTGCGTAATTACATTGCCAAGCAGAGCTTTCCATCGCACGTACAAAAAGCGTTGCCTCATCATGAAATGTAATTACTGTTCTGTATTAATGAGATTTCTCGACAAGTTATCCGTGTAAATTGTCTAAATTAGGATATCACGGTAATAAGCATTGTGTTGCGCAGCGGGAAGTGCATGAATGCAGTGCAGGTTTGTTGATTTTATAGGATTTTCTTGTTTTGTTTTGTTTTATTATTATTACGATTATTTATAAATGCCGGAAGAAAGATATTTATAAGAAAACCTATAGCAGCTCATCAGATTCGCCGAGCAGGGCTTTACAGCAGGTAAAATTGAACAAATCCGATGGTTTTCTTTTTATGGTGCTGAGATAATTCTTGTCCGTGATTCAATTAAGCTTTTATTACGAAAAATGAGAAAGAGAAAGTGAGCGACAAAGACGGAATAATATGAAACCAACGGGAACGTCTGTACTTTGATTTCACGATGACTTGAAATAGCTGGCATGGGAATGATTAATACAACCATACAACAGACAGATAATCAATGATTTTGTTTTTCAGATGCATTGCTAGTGCATACATCGGCTCCATGACAGAATCCTCGTCTTACATACAAAAAAAAAAGCCGCAAAGTCATGAGAGGAAAAAACCGCTGAACCGAGCAAATTACCTAGCATGGTCTTATTTGTACAGCTCGACCGCGAGCAAGGAGCTCTACCAGCTGATAAAATGGACAGACCCCGGCGGCATAGCAACTCCCGCGCTAAATGTCCGTCTGCGATTAAAAGTCATCCATGTGGAAAGATTTGTTTTCCCCTTCACGGCATTATAATGGCTGTGTGTTTTAATTATTGTTCTCGGAGAGGTATGTGCACGCCCTGCGGTTGTTTCAAATCATTCATTTGAAAAACCGGGTTTTTGTCATCGGCAAAGAGTATTCGCCCTGACGGCTGAGACCTACTTTAGGAAAACACACTTCATATCTTAGAGGCAGAAACTGGCTGGAATCAGTATTAGTGTATTGATTCAGTATGGTGTACGCTTTTAAAGATGGAAATAAAGACGGGCATAAAACTAACCTGTAAAACATTCTTCGCATCTATAGAAAATGTTGAAAGCGTGTCCTCAATTTCCAAAAAGAAAAATACTTCAAGTGAAATTAAAGTAGGGAAGGTATAGAACACTGCTTATGTTGGCAAACAAAATCAGTCTATAAGAATGCTTACCGTACTCTCTTTGAATCGAGATATGGATTATACATTAAACAACAAAACTGCTCATTACAATGTGTCGTTAACGTGAATACTGTGAATATGTATTCACCATAATGTGGAATTTTGGAAATAGAACAATTTCCGATAAACTTATTGTAAAATGTTTCACTATTTAATAATAATAATAATAATGTCGGGCATTTTAAAGCGCTCTTAAACAAGGTATCAGAGCGCCGTACATTATTACCCCTGCTCATCAGGCGCATAATCATTCCAGAAACCATCTCAGCTCCCTGGGGAGTATACAGCTCAATTGCTGTCATTTCGGCGCATATGGGCTAATCAAACACAACAACCAACTCTGCCCTCACAATTACCCATTTACTCCTGGGTGGAGAGAAGCAATTATGGTAAAGTGTCTTGCTCAAGGACACAAGCACCACGGTCACGGACAGGATTCGAACCCACATTCTGACGACTCAGCCACCAGCACACAAATCCGATGCACTAAACCGCTCGACCATGGCACTCCGCACTTTTTAGAAAAATTAGATCAACATTATTTCGGGGGGAAGATTGATATCGTATTCAGCTTTCGAATTGAAATATTTGAATTACTAATATTAGGCCTAACCATACCTTATCAATTAGTAACCCCGATGAACATAAATAATCAGTTTTACATCAAACTTACTTGGCGTAAAGTTGTTGATGGAATCAAACATCCCTTGAAAGATATCCTAGCTATTATACTTGGGTGCTCTCATTCAAATTTGTGAAATCATTTCCAAGATGAATTTCTGTCATCCGACAGCAGAAATTCCACCTTGAAATGAATGCGAACAATCTCAATGCATGTTCACCATTTTCTCGTTTATAACGACACAATCAAATAAACTGAAACTTTCACAGGTTTGTTTTTATAACATAATATCTTGATTCATATAAAGTATAAACGCATTTACAAACATTTAACCGATCGAGTATACCAGCTGAAAGTAGGTTACATTATTTGATTATTTTGTGATGGGAATTACATAGGCCTATATACGTAGAAAAACATGTTCAGTAAAACAGAAATCTCAAAGAATAGTGACTCAAGAAACAATAAAGAAAATAATACCTGTATTAACAGTTACATATAAACTTTCAGTTTGGATTTAAAGGGAAGGTACAACGTTAATAATTACCTGATTACAAAATTGCCCAATATATTATCCGAAAGCTTGATGTGAACTGAGAAATGACTCAGTATGATGTCCTCTCCAATGCTAGGAAACACCGGCAAAATGTGCATAGGCCTTGGCCTATGCACATTTGAAAAAAAAAAAAAACAGCTGCCGAGTTTTGCCCTATAGGCCCTACGTGTTTTCTGTAAAAATGTTGAGTACTTTTTTTTTAAAACATGTCTTATGACTTGGATACTGCATCGAGCTGAAACTTTCACAGGTTGGTTGTTTAATGTGCTATCCCGATACAAAGTAAAAGCATATCGGTACTCATAGAATCAGTTCTGCCAACATTACCAATGTTGTACCTTCCCTTCAATGTAGGCCTATCTTGATTCAAAGAGTGTAAGCAATCTCATAGAAGCAGTTTTGCCAACATTACCAATGTTGTACCTTCAATGTATATCTTGATTCAAAGAGAGTAAGCATACTCATAGAAGCAGTTCTGCCAACATTACCAATGTTGTACCTTCCCTTCAATGTATATCTTGATTCAAAGAGAGCAAGCATACTCATAGAAGCAGTTCTGCCAACATTACCAATGTTGTACCTTCCCTTCAATGTATATCTTGATTCAAAGAGAGTAAGCATACTCATAGAAGCAGTTCTGCCAACATTACCAATGTTGTATCTTCCCTTCAATGTATATCTTGATTCAAAGAGTGTAAGCAATCTCATAAAAGCAGTTTTGCCAACATTACCAATGTTGTACCTTCAATGTATATCTTGATTCAAAGAGAGTAAGCATACTCATAGAAGCAGTTCTGCCAACATTACCAATATTGTACCTTACCTTCAATGTATATCTTGATTCAAAGAGTGTAAGCAATCTCATAGAAGCAGTTTTGCCAACATTACCAATGTTGTACCTTCCCTTCAATGTATATCTTGATTCAAAGAGAGTAACCATACTCATAGAAACAGTTTTGCCAACATAACCAGTGTTGTTTCCTTCTACATTCATTTGGAAGTGTCTAACGGGGTTCCAGATGATTTACATATTAGTCTGTAGTTTATTTATCAAAATTCAGTTGAAAAAGGGTTTCAACCACCAAATAACTAATATCATGTACAAGTGCACGTGTGATCATGTAATTCAAAATCAGATTGTTTGTCTTACCAATTAAAATAATACGATAGGCTGTATTTCTTCTACTGCTCTTTTGTGTTCATTTTCAATTCGTCTGTTTGGCCCTACAGGATATCAATGGAATCAAATTGATATATCGTGAGCTCATCAATTTGATAATTTTGAAACTATCAGAAATTTTGCTTCGAGGGAAAAGAAAACAATTCATTAGAGATTTTTTTTTTCTGGACATGACTGTATCGATCGCCGCAATTATCTGCCATCCTCTTCATGATTCGAATGATTGATTTTCTAAGCAGTTCACATGGAATATGGGCAGCATAACGTCCGCATAATAATATTGTAACAACTTGAGGGCAATCCGATAGCAACTAACGCATAAAAACAACCCGGACTATTACATATTTCCGGCCATTTGGTTTTGCACACAAGTCTCACACTATGGTACAAAGCGACCAGAAAACCCCTCAAGTCAAACTCGATAGCGATTTCCTGCGTGCAACGAGCGAGGAGAAGTTTTATTGCGGCAAATCTGACGCTATTGTAAGCAGCGGAACCGCGGGGCGATGCAGCCGACCCAGCTGACACAATCGTGGTTGACGGGGCCAGACCCATCGTTTTCCCCGTGACGTTACTCAGGCGGAAGCGCTGCGATCGATTCCACGTCTTGGCGTTAAAAAGTCTTCAGTGCATGGCATGGATTGGCTTTAAGGACGGCTCTATACAATATTGAACGCCCAGGCCTCAGGACCTCAGGCAATTCTTCGACCAGTGCTTTAACTCTGTAAAATGTAAAGATTCTCTCAAGCAGGCCATGAATAATCAAAAACTGAAGCTATATTCTTGAAAGCAATATCCAGCATCTTCAAGCACATATAGACATACACCTTTTCCCATTTGCTTGTCATACATTAAAGGATTTAACAAGTCATGTCTGTATTTTTAGCGTTAAATTTTCAGTCATTGTTACAGTTTTCTTTCAAATATGCATCTTTCTGTTTTACTTTCATTTTGTCTGGAAATGCACTTTTTCAGTTTTAGACAATATTATTGCTAAAACGTTTCCCCATGTTTACATTTCCATCTGAACTTAGGCCTACATGGAAAAAAAGGATGGAAGATGCAGCCAAGATGCTCTTTAATCATCCTTAGTGTTTTTCTTGTGTCTTGTTTATGTTTCTCCATGCGTAGCGCACCTGTCGGGCCGCGAGGTATTTGGATTGCTTCGATTTTTTCTCCCACTTGTTCTCTCCTTCCTCTGAACCGACTCGACAGCCACGACAGGCGATTTCCCGAGGGGGCATCCATTTCGTCAGCGGCAATACCGAAACTTCAAGCCGGGAAAAAGTTTATTACACCCGGCGAGGTGATCATGCTCCCCGTCCGGCGGTGAAAAACGCTCCCGTCCCCGCGCGAAACCACACTTGGCGATCCCCCCGCGCAAAGACAATCCGTTCTTTATCCAATTTACTTGGGTTCAATCAAACTTATCGGGCAATCTGATGCCAATATGCATAATTTAAGGGACATCGGGGGATATTAGACGTGTTGGAGAAGGGTTTTGTCGCCTGAGACCCTCAATGACTGGCGGCAGGACGAACCGGTGCTGATTTAGTCATAAATGGATGTTTATTCTCTTTTTTACGCTATTAGTGGACAGTACAGTTCAATAATGTGTGAGGCTGTTTATTATTATTGGACAATGCAAAACTCGTCAGCTGATCTTATTTTGTAGAAGCAGTTACAGCCTTAGTGGACGAAGTCACTTGATCGTTTATTATATCGGATATGTTCATCTATTGATAACGTTTAAAGGAAGTATATGGTACATACACTGTTGGCCGTAGCCTACATGTTATCCATACTTTATAATAATAAACACAAATGTACAGAAACCAACCTGTGAAATTTTTAGCTTAATTCATTGTGTCGTTAACGAGAACATAGATAAATTGCATTCCAATTGTTTGTAATTTTCTTTTACTGTGGAAATGGATCATCAGCATCCATTTCAGATTTTGATTTTGATTTTTTTTTCTCTACAAAAATGACATCATTGTATGAAAGTTTTGATAACCTTTGCTCATAAATCTGTTGTCCTAAGATTAAAATTACATAATAAACATCAGGATGTTTAGCATAATTTATTACAATTGTTATAACCAGGTATAGCTTTTAGATATTAAATCGGTCATTTCTTTTTAGGGTAATTATGACATAGTAATGTGCATAATTAACCCGATACTCGCAAATCATCCATCCGATATACTCGAATGATACATAGTTGTTGTTTTTTTTACTGAAAGAGAAGGTATAACTTTGTTGGCCAATTTCAAAGAGCAATCTCATGTGATTTTTTGCATGACATGATTTTTTGCATGACAATAAATAAAATCTTAAAATCTTGAAATAGTGACCAATCCCGAATTAAGTTGGCATAGTGACCAATCCCGAATTAAGTTGGCATAGTGACCAATCCCGAATTAAGTTGGCATAGTGACCAATCCCGAATTAAGTTGGCATAGTGACCAATCCCGAATTAAGTTGGCATAGTGACCAATCCCGAATTAAGTTGGCATAGTGACCAATCCCGAATTAAGTTGGCATAGTGACCAATCCCGAATTAAGTTGGCATAGCAACCAATCCCAAATTAAGTTGGCATAGTGACCAATGCGGTATTGGTCACTTTGCCAAATTACAAAAATAGCCAGTTAGAGCATTCGTCATTTGAATGCATGCTCTATCTCCAAAACTATAAGGAATACATGCATGTGGATTAGATACAATGGTAGGTCTCTTCCTGAATGTACTAATGGGCAGAAAAACTTAAAATTGAAAAAAGTCGGATTGGTCACTATGGCAAATTACAAAAATAGCCAGTTGGAGCATTCGTCATTTGAATGCATGCTCTATCTCAAAAACTATAAGGAATACATGCACGTGGATTAGATACAATGGTAGGTCTCTTCCTGAATGTACTAATGGGCGGGAAAACTTAAAATTGAAAAAAGTCGGATTGGTCACTATGGCAATTTAGGGACGAATTAACGAATTATTATCCAAAAACCATATTAGTGTAAAGTTGGTACACATATCAACCATCCTGAGATATGATTTTTCGTCTGAAGTGTTTTCATGTTAGAGACATTTGTTACAGAGAGGACGACAACATTTTGCGTAGCATCAGCGGCGTAGCCATGACTTTTTCAGTGGGGGGGGCACAGGGGGGGGGGCATTGCTTTTCAGTGGGGGGGCCCAGGGGGTATGGGTTTTTTCCCTTTTCTTTATCTTTTCTGTTTTTGGGGGCACTATGAGGATTTTTCGTGGGGGGGCACCTGGGGGGGCACTGGAAATTTGTGGGGGGGCACGTGTCCCCAGGCCCCCCCGTGGCTACGCCGCTGCGTAGCATTAAAACAGATAAAACATATTACAGTTTCCCGTTGTTTTCTCGAAGACGTGAACAACTTATTATGACGGAAATGTCACGGGTTAGTTTTATGATATATTTCTGGTAAACTAGATGATTGAAATAAACATACGTTACCTAATACCAATGGTGTGTCCATTGGCAATGGGAGCATGGGCCCGCCTCTTTTATCGCCGTGCATGTAAATTTACGATATGTTTTTTTGTGTTCCCTCCCTCTTTTGGCAGTGTCCCCCTTTTCTGCCACCCCCCCCCCCCCCATTCCGAGAGCCTGGATGCGCCCCGGTTATATATTACCTTTAAAGATAGATAAATATCAATAATCAATCTTTCCCCATTTGTAGAGAGGTTATATGTTATAAGTTTGACACTTGCCAAAGGACGGACGAGAAAAAGGCTTCTCTTTAACTGCATATAAAAGGATAGAACTGTGTGTAAATTTGGCTCATGTGAGGGCGCAACAGAATTTGGGCTAATTTGCATAAGAAAGGTGATTTAAATGTAACGAAAGGAAAACGGCAGATGGATATCAGAATTAAAGGAAAAGCAATGAAATTAAATAAATAAAAAAGGGGGGAGGGGTAACTCTTTGTCTGTCACATAAGTAAAATAAACAACAAGTTTTGTTTAAATATTGTAAAAAGTAATTCCGAATGCCCTTTGCCTCGAATTTAGAAAAACCTAAGGTCTACTGGGTGAAAACAACTTGCCATCTTACGTTAATGCGTACATTAACAGCACCTATATTTTAGTGTTATTTATAACCATTTTTTGCCAATACTTTTTGTCAACTGAAGGGGTGAATTTTCAAGGGCGAACTATAAGGAAGGCGATTTTTTTTTAAAGTAATAAGGATATTTTGTTTTCCCCAGTGAACCCAAAGTCTGAATTCAAGGCGAAAGGGGTTCAGAAAAAGTGACTTTTTACAATATAGAGTATAGATAATAAAACCTATATGTTGTTTATATTCCTTATGATATAACCTCGAAATGGTGAAAGGTCAGTTATTAATATTTGCTAAGAAAGCCTGTTTATTACAAACTATATGACATGTAATGTAATGAGTTTGATGAAATAGGGCCTACTGAAGGCATATACTGTCCTTAAGATCTTCCCCAGCCAAAACAAACAGAAAGAAAAAAACATCAACAGACCAGAAAAGGAAAAAGAAACCGACATTCATGTGAAAACAAACAAAATTTTCTTCATTCATCGCTGTTGATAATCAAAATTAATAATACTACAGGAATTTTTTTTTACCTTTAAATAATTGTATTCACATCGCTATCGTAACAATGACACATGGCAAGAAGCTGAACTTAATATTCCAATCAAATGATACCCTAAAATAAACCACCGATTCACCAATTATCTCTCCTCTTGCCAATCTACAAAATAACACAAACTTAATTTCTGTTCGTGCTTCTCTGTGCTAAAGAAGAACAATTAATTTGTACGGCTGGGAAATTACATTGGAGTGATCGTCCATCTTCCTTCCTCAAGTCGAACAATAGACGGCGGCGGGAAAATTGAATTCTAAAAGTTTCTACCTCTGGTGCGAAACAAAACACGACAAAGGCATTACACAACTAGACACAGTGTCGAATTTATCAAATCATTTTACAAATTAATAGAGCAAAAGTCGAGGCGTCGGCCATGAAAGTAACCCAGGTTTTCAAAGATGTGTTTCATTATGATTGGTCCGAGTTGAAGACCTTTGTACGCCGGCTCACCATATTTTATTTTCATGTTTTTTTTTCTCGATAGCTTTGACTGGTAGAAATTCAAGCTATCTGAACAAACATGTGGGAGCAACGTGTTACAGGCCTTTATTATACATGTATATCTTTGGTGTAATGTATATATGACGGTGCGTGTTAAACTTATGAGAATATTGAACCATTTGAAACTACCGCACTTTGAATGTTTCAACACAGAGACAAATTATTGGTTAACGCATCCACACTTTGTGATGACTAAACAAAATCAACAATTTGTATCTAGTCAATTGCAATTTTTTTTTCAATATTAGTCGATGCACACATTAATTGATCACTGCATGCGTGATAACAATTTGAACATACTGGGCTTTCATTAAATGATATCGAGATATGTGATGAAATAATATCGAACGGTTATCGATTATATTGAATTATAACTCGGTCCTAATTGAAAATAAGCAAATGGCAGTTTTGCACGAAACATTTTGTGGTTTATAAATATTAAGTGGTTTGTCGTCAAAGCTGTTTTTTTAAATTATAAATAACTATAATTTGTATCTTCCAAAAACAGGAAGTACTATAACCAGCACAATTTGTTATACAATTTTGGAACAGTTTTCTTGAAAGGTGACAAACATTTAAAAGAACAAGAATGACTCTGTGTTGGATAACTTTTTCAAATAGTTTATTTTCTTCAAAGAGACAATTTTGGTCAGACAAAAACAGTTATATTAATTAAATACATATTCTTGCTTTTTCTAGTTTTTTTTCAATTAAAATTAGAATTACATTCGGCTTAAAATCACCTTTAGATATAGGCCCATATAAGATAATTTTTTAAATAAATATTTAGTTTTTTACTGGACGCATGCTAATCAAGTTCATTGGTATATGCAAAATGCTCCGACAAGTATCATAAGTGATCTTAGTTTTCTTTTTTTATTATCGCCTGTGTCAGAAACAAAAAAAACTATTGCATGACATTTTCACGTGTAACCTAAATTGTGAGGAAATGGAGGGAAAATGATGTTTTCATAATTTCCAATTAGGAAAATTTCTCCCTTAATAAGCCAACGAAACAAGTAAGTAAATATTAGCATTGACAAGTATCACATAGGCTATAGCGAAAGTGACAAAGTGTTGAAAGTGTTCACATTGTCAATAAGAGTGATAATAGAAATATGACTTATCATGATGTTTTCATCATTTCGAATTAGAAATATTACTCTCTTAGTATGCAAACGAATCAAGCAAATTATTAGCATTGACGAAGTATCACATGTCAATTAGCATGATAATTGTGTTCTTGGGAAAACGGTAAGAATTGTTTGCCTAAAAGTATTGTCCCTCAACTCAAGCTAAAAGTGCACAATTATGTTGACAGTGCTCTCTTATATGCAATCGATTTTAGTTTTGTTGTCGCATATTTTCAATTGTAGGCCTATGTACTTGTATCGGTTTGCTTCCTCACGTAATAAATATTGTGCTGTAGTTCTTTCTGCGGCGGCTGCTGTTGTTTTTGTTATTGCTGCTGTCGTTATTTGGGTTGTTATTATTATTTTGAGTGTTTTTGTTGATGCTACTGCTGCAGTTGTTGTTGTTGTTGTTGTTTTTCGTATTCAATATCACTGGCATTCAAATATTTATAATAAACAGCCAAATGTAATAATTTCGGCCACTGAAATCTACATCATGTCTGTCCCTTTAGTGAGTGACAAAGAGGTGAGACAAGCTAGCATTTCACCGTACTGTGAGTGAACCACTGATCTGATCCGAGAGTGAACCTATAGTATGAGAGACGTTGCATGGGTCAACTGTACTTTCCTTGCCGAGATAATGAGTTGCCAGCAAGAAGGTCCAGTAATAATATGAAATTTGAAGTCGCGAAACGTAATCATCTTCTCAAGCATCTTGGCCTCAAATGACAAGTGGTTGGGGGATGTTCGACATCGGGCTGCAGTTGTCGATTATCCCGAAGAAAAACACAAAATGAGGCCAAGATTTTTTTAGGTGTAAAAAATGAAATGTACGTCTCCTCAATTTCTCCGTCCGGTATTATGAAATAGTGCTCATAGCACATGATATATAGAACTGATTTCCCCAAGCTACGTCAGATTGGCGAAAGCCTCGACAAAAGCCGGCACAGTGCTGGCAGACAAAATAGCGCGCCGGTTTCTTAGGCCGGGACGTGCGAGCGGACTCCATAATACCTTCAATCACTTGATTAGCTCGTCTGCGCTAACTGGATCTTCTCCTATAAGATTGATTGAATTTTAACAGGATTATGGCTGAAAACATAACCAAAGTCGTTATCATTTCATGGGCAGACAACTAAGATTACTGGACCTTAAGTCTTCCCTTCAGACACGAAAGCCAAACTCTATCTAGTTTCTATACGCTGGCGGAGGACCTACACACCGCCGCGCGCAAACTATATCTCTCTGCCCCGGCGTTGTGTTAATATCGTTATGAGGTCCGTTAATAATTATCAATATCTCCTCTATTATTGATTGTGAAACTTTGTAAGGCCGTCTCCAAAATTATATTAAGCCCACTAATTGGGTACGTTAACTTGGAAGGGTTGGGGATTTTCCGAATAAAATTGTCTGAAATTGAATTTATGGTGTGTAGAGCGCCATAGGTAATGTTCGTCAATATAGGTAATGTTCGTCAATGTACATTATATATCATCAGATGAAAAGGTGAACTTATCATTATGACCAGTAATATACCATGATTTTGTTAAACCAAGGGAATAAAACGTGAAGGATCATTTGCATTTTCTGTAGATGGAACATTTTCAGGCTTCTAATAATTTGGTACATTTTTATTTTGTTGTGATGTAGAAACTACAACGTAAAATTTTTAACGCTCAAAGTAATTTCTAGTGTGGCAAAAATGCCGTTAATGAGGAATTAATATATATATATATATTTTGTTACCGGTGTAGACAAAATGTGGTCATTATAATTTGTACAGTCATGTACAACAAAGATTATAATACACAAACTATCACAGGCAGATATACCGTCCAGGCACGGGTGTTAATCGCTCAATTTATTCGCGCGCTCGGATTACAAAACTCGTCGAGTTGAAGTACAAGTCACATCCTCCAGACCAAGCCCGACCACGGGATATCAATCGCCATCTTTATACATCAACTACCTTATCTCCGAGTCCCTCGGGATGCTGCAATTTTGTCCTCCCCCACGTCTATCTCTCCATCTTTCCATCCACTTGACACCTGATCAACTGGAAGTAGACTTCTCCTCAACCGAGAAGGGACTCCCAAGACCAATGTGGTGTGAAGTTTCAGTGATGCGTCTAGCTTTACATCTCGACCGCTACACACCGTTTTAGCCGGTTAGGCCTATTAACACGTAGCTCGTTATTCACGCGGATCGTGACTCGCCGCAGTCACATCAACAAACTCCCTGGCTGAGCCTGTGGTTTTGGGGGTACGTATGTCACTGCGTCTTAACTGTCCATCGGACCTGATACAATATGACGGGGTAAATTGAGTGACATGGCAGGAACAATAAACTCCTTTTGGTAACAAATTCATCCTAAATAACCCCTACTAATCATAGCTACTCATAACTAGCAGTAAGTAAGATAATTGTTGTTTTATGGTTGAAATATAAATATGCACTGACGCATGCTTTTTCTTCTGCAAAATTTGCAAAACAACCGCATCAAAATGCGACCATTCCTTTATATACAGAACCAACTTATATTCTTTACAACGCAGTGACAAGCAGATGTAACAACCGTGGTCAAAGTGCAACAACTAATCATTTATTTTAATTAAACTAAAAGAAAAGTAGAAAAGGATGAGATTGATACGGCGACGGAGATGTATAGCCTGAAATGCCTACAGCTATATATACAGAATCACCCTATGCACTAAGAATCCTACTCAGAAGAAAACAAGTATTCTCTTCCGAATCTTAAGGCAGTCCTATTTTTTCACTTTATCGTGTCTTCATCTCTCCTTGCTGTTCATCATCATCGCAGCATCACCAAAGACTCTTTTTCAATTACCATTACGGCGAATTTGGTGCTCGCTCACGCCGCATTACCCTCGCTACGGCGCGTTGGGACCGTCTCTTAATCCCGGAGACTTAGCCGCAGCTTACCGGCGGCTTATAAGCTCCTGCTCCGCTAACTCCCGGGTGCCGCGGAGGGACCAGTACTTAGGCTGATTGCCTTGTTTTAGCAAACACGGAGATTACAATGACGCTTTGTTTTGCTTGCAGATTGGAATAGACTTAAGTCGGACAGGTTGCTTCGTGCAGAAACTAATCCAAACACAACTAGTCACAAATGTTTTGTTGAGTGAATATAGGACCGTATGGCGAGTGTTATGTCCGTCGGTAAAGTGAATTGAAAAATTTAGTTTATCAATGGAAACGTTGGGGAGAGACATCATTATTTATGGTAGAATACACTCCTTCTTTCTACCAATCTACTAAAATGAAACGAGTATCAAGTTGAGTGCAATCTCTTTCCTCTATTTCTGTTTCTTTCTAGTCATCCACACTAGCCTTTCTCATGTCTCTCTCTAAGTATCATTTTCCCCCGTACAACCCTCCTCCTAATATACCACAAATTCTCAGTCTCTCCCATTGAAGCAATGTCTGCCCTTACACCAACAAGGTTAAGTAATGTTCAGTCAGTCAGCAGGCGCTGATGCAGGGTCTTGAAAATGGGGGCGGGGCCACATGGGAAAAGGAGGAACACTACCAAAAAGAGGGACACAAAAAGAAACAAATGTTAAATTTACATGCGAGGCTGTCAAAAGAGGCCACATGCCCCCTTTCCCTCTCACCCCTGCACCCGTCACTCAGCCAGTGCTTTCAATTGTCTGCGAGGGTAAATCTATCGGCGACTCGGGCGGGACTCGAACCCACGACCTCCTGCTTACTATACAGCTGATTTCGACCACCAACGTGTTTTCTGGTGACGATTGACTTACCTAGCCCAATGCAGCTGTGGCTATATTTTGTTAATTTTTCCTTAATCTAATCTTACGGCCTTTTTTGAAAATCCATTTCTTCTCTTCACATTTTCTATATTCTTTTCTCATAAGCTTATTCTTGTAGTCTTTCACTTTCATTCTTTTTATATGAAAACGAAGGACAAATTGAAGTACTATCTTAACAAGCGTATTGGGACAACGTTTATTTCACCTTCACATAACACAAACTGGAACCAGTAGCCTATTCACTTAATACCCAGGAGAAGTACGTGATCTGAATATTTTTCCCACCCGTGAATCAGGTTGACCCGGACTCAGATTGACCTGGAGTCATGCTGACCAGAGTCAATGTAGTTACACTCCTATACACCTCGACATTTTCGCTTATAGAAATACCTACACAATGCATAAAGGCATACAGGATGGAGATAGTGACATTATCTTTCGAAATTCTGGGGTGCCCTCATAAAATAAAATGTTTAAATAAAAAAAAATACTTGTGTCCTGTTCAAGATATGACTTAGGCCTTTTATAAATTAAACAAACGTAGTTTTTGGTCTGAGACTGTCAATAATTTTAGTTATTATTATTTTCAAAAAATGGAGCGCCAATTCTGATGGTTGTTCATAATATTTGATATCAAATATTTTGATAGACATGGGGATCGGGATCTACTGATTTAAAAAGGGGAATTGGCAGCGAACCCCTCTCGGACCAAGCCTCAGTACATGCGTGGCGTATTTATTCACATAATATACCTTAGAGGGTAGGTGCAACATTGGTAATGTTGACAAAGTACTGCTTCTTTAAGTATACTTACTCTCGTAGAATCAAGATAGGGTTTATATATACATGAAATAACCAACCTGTTAAAGTTACAGCTTATTAATTTGTGTTGTTTACCGAGAAAACAGTGAATATGCATTCAGATTGGTTCATATTCAATCTAACGTGGAATTTACGACAGAATACCCTTTCCTCAATTCGAACCGGAAATGATTGTACTTTCCTTTTAAGTGACAGCACCTCAAACAAAATTATTTCTAGGGAAGATTGATACCATCATCAGCTAAAGTACGTTTCACATAACAATTCGACTATTATTGTTGGTAATATTTGAATATTTATAATGGTATACTTTACATTTTAACCTTCAATATTAACTTGCGTGTAATTAACTTTCCCCCATCTCATACTGAAGGCCCGCTTCAAATTGAATATAATTTCACATGTTATTATCACCATCATAAGTACAAATATATTCATTAAAATATATTTTGTGGATGTCTTGATGTTGTCCATTACGAATACGTGTATGGATGTTTGGGTGTATATGGGTTTATGCTGTGCCAACTTATACCCAATGTTTACGTACCTTTTCGTTTCGTAAGATGGCATTAAAAGTTTTCATATATTATTTAAGCATTTGTTTTTGCATTTTTTAATATAATCATTTTTATTTAATAAATAATGATCTTCCACTGCCGTCCTACGCAAACAAAAATCTACACGCTTTGCAAAATATCATGGAAAACCGAATATCAGAAATGACAACGACATCTCTTGTCAACAGAGGGCGTAAATAACGCCACCTTATCAGAGCTTCCGTGTAGTTTCATGTATGGTATTATTGCCTTTACTGATAGTTGTCTACCACTCCGGCACGATTCTCGTATAGTATACTGTCTCACCCTTGCTCTAATAGGACACCTATACTCCCAGTAATTAAACATTCCACTACAATATCATGTGTGTAAGTATGCCCCCGTTGTATATAGCTTACAGTGACTGGCGTGATTATTATTTCATGCAATGAAGCCCAAACGAAAATTTTTGTTTGAAGTCTAATTATAGATTTGGCATATTTGTTATGGTGTACGTGTGTTAAGTATTGCAGGAAACAAATTGGGCTTACATAATAAACACCGTTAAAATCAAACTTCATATTTTTGTGTGTTAATGCCCCAGTCACATTGGAGCTGCGATTGCCTACGACCATGTCAGTCGTGCGACCTAGGGCGGTCTTGGCCCGGTCGTAGGTTTTTTCTGCGATGTCGGCCTAGCAGTCACACAATAAGACCTGTCCCCGACTGCTCTGCGACTTGTAGCCAACTGATAGCACGACTGGTCGCAAGACCTTGAGGGACTTGTACGATCACCCAAGACTACCTACGATTGTCAAGGATCAGTCGCACGACTAGTCACGCATAGTCGTGTGACTAGTCGTGCATTCGCACGACAAGTCGTGCGAATAGTCGTGCATAGTCGTGCGACTGTTGGACGACTGGATAGTCCCACGATGAACCAAGACTACGTAAGACCACCCAAGACTTGTAGCACGACCATCGCACGACTATTGAAGACCTACCTACGACCAGCTACGACCAGTTTGGTCGCAGCCAGGTTTTTGAACATGATCGAAAACCTCCCCAAGACCGAATTCGGTCTTGCGACTACCCAAGACCACCCGCAACCACCCGGGACTTGTCGCAGGACTTTTCTACGATTCCTTGTAATTTCCAGTCGCAGACGATCGTAACCTGTTGTAAGTTGTCGTATCCTCCAGTGTGACTGGGGCTTTAGTGTCTGCAAAATTGCTACATGGATTTTGTTTTATTAAATGGAAATATCAAAATGCATCGGAGGATTCTGGGTGTCAATCAAAATGGGGCGTGATGCGAAAACGTATGTTAAATTGACTGCGTGACCCTCCCCCGACCCCCAATAACAATGTATAGACATCAGCTATCCGCACAGTACAATGACTGTCTTCGTTATGTGTAACAACACACGTTACAGACTCAAACAGAATTTATTCAATTTAATTACATGGCTAAACAAACTGCATTTTATAACCATTCAGATGTGTGTGTGTCTTTTTAACTAGCTGGAACCCCATTCGCATGCACCAAAATAGTAGTGTGCCTCAAACAGACGAGACGACCATACACCCAATCATTGTCACCTCTAGTTTTGCCGTTGTCAATATTTTTTTTTAAAATTTTGTTTGCATCAGAGATTCCTCTTTAGTTGTACTATATTCAAATTATGTTTCCGAATTCAAAATATTGGCACCATGGAATAAAAGCAATATCAGCAGTGAAGGGCAAACAGTTCAAGCCGAGTCGACAGTCGCGCCCTGAGGGCAGGCGAGTGTTCCGTAGCACAGTCAGAGCGGAGAAGACCCTGTCGGTATCTTCGTATTGTCTCATTAGTCCGGACCGACAGACGCCGTACTCCGCGATTAGTCGACGTGGTGTCACCCCTATAATGCCGGTATATTGTCACTTAAGAGCCCGGGGATGGGAGGCGATAGTGGCCGGTATGTTTCACTGGAAGGTTGCACAAACTGTGTTAAAAGCATTTTGTAACAAGAAAGAAGCAACTCTCTAAATGAGTATTTGTACAAGTCAACCACAACTTTATGTCCTTCAAAAATATTATGTTGTATGTAAAAGTGATTTTTAACGCTGTCTCGCATGAATTTAACTCTTGTTAAAGCCCCTATTCACTATTGGTGATCTCAAAAACATAAATAATCACAGTTTTACATTTATTTATTCATGTTTTATTTATTATTTCAGGCAATTCAATCAAGGCATGCAATCACAAACATAATTAGAAAACGAAACGAATGATTAAAAACAGAGCCTGGAATTGCCCAAAAGCACACAACTACAGAAAACGTAGACATATAAATATACTGTATAGATGCCAGCATCATAGGATTAAAAAGATACAGTTACAAAAGTACACACATATTTACAATAAACACAAACAATCTTAAAGATGAACACTCCGTGTGAGTAATAAACACAAACAATCTTAAAGATGAACACTCCGTGTGAGTAATAAACACAAACGATCTTAAAGATGAACACTCCGTGTGAGTAATAAACACAAACGATCTTAAAGATGAACACTCCGTGTGAGTAATAAACACAAACGATCTTAAAGATGAACACTCCGCGTGAGTAATAAACACAAACGATCTTAAAGATGAACACTCCGCTTGAGTAATAAACACAAACAATCTTAAAGATGAACACTCCGCGTGAGTCATAAACACAAACGATCTTAAAGATGAACACTCCGCGTGAGTAATAAACACAAACGATCTTAAAGATGAACACTCCGCTTGAGTAATAAACACAAACAATCTTAAAGATGAACACTCCGCGTGAGTAATAAACACAAACAATCTTAAAGATGAACACTCCGCGTGAGTAATAAACACAAACAATCTTAAAGATGAACACTCCGTGTGAGTAATAAACACAAACAATCTTAAAGATGAACACTCCGTGTGAGTAATAAACACAAACGATCTTAAAGATGAACACTCCGTGTGAGTAATACACACAAACGATCTTAAAGATGAACACTCCGCGTGAGTAATAAACACAAACGATCTTAAAGATGAACACTCCGTGTGAGTAATAAACACAAACAATCTTAAAGATGAACACGCCGCGTGAGTAATAAACACAAACGATCTTAAAGATGAACACTCCGCGTGAGTAATAAACACAAACGATCTTAAAGATGAACACTCCGCGTGAGTAATAAACACAAACAATCTTAAAGATGAACACTCCGTGTGAGTAATAAACACAAACAATCTTAAAGATGAACACTCCGTGTGAGTAATAAACACAAACAATCTTAAAGATGAACACTCCGCGTGAGTAATAAACACAAACGATCTTAAAGATGAACACTCCGTGTGAGTAATAAACACAAACGATCTTAAAGATGAACACTCCGCGTGAGTAATAAACACAAACAATCTTAAAGATGAACACTCCGCGTGAGTAATAAACACAAACGATCTTAAAGATGAACACTCCGTGTGAGTAATAAACACAAACGATCTTAAAGATGAACACTCCGCGTGAGTAATAAACACAAACAATCTTAAAGATGAACACTCCGTGTGAGTAATAAACACAAACAATCTTAAAGATGAACACTCCGTGTGAGTAATAAACACAAACAATCTTAAAGATGAACACTCCGCGTGAGTAATAAACACAAACGATCTTAAAGATGAACACTCCGCGTGAGTAATAAACACAAACGATCTTAAAGATGAACACTCCGCGTGAGTAATAAACACAAACGATCTTAAAGATGAACACTCCGCGTGAGTAATAAACACAAACGATCTTAAAGATGAACACTCCGTGTGAGTAATAAACACAAACGATCTTAAAGATGAACACTCCGCGTGAGTAATAAACACAAACAATCTTAAAGATGAACACTCCGTGTGAGTAATAAACACAAACGATCTTAAAGATGAACACTCCGTGTGAGTAATAAACACAAACAATCTTAAAGATGAACACTCCGCGTGAGTAATAAACACAAACAATCTTAAAGATGAACACTCCGTGTGAGTAATAAACACAAACGATCTTAAAGATGAACACTCCGCGTGAGTAATAAACACAAACAATCTTAAAGATGAACACTCCGTGTGAGTAATAAACACAAACGATCTTAAAGATGAACACTCCGTGTGAGTAATAAACACAAACAATCTTAAAGATGAACACTCCGTGTGAGTAATAAACACAAACGATCTTAAAGATGAACACTCCGTGTGAGTCCCTGGTTCAAAGAATAAAAACATAAAACTCGCTTGGCGTGAAGTTGAAGATGGTATCAAACATTCCTTGAAATGATTACATTTCCGTCTGTGATGTGATATCATTGGAGCAACATTTGAATGTGTCCTCTGGGAGACAAATCTTAAATATTGGAATGAATGCGAACAATCTGAATTCATTTTCAGTATTTTCTCGATAACGGCACAATGTAATAGGCTAAGCTTGATCTTTTCACACTTGAAATAATTCCTTGTTGGATGGTATTTTGCAGTTCTAATGGTATTTTGCAGTTCTAATGGTATTTTGCAGTTCTAATGGTATTTTGCAGTTACTTCATGACAGGTCTGGATGAGGGTAGGCCTATGCATCCTTTTAAAGGTGGTAATTATAATCTTATCAAACTTAGGTAAAACTTGTAGCTTTGCATGGTGAAAGAGGATAAGTAAGACTAATTGCGGTGACACCATGTGAAAATCTCTATTGAGTAGTAATTAGTTCTGAAAAGAACTGGAGGTCACAACAGGACATCAAACTTACTTGATGTGGAATTGGCGGTTCGTGATACCAAACATTATGAGAAATTATTCCGTCTGACATGCTGTCATTTTTTGAGAAACATTGATATGTTACAAACTTGAACTGAATACCTACCAATTTGGATGCATTTTCAGTAATTTCTCGTTAATGACACAACGAAGTTAGCTGAAACTTTCACAGGTTGGTTTCTATAATTACCTCTTGGAGTGTCGTGGCCGAGCGGTCTAGCTTACCGGATTCAAGTTCTGGTGTTAGCAACATAATGTGGGTTCGAATCACGGCCGTGACCCTTGTGTCCTTGAGCAAGACATTTAATCATAATTGCTTCTCTCCACCCAGGGGTTAAATGGGTACCTGTGAAGGCAGAGTTGGTTTGCTCTATATGCGCTAGAAATGGCAGCAATTGAGCTGTATACTCCCCAGGGAGCTGAGATGGTTTCAGGAATGATTTATGAGCCTTATGAGCCTTATGAGCAGGGATAATAATATAATGCGCCTTGAGCACCACTTAGTTGGTGGATACGTGCGCTATATAAATCCACACATTATTATTATTATTATTCATTCTTATAAAATATGGATGCATTTATAGATATTAACCAATGGTGTACAGAGTGTGCCAATAAAGTCCAACATTGACAAATTATTCTTTTTTTGAAAGGCAAAAAACACTTTGATGGAAACCTGGTGTAATGTCATAGGTTTACCTTAGCTACATGAAACTTTTCCCCCGGTCAATTCCGATGTTTTTTTAAGGAAACTAGAGCAAAATTGCGGAAGCATGTCAAATTCTCGTTGGGGGCCTCTGTGTGTGTTGGGAACCTTATCAGGGGTGTGAATGCTGTCATGGCTGTGGAAGTAAATGAATGCACACATGACCAATGTCAATCAATATTTTCTTTTCTTTTCAATTCATGTATAACATAACAATGTGATCTACTGATCCCTTATCTCAATGATATTCACATGGTGAGTTGCATTTTTTGCTGAAATAATACTTTTGTGAGAAAATAATTTATAAGTCCATTTTCAGGTAAATTAAAGATATTGCACACTTTTGTGTTATTTACACAGATATAAAATAACAATCTTTGTAGATATTTACAAGTAGGCCTAAAGCGCACATCAATAAATACATTATGTCTTCTTTATGTTATAAATAATGAAATAATGAAAAAGGTAAAACTATCACTTATGTTTCTGGCATCAAATTGAAATGTCTTCTTCATGCATCATGAAGAAGTATCCTTAACCCAGATTCAGCATGTCCAGGTGAGAGTGGCCCAAGTAAAATTTACACCCTTTCACTTAATTGATTGTGTTTCTGGACCTAGGGACCCAAATGGGATGGGGGTACAAAGGGGTGAATTGAGAAGTAGTCAGGCTTTATTGTAAAATATAATTTCATTGAAGAAAAAAACATTAAACAGTTTTAATTATTTGTTTTCTGAATGTTGCACTTTTTTGGCACACGCTGTACAATCCTTTTTGAAAATCACGAACCCTTCAGACAAATTAAAATGTGTCATATACCTTCTGTTCTTCTCCCATTTGGACAGATGTCGGATCCTGTAATGAAGATGTACAGAATATGTTTTAAAACGATAGAAACTGACAATGATTTATATCGAGGTTTGGCATGGCAGGGTGGATCCAGCCGGATGGAGAAAAAGGGGAGGGGGACCATTGGCGGATCCGGGGGGGGGGGCTAAGGGGGCTGTAGCCCCCCTAAAATCGTTTAAAAAAATATAAAATTAAAAAATTAAAAAAATTAAAAAATAAATTAAAAAAAGTGAGAGAAAGAGAGAGAGAGGGGAGGGGAAGGGAGAACGCACTTCCATTCCCACAGTGTGCTTTGTTTTTCTCTCACTTTGATTATTTCATTGTAATTTTTGTAGTACTGAAAAATAATTGTTTTTGATTCTCAGCCCCCCCCCTAAAAAATGTTCTGGATCCGCCCATGGGGACATACTGCTGAAAACGGTACACATTAAAACATTTGGTAGTTTTACAAGTATGATGATGAAAAGGGAGGGGGTCCATGCCCATTTGACCACAACCCCCTCCCCCACATATTCCCCAATGGGGGTACTGAGGCCATTTAGAGGTCCCACCACCAGTCTGTGATCCCAAACATCTCCATTCAAAACAGTCGCTACTACTCATTGTATCCTAGCTGTTACCATCGTTTAAACCCTGTGTACCGTCAATATGCCTATCATTCTTGACTACTAACCGATCTACTGTCATATTTTAAGTGCCACTTGTCAGGAGCAATTGACCGACCGCCAAAGGACATCCCTGCATTGCCGTATAGCAATGCGAAATGGATATACCAGGGTGTTTGGAAACGCAAAGTCAAAGATGTATCCTTACCGTATTGCGGGTGGCTGCCGTCACGGGGAAACATCCGACGGCTGTTGTGGTATCAATTTTGACGCATGTCCAGAATCTGTGCGTCTGAGAAATTGCAAAATTCCTATGTAAAAATGAGTACAAAAATATGAATTTGATATGCAGATTAATGGAGTGATAATTTTCAGTGAGTATTATATTTAATAAGTTCAGCAATATTGAATTGTATAAATCGGGAAGAAGTATCCGTGTAAGTGCAGGAACTAGCTGTTTCGTTTTGGCGGAATCTCAACTGTCTCGTTTGTGTATCTGACGTATATGAATGTTTTCTGCGTTTATTAATTCGGTTATCTCTTAAGGGCATTTAACTAAGATTCATCAAGAGAGAATCACAAAAATCTGCTTTGGAAATAGCGGCCGGAGAAATCATTTCTTTTAAATTGTGCATCTCCCGAGACGGCACCGGGCAACGAGTGACGAACACTTCGCCTCGGTGTGTTTACTGTGCACTAAGTGATGTGAAACCCGACCGCCATTTTAGCTACGGGATGGTAACGGACTGACCGGGGACACCCTACACCCGGATGGCTCGTTGCCGATGATTCCTTGCCAGTATCGAATTTTGATAACCCTTTCGTCAGGCCTGTAGCATTGTTAATCTGCTAAAATGATATCTGCTTATTGCTCCAGTCTGGCGACTTTGTTCTTGCAACGTTTTGGACATATACCCATCCATATTTTGTGATAGCTGGACTAAGTTCTTAACGAATATTTTACAGTATATATAGTGATGAATTCAAAATGAGTGTTAGGAACCTTTAATAACCTCGGCGCCCAAAACGCTTCGATGAGGAAAATACAGTTTCTTATTATGATTTCAGAACGATTGTCGTCTGCAAACTGCTTCCTGGGGGAATTATGGTCTTTCATTATTTTGTCTCTCTTCCCTTTTTGAGAAGTGGTGTCTCATCGTATATAGCCAGTCTTCAGTCCCATCTGACCGTCAACCGTGCTTTGTCTTGCCTGATGCCATATTTTTCACCAGCTAAAATACACATGTTTACTTTGAAGATTCCCACGTGAAATGGAGGGGATGACGCGTTTTCATCGCTGGCCTTTTACAAAGGGAAACGGAGCATGCGGAATTTTCTAGTTTGGTCTCTCGGTCCAAATATGATCGGCGGCGGATCATTAATGGCGCGCTTTTTTTCGTAGGGAGGCGTGGACTGCCGCTACAGCCATCTGGCCAGCGTCTGCTTCGAAACATAACGGTTAAACATTTTACCCGGCTTTGCCCTAGGGCGACGAACAGTTGATAAAGTTTGCAATTTTATTATGATTTTTTGTCCATTAATACAATCGGCGCAATTTTGTGATGCGACCTCTAATCAAATTAACGAATCCTTGACATCGGGGATAACGGATGATAAATACCCAATATCTTCTTAATTCTATTTCCAGCAATTTTTGGTGTAACTTATTATGGGTATTTTTTCATTGCGTCAAACTATTAATTACTCATCAATTCAAAGTACAAATTGAAATATTTTGATGTGCAACATTGAGGTATGCTAGTTTTATACGAGGCTTGAATATAGTACTTCAGTGGCTGTGATCCATGCAAAACGCACTTACTTTCAAATACACATGACTTAAAGCCGCTAAACGACTGGAATTGCCTCTATTTGATGCACACCCCGTCCATTGATCATTGATTACTGTAATTGTCTCAATTGCATCATCACACGACACATACTACAGCTCTCTTACCGATAATGTCATTAGTCTCCTAACCCAGGAAACAAACCTGTTGACAAGATCCATAATCTCCTAGTAAGTGTCAATTTATCTGGCGAGTGGCACGAGCCGAGAACTCAAATCAAATAATATTTAATGAGACAAAAAGAGCATGAGGAATGATTTCGATAATTCAGAAACAATTCAATTTGTGTGTTTAAAGACTAACGGGGCAGTGTTGCTGCCGTAGACGTGTGTACCGGGTGACGTCATAATCAAGTCTTTTAGTGGATGGGTTGTAGAGTTACAGCACGCGTACACACTACACAAACAGACTGCAAGAACAGTGATAACTGTAGAAACAGGCTCAGACTGTGGCGGGCGGGAAATACATTGCCAGCACCGGAAAGCATATTTTATTTTTGCTGCGTCATCTTAGTTAAGTTTCTCATAAAACAAATCACCAGACGGTGGGTTTTATAGACATTACTTAGTTTCGTCAACTTATTTTTCATAGAGGAGAGAAATAGAAAATGTTGGAAGGTTATTACGGTCACGGTTAATTATTTCATATAAATCTGTGGGAAATGTTTTTTTGCAAAACATCACATTCACTCATATTACATGATAGTTTGCCTGTATTTTGTAGCATATATTACATGCCCTTTGAGGTTTTTTACCGAGAAATTTTCGTTTTTTACCAATGAATGACTGTATCTTTGGCCCTGTATGTCATCGACGAATTGTATCTTTAAAACACAAAATTCTCTTTTTAACCTGCAGCTGAACTGAAGATTCCGAACCTTGCTTCACATTTCCGAGTCATGGGGCTTTTTAGTTGTCCGGGAATAAATTATCATGTGATCGGGGTCAGAGGTCATGGGAGGCACCAATGGTACAGGCCCCTCTGGTACTAATGCAATTTGTGAGATTTGGGTCGCGCGAGTGGCATCTCCACGGCATATTTAATAGGAATTGCGTGCAAACATTGCCGCAGCTAAGTGATCGCATTACACGCTTGGATGCTGCTCCCTCTCTACGTATCCCCCCCTGCACTTAATCAATTAGATTGCCCACTTTAGGGTGTGTGTGTGTGTGTCTTTGGGAGTGTTGTGAAGGGGGGTTGGCTAGCCGTTTTACTCGCATCATAATGTGTGTGTACTTCTCTAACATCCTTGAGCATTGAGTGAACATAACCGGTGAAAAACACTGCAAATAGCCCACCGACCACAAGCTGCACTCAACCGTGTGGAGGTATTCTCAATGCCAGGGCCCCAGATATACCATCCCCGGCCCCTAGACAGTACGGCAACATCCAGTGCGCTGAATGGTTGGCATGGCGACGAGGTGACAAAACGCTTAGGCGTCCTCCTCCTGCCGTCCCCCGGGAGATGGAGGAAAGCGAGACATCGATGATGAGACATTCTCACATCTTATCAATTCTGCATGGTAAATTACTGATAACGATGTCATCGTATTGGAACTACCCAGTGTGATGCATGCAATGATTTGCTTTTATACGACAATAGGGGACTTTAGGACTATAATTATTAACATTGACAAAACTATCAAATGTTCGTTGTTTTAGGAGGTAGCTTTTAGTCTGTGGCACCTGTTCAGAGCAATTACATCCAGAAAGAAAGAAAGAATAATTGTTGTAATAACTGTAATTGATAGACGTAAAATCCTTCCGTTGTGAGTATGAAGGTTTTTGGTGAATTAGACGATGAATTGAAATTTAAATCCTGCTCATTGTATCTCAAACAAACCATATATATATTTAATAAATATATGTACACATGAAATGATAAGTTTCACTCTATCCGGTCACCAATAATAAAATGAATGTTGATTAATTGATTTGGGAAAATATATGTAGTAATCTGCGCGTGGATTTGATGCATTTGCTGTTTTTGTAGACATTGTAGTTGTTGTGTTGTTGGTTGTTGTTGTTGCTGCTGCTGCTGCTGATGTTGTTGTTGTTGTTGTTATTGTTGAGACCCAAGGTGACAGGTCTCGATCGTTCCCATCAACGTATTCTCTTTTGTTTGAGATGATCGCCTGATGATTCTCTTGTTTCAGCTTTACTGCGCATGCTCAGCCCTTAATAATCGTGTCGCCTGGACGAATCGGTGTTCCTGAGTACATAACGTGCCTAACTATGGTTGTCTCGATCGTTCCCCGATTAACGCCTGCAGCCTCGATCCCAATAGTACGCAACACTCAAACACCGTGATTTTAGCTTCTCGTGCCATATCAAGTTCTTTCTTTCAAAGCAAACAATTCGAGGCAAAATGTACAGGCTTGTTTGACAGGAAAGAGATAGAAAATGTATTACAGTGAGCTGCCCCGTCTTGTTTAAATAGTTTAACCGTAAATTGGTGGCATAGTGCATTGCGTGTTCGCGTATATAGGCCTACCCATACAGTTGTTCGGTTACCAGACTGTTCGGTTACCAGACTGATTGATGTGCATGTTTGGCCTGCCAAAGGATGTACTCGTGGGTTTGTCGTCTGATTACTAGACCTCTCAGACGTTTCTTCAGTGTTTGTGATTGATTGGTTATTTTAATTATTGTGCAGTACCATGATGCAGTGGTTTTTACTTACACGCGTCTGCAATTAAACGAAGTGTTCCCAGCGTATGGGCTTATACCGAGGATGCAACTGTCTTAAAGCTATCCAAAGAATTTCCTGTTGTAACAAACATTTCTACACTTTTGTAAAAGGGATTGGATATCTGAATATTCTTACTTATGGCGTATGAACGATCCTCTTTGCATGTGTGAATCATGTGGAAGGCAAAAAGGGTGTGTTTCCTCACTTTTGTTAATAAACACCCGTAGCACCCATTGCTTTACTATACGATGTGGGTCACTTTAATCCCCTTGTTGCGAACTGCGTGCCTCGCCCTTTCGAGTAGACCATGGGTGCGCCCTGTGTAGATGCAAACAATAAATGAAAACAAAACAAACATGTGTTTAAGTGCACCTTTCTTCCTTCAGAGCAGGGGCCCTCTGGACTCGTCTAGAGAGCCACTGTTTGGAGCGTATGTTTGGATGTATCTTTTGAGGTACCATTTTTGACCGCATTTTGTGACCTTTGTTCACGTGTTGTGTGATTGGTTGACTTGTTGAAAACAATTCAGGTTTATGAACTGATTCATACTACAAGAGCGGGACTGGTGGTTGGACGTTCGCCGATTGAACCCTGTTGGACCTCGACAGATGCACGCACGGTCGCCCCCTGATTATCGTTCAGGAGGCAATTTATTGCGACTGTGAGATATACTTCATCATTCCCAGCTAATTTGTTTTGCATTACTCAATGGTGTTTTATAGCTGTCACAATTGTGAGATGCAACCGTAAAGAAATGGCACTGTGCTGGACATGTCTCTTCAGTATATTGCAGCTACAGAAGTCATCACCATTTAAAGGACAGATTTGTCTTTGGCCTTGTTATTCATGTAAATTATTAACTAAATAAATGGCCAACCAGGTCTATATTAAATACTAACGACGCAACCTTTATCAAGATAGATAATCAGATTGAGCAGTGTTACAAATGAATTTGAAATGAAATACGGAAGGTATTCGAGCGAACGAGTCAATGAAAACAAAATTCGTGTTCTTTTAAATCAAGGTTTGGCTTATATTGCAACATTTTATTGTCCATTTCAAAGAAAATAAAGTGAAATGACCGCTGGGGCAAGAACCTTTTCGCCAAAGCTTGATGCTGTAAATTTACCATTATTTTTTTTCTTAAACAAGAGGACAGTGCATACAAATTATCAGTATACGACAACAAAGAGTTTAGGAAAGGGCACTCGGATAAACTTATTGTCATAATCTCACTTTTTTAAATAATTTTTTAATTTTTTTTTTTATAGAAATGACAGCACATCAAACAACATTATTTCTAGAGAAGATTGATACCATCATCAGCTTACACCAAGTATAGTTTTATATTAAACATTTTGACTATTTGGTTATTTTTGAATTACCAATTCCATACCTTCCCTCTTATGCCAGAGGGAAATCACAAATCAACGCCATGTTATTTTCATGAGATAAAGGCAAGAGAAAAATAACCATTTAGCCATATTTGTTGACGAGAAGCCAATCGATAACTGCATTTTGTTTTCGAGAGAAAACTGCTCTTACATTAATAACCAGTAGGCCTGTGTCAGTTTGTTTTCAAGGGAAGGCCAGGGTACCATTACCAATATGCATAATGACAATTTTTATTATCATACTTCATTTGACTTGCTGTTGGCCCGTAGCGATCATCGTGCTAGTTTCTTGTGGCAAGAATTTATGATAACAGAGTATATATAGGTTTTCGGTAGCACCATGTAATACCGTAGCATAATCTCTGAAAACATGTGGACGGTTAGAACACACTGACCGAAACGTCGAGTTGCCCTCAGGTTCTTCTCAGAGCCACACAACGCTACAGAGATTACATAATGCTACATAGTGCTACCGCAAACCTACTCTTTTTATCACTTTCCACTATGCAAACCTTCAAGTCTTATTTAATTTATAAATGAATTGATAGGGCCTACATCCAGGCCCTATAGTTCTTTAGATGTACCATACTCTTTTCAAATTGTATGACAGGACAGCTCACAGAATTATTTATCGTAACGTATATTTTATCAAAAGAAGTTGCGCGTGCACCTATGCTTCAAACGAATAAAAAGACAATAACGATTTACTGAATCAGTATATAATGATAATATGCTTTTTACCAACGATCTGACAAATATTTCGTTTGGTGTGTATACCTGAGATTTGATAATGACCTCATGGTCGCACACAGGCATGTAAAGTGTTATTAAATGTAATCATCTGTCACTGGTTCAGCTTCTACGTACCAAATTTAATTTCTGCCTCGCTCGGAGTAAACCATCTTGTATGTAGGCATGATTATCGGTGTGGCTGACACCCATGATGAACCCGAGTCAATCAGCGGTCTAGCCTGATAGCTAGCCTCTGACTACAAGATCACATGCATTAAGGGTCGGTGTGCTTATATCCAACGAACACAAGGAGATGTTTCGAAAAGTGATACAGCCCTATAAATGCACTGCTGTTGGTCGTACACCTCACTCATTCGATACTTCTTAAGGCACGTAATTACGGCACACAAAACACCAATCGGCGATATTGCTCGCTCCATTTGTTTTCACTTTAAACGACAGTTGATCTTTGAGTGACCATGAAATTCAAAAGCGAACAAATACAGAGATGGTACAGAATCTCTCAAATTCATGGACCCGCTGTCCGGGGACAATGCAAACCCCCTATTTGCCCAACCACACCACTTAACACAATTAAATTGATACGGCAGTACAAAGGCGAAAGTTATTTTACGTATTGTTTGCCCAAGAAATTATTACTGGGCGCGATGTTAAATACATTACTTTAAGTGGTTTAGATTTCCACTCCATCCGCTAAATTGAAATCCATTGTTCGACCAATTATCATCTTTCTGCTGGGTCTGGCAAGGCGAACGTGTGTCGGGTTACGTTGCCCGCTCACACTGGTCTCCTGCTAATGTAATAAGGCCGAGTAATCAAGGGAGAGCGAGAATCGAAGTACCCTATGTCTTGTGTTTCAGCTCCCCGGCGTACAAGCACGTCCCAAACACGGAGCACAAGACGGAACAGAGATTGCCAATCTTGCTTCAAGACATGGCCCCATCTTCCTCAGCATGTTTCACGCGTTTATGCTCCTATTAGCAGCGGGCATATCTCATCTTGCTCAAGGGCCTTATCCGTGCGCTGGTAACCGCGTGTCTCTGCGTGTGGGATGGGGTACGTCTTATGGGTGTGTATGTGTGAGGGCATCTCTGTCCCCATATCACCCTCTGCCTGTACCCGTGTTTCCATTGTGGATGTCTTAGTTTCCTTGTTAATATGCCTACCCATTGGCGGATCCAGCGGGGGGGGGGGGGGCTAAGGGGGCTGTAGCCCCCTAAAATTGTTTAAAAAAAAAAAAAAAATTTAAAGGGAGAGAAAAAGAGAGAGAGAGAGAGAGAGAGAGAGAGAGAGAGAGAGAGAGAGAGAGAGAGAGAGAGAGAGAGAGAGAGAGAACGCACTCCCATTCCCACAGTGTGCTTTGTTTTTCTCTCCCTTTGATTATTTCATTGTAATTTTTGTAGTACTGAAAAATAATTGTTTTTGATTCTCAGCCCCCCCCCCTAAAAATGTTCTGGATCCGCCCATGCTACCGCTTGTCTCTACCTCTATCTATATGTCAATATGTCTATGACTGTGTCGTTCGAGGGTCCATGGTCTAGGTCTAGGCCATATACCTATGATGGGGCACATGACATCACTTGTTTACAACAAGAGCGCCCTCCGTCAAATCATGGCCAGGCAGAAGCTGTATGTACTGTTGTAAACGACAGGCAATATACAATGATCTTTTCAATGAGATGTCAACAGAAATACTCGTTATTTTGTAATTTTATGTAAGGCACTTTTATAAATTTTATTCATCGGTTATCTTGATGATACTTGATGTTTTGTGGAGATCAAGTACAAAAGGTAAAAACTAGGCGTAGATCTATAACTGCTGACTGACATGGAAGCTTAAAATGTAAACAAATATACTATCTGTTTCTATGTCAATGTGACGTATATAACTAGGTCTATAGACCAAAGTCTCACTGCCTTGATTTTTGCATGTGTACCTCTGTCTCCCCCACTGTCACTGTCTCCATCCACCCCCACACAAACAACTACCCTCCACCCCACCCCATTGAAATTCCCCTCACGCTTTCTCTATCTCTTCATCCCATCTCCATTTCTCTTTATATCCTCCGCGGGTTTTTCGAACCAGCCTTCCGGTTCCACGTGCCGCCGTACCAGCCCTGGGGCCCACTAATTCCACCTCTCCTCCGCGTCTGTCTTTCTCGTCTTTTTTTTTTTTTTTTTTTTTTTTTGCTTTGGCCTGTTCAATATGCCTGCATCCCCGTAAGCAACAAACGTCAGCAGAAAGTACGCGAGGCCGCGAAGGTAACATTCATTTATTTAATTTCGTTAAGTTAGCTTCTCGCACCTGCCCATCATGCTAACCGTCCCGTGATATTTTTAGCTCTTCTTTTCTTTCCCTCAGTTTCCCCTTGTCAATCGAAAGCGCGGGAAAAATAGCAGTGACCTTGGCAACGTGGAAAGGTCATGAGGGAGGCGCGTACCATTGTCATCAGAGGGGGAAAGGATCTCTAATGATAATACTGCCGAAGCAGGAAGATGTTCCAACAATGAAAGAATAATATAATTAACTATAATACAATCTAAGGAAAATTACTGACCTGGGGAACATTGTCAGCAGTGAATGGGTGAATGGCGAGTGCAAGACGATTTCCGCGTTATTACATTTCTGGCGCATCCTGGCTCACCAACATAGGAGAAATTTAATTTCCTACGATTTGAACCGGCTCGTCTTTTATAACCTAGCCAAGCTTAATTTTGTTGACATTTCAGTGCCTTCAGAACTCGGTTTATTTGGTCTGATTTGTGCTAATTTACCGGGTTGTATTTCTTTAGGGGAAACTCGTCGAGTAGTAAGGTATTTGAGAAGATTAAATACAAATTTTGATAAGTAAATCATCGAACATGTAATTTGTAATTTTCTAACAATTTTGTTTACTTATACTATAGCGTAATCACTCACAACAGCCTGCGTGTACGTAGTTTTCAATTCAATATAAAATTTAACAAAATTAATCGATAATCTTTTGTTAAGAAAATTTACGTTTGTATAGGCCTATTACATGAGATATGTAGAAAAATGTAAATAAATTTATTACATTTTTATTGACATTATTAAGTTTAAAAATGTGTTAAAGGTAAAATATATGATTGGTTATTTAAAAAAATAATAATTTGTGATTTTTATTGTAAAACTTGCTAATGTAAAGCTGGTTTTATCTGAGGTGCTGTCATTTTTAAGAAAAATTGAAAAAAATTAAGTTCGAATTTAGGAAAGACCACTCTTTCCTAATTTCTACGCTTTCTCAGTTTTGTTGTTTAATGTATCTATACAATGATTCAAAGAGAGTACATGCAAACTCGTACAGAAACAGTTTTGCCAACATAACCGATCATGAACGCGAATGCAAACGTTTTGTCCTTATTGGAAATAAGCAAATCGCATTTTTTCAAGTACAATTTCGTGGTTTTGAAATAATAAGTTGTTTAAATTTTCAGTTTTTCCCCAAAAAGTAATGGGTGGCAATTAGCACCCTTTATAAATCTCCTTCCTAACAGAACAGAGTGAAATACATAATAAATTATATATTTATAAAAGCAGTCTTTAACGATCCTGTAAGGCGTGGCAATTACCACCCCTTATAAACCTCCTTCATAACAGAACACAGTTAAATATGGTTGCTCCACAAAAACATTGGTTTTTCAAAATTAAAATGAATGTTTGTTGGCAAGAGTCTTGTGGATGTGAAATGGAGTTGAAATTTATTTTAGAATCGTTACTTCAAATAAGGACAACATGTTTCCAATTGCGTTGATGATGTGACTTCCCTTTGCTTATTTTCTTTGTTAGTCGGTTAGTTGTTGGTTTAGTTTTTGTATTATGTTCTTGTTCATACTATACTTCCTTGTTTTGTTAGGCGCTCTGTTCTTCGTATAGCGCCATATAAATGCTCTGTATTATTATTATTATTATTATTATTATTATTATTATTATTAAATCTATGTTATTTAATCCAGACTTGCATGACGTTTGACTCGGACTCGAGTCACAATGTACAGTGACCCAGACTCAGACTCGGACTCGACCCTTAGGACTCAGACTTGGACTTGGATTCCAGCGTTTGTGACTCGGACTTCGAAATGGCCTGTTCAAGATTGCTCAAAGTGAAGAAATTCCATTTAAATTATTAGAAAAAAGGTGTTAATAATTAATTAATAATTTTAATTAATAATTGATTTCTTGCTAAAATTACACTTTTAAATGACTCGTGACTAGGACTCGACGTTCGGTACTCGGCAGCGAGGATTCGGAATCGAATTCGGACTCGAGGTTTGAGGACTCGAATACAAATCTGTATCAATATATGGAAGATAAAACAAACAATAAATAAATACAAACACTAATGTTTTGTTCGAGTTTGCTCTATAGTGATACGGCCTGAAGGCAGCCAGTAACGACCAAATATTTTCACACTTTTCGCAGGAACGTGAGACCCAATAAGTGGGCTGACATTTTCAGTGTTCGTATTTGATTCGTGTATATTTTGATCTTTACATAATTATGAATGATGAAGACATGGTTCGCTGTAGGCCTTATACGTGTAATGCCTGCTGGCATTTAGGGCTTTAAACCTTCTTGGTTTCAAGAAACATATTATAAAATTAACATGTGAAAGTTTCGTCACATAGGTGCTCATGTTTCTGAGAAACGATGAAAACATGTTTTGTCATGTTTTTATGTTTTTCAAAAAGTTTTCTCATGGAAATTGTTTTATAAATTCGACTTAACTTTTTATTGGTCTAAGATGAAAGCGCTTAAAACGAAATCATTTCCCAAGATGATTGATACATGTACCTTTTTTAAGCTTTTTGAGAATCTGGTAAATACCAACGTTGTAGGCTTCCTTGAACCAAATGTGGTTTAGTGAATGCAATAAAAGAAATCCAAAACATATTTGTTTATGTTTATTTCTAAATTAGATATCAGTTTTGGTTTTGGTTTTGGGGTAGAAATATCCTGACCGTACTTAAAAGGAAGGTATAACATTAGTAATTACCTGATTGCAAAATTAATTAAATGTTATCCAAAAACCAACTTGATGTGAAATTTTTAGAGGTACCAATCATCCTGGAACATTAGCTCTCATTTAAAGGGGCAGTGTCGTCACGATCAACAGGACATGGAATCGATGTCCCAGTTTTAGATTAACTTAGTGACAGAAAATAATATCCCACATTATAAGGTCAAATTGCAGTTGCTGCTGCATAAATGAGCCAGTAATTTTCAGTCGCTGTGTTCATCTTAAACTAGGACACCAATTCCATGCCCTGTAGAAAGTCTGCTCTGATTGTGACGCTTCTGTCCCTTTAAGGCAAAAAATTAATGTGCACATTTACATCACCTTGCATCAAAGTAAGCATACCCATAGAAATAGTTTTTAATACTTAATATCTTCCATTTGAGCCATTGGAGTACGGATTTTGCATTCAATAACTTTCAATTTTACATTTTGAAAATTATGCCAATTTATGTTTGGTGTAATGGGCTATATGCGAAATACACCTTATTTTGCTGTCCTCTTAATCTTAAGTACAGAATAATTCACGATCTTCCAATGCCGTCCTGTGGTTCTATTCACGCGGATTGTCGCAGTAAGTGCTGCGCATGCGTGTACTGTGATGTACTGTGATCTCTTTGGCAATCTGATCGTACTGTATTTCATAAGGTAAACGATCTCGAAGATGTTTATGAACACTTAATAATGAAAACAATATGTGCAATGTCAGCGTTAATTTGTATCTCGGAAGTATTATTTATGTTTTGAAATTGTGAACAGACTGTCAGACGATATCAGTGCTTAATCGCCCAACTAAAGATCACCCACTTGTTTTGGTGTGATAAATTCCCCCGACTGCCATTTCATATCATAAATTTCCTCCACTAACCGGTCCTGACACTGTCAAGATGTACGTGCCTTTCTTCTTCCCGCCCTTCTACTTCACTCTCCTGCCATTTCCCTCGCTTTTGCGGGCTTTTTCCTCTGATTCCCGCGCAAAAACCACTTGTCTCTTGGGTAGCGTCATCTTTGGAGTGAAGTGCCGTTCTCCAGTGATTAAACAAGCGTGACGAGACGGGCAGAATAGGCGATAACACCTCTAATGGCCTAGCGGCTCGGGACAGATCCATACAGCAAGATGGTTCACGAGACAGAGATTTGTTAAAGTGGACTCTTAACACACTACAAACCCCACCAGCCGTTGCTGAAAAGATTGGAATTAATCATATAAATTGTTATTTATTTTGTAGTTGTATACTTCATAATTTATTATCAGATAATCGGAGTACGCCACTGATGCTGAACGTTATGAATCAATTATAGTTTGAGAAAATCGATATCAGCGGTACATTTTAGCTCAAGCTACGGTCTTATATAAATAATCGTTTGAAGAAAGACAAACGGGAATTGGTATTTGTAAAACTAAGATGTTGCTGAAGAATTTCTCTTTTATGAACAAAACAAACTAACCGAAGGTGTTAAAGTTTTTAGTTACACACATTATTCAGATACACACATAGCATATGTTAGAGAATTTCCTTGTGTCTGGAAAAATGATAAAACAATTATTTTTGCATACCCTCGATACCACTGTGTAACCCAGTGCTGACCATCGTCGATGGAGGGCAAAATCATATATATGGTTTATAAAATTTCAATATATATTATCCACTGATGAATACTGATTCGTATTCACCGTCTTTGATTGTTTTGAATTTGTTTACCATTTGTACTTGATTAATCCATTGATATTAATAAACAGTGTTGGTATGACTGCTCGTTTTTTCTGGTCATAAGCATCGTTTTTAAAGGGGTTGTCGCTATAACCATAATTAATACCTACATATCAAATGACTCAGCTTAGAGCTGTGTGCGTAACCTGAAACTACTTGAAGGACAGCGTCCCTTTAATGACAGTGCAAGTATCTTCCTTCTTCGTGTTCACCCTCACAAAAGGACTTTCATCCGGCGGCCGGGAGTGTTGGAGAAAAAAACACACAGAGGAAGAAGAAGTAACGGAAAGAGGGGAAATGTATTAGTCAAATCATCATACGGTTGGTGGCTTCTTGTTGCGGGCTCGCCTGAATTGACAGTCGCTCGTCACCTGGGGGTGTGATGGGTCTCGTCTCCATGAAATATTCATGGGCGTTTGCTGGAGAAGTCAATCGTGCGTGAAGAGTGGGGACGCTGGGACTGGGCCGCCTGCGGCGTGTGGCTCGCTCTCTCTCTCCCTCTCTCTCTCTCTCTCTCTCTCTCGGAGAAGATAGAGACTCTTAATGTACCGAAGGGGGGATGGGAGACAAACTAGCTCCTTACTTGGTGTGCTCAGCACGGTGGAAAAGTACTCGGCCCCTCAGTGGCAGAAGAGGAGGAGGACGAAATGAAGATGATACATAACATTGGAGGAGAGGTGGAAAAAGAACTATGCCCTGCCTCGGGGGTTAAAGATATAGATATTAAACATGTTTTGGCACCGCGGTGTGGAACACAGAATGTAAAGGGACTGAGGGTAAGGAGACGGGGTTTGGGGAAAATGGTTTGATTACGACGGATGAAGTGCATAACGAATTGAATAAACATGATGCTTTGACTTAATAAAAGCGGAAGGCGTTTTGATGAGTGAGTATGGGTAGAGAAGCGTTCGGCCAGAAAGGCAAAATGTCCTTATAAATGACTTCCGATAACAACTTACATTTTGTCTTGCGTACTGGCAAATCTGTGTCAACTTTGGTAAATAGCTGATTAGTCAAAAATATATATATATATAATGTTGATACTTCTGTGTTGTTATTCGTGATTTTGGTTTTAAAATCTCTTCGGACATATCCTTCACAATAAATAGGCTGATGCATCAGATGTGATAGAGTACTTCGTATTGTTTTCATATCGAAGGCCCAGGGAACTTGAAGCAGAAAGACATGTTGTTCGTCTTATCAAAATAATGAAAAACTGATGAGAACGCTGTTTTTCAAGTCTTCAGTTATGCATCAGAAAAAACAAAACCTCATTACATTGGCTACTGTAGAATTCACGTAGGCCTTTTTGAAAAGAGAATATTTACCATATGCCCATAACTAAATAAAATCGCACGGTTTGCTGGCAGGATACTATTGGGTGCCATGGCTAAGCGGTCTAGCGCATCAGACTTGTGTTTTGATGGGTGAGTCGTCAGAATGTGGGGTTCGAATCCTGGCCGCCACCATGGTACTTGAGTACTTGAGCAAGACACTTCACTGTTGTGGTTGAAAATGCGTCCGATGTGCTACGGTAGCTCGAGACTGTATACTCCCCAGGGAGTTGAGAAAGTTTAAGGATTGATATTAGCCCAATGAGCAGGGATAATAATGTAAAAGCGCCTTGTATCCTTTGGCAATGTGGCGCTCTATAAATCCAGTTGTTATTATTATAATTATTACAAAAGCAAGAACGGAAATTATTAAAAATTATGCCTGTATATAGGCCCACGTTTGGTAAAATGCCTGTAAATGCATCCATACTTTATAAGAATCAAGATATATGTACAGAAACCAACCAATGTCTGTAAATGCATCCATACTTTATAAGAATCGAGAGATATGTACAGAAACCAACCAATGTCTGTAAATGCATCCATACTTTATATGAATCGAGATATATGTATAGAAACCAACCAATGTCTGTAAATGCATCCATACTTTATAAGAATCAAGATATATGTACAGAAACCAACCAATGTCGTAAATGCATCCATACTTTATAAGAATCGAGATATATATACAGAAACCAACCAACGTCTGTAAATGCATCCATACTTTATAAGAATCGAGATATATGTACAGAAACCAACCAACGTCTGTAAATGCATCCATACTTTATAAGAATCGAGATATATGTACAGAAACCAACCAACGTCTGTAAATGCATCCATACGTCTGTAAATGCATCCATACTTTATAAGAATCGAGATATATGTACAGAAACCAACCAACGTCTGTAAATGCATCCATACTTTATAAGAATCGAGATATATGTACAGAAACCAACCAACGTCTGTAAATGCATCCATACTTTATAAGAATCGAGATATATGTACAGAAACCAACCAACGTCTGTAAATGCATCCATACTTTATAAGAATCGAGATATATGTATAGAAACCAACCAATGTCTGTAAATGCATCCATACTTTATAAGAATCGAGATATATGTATAGAAACCAACCAATGTCTGTAAATGCATCCATACTTTATAAGAATCGAGATATATGTATAGAAACCAACCAATGTCTGTAAATGCATCCATACTTTATAAGAATCGAGATATATGTATAGAAACCAACCAATGTCTGTAAATGCATCCATACTTTATAAGAATCGAGAGATATGTACAGAAACCAACCAATGTCTGTAAATGCATCCATACTTTATAAGAATCGAGATATATGTATAGAAACCAACCAATGTCTGTAAATGCATCCATACTTTATAAGAATCGAGATATATGTATAGAAACCAACCAATGTCTGTAAATGCATCCATACTTTATAAGAATCGAGATATATGTATAGAAACCAACCAATGTCTGTAAATGCATCCATACTTTATAAGAATCGAGATATATGTATAGAAACCAACCAATGTCTGTAAATGCATCCATACTTTATAAGAATCAAGATATATGTACAGAAACCAACCAATGTCTGTAAATGCATCCATACTTTATAAGAATCAAGATATATGTATAGAAACCAACCAATGTCTGTAAATGCATCCATACTTTATAAGAATCAAGATATATGTATAGAAACCAACCTGTGAAAGTTTATTTCGCAGTGTCGTTAACGAGAACATGATGAAAATGCATTCAGATGCGAAATAATCTGGGACATTTCAAGGGATGATTTGATACCATCATCAACTTTACACCAAGTAAGTTTTATGTAAAACTGTGATCATGTTTGTTTATCGATAATACCAATAGTGTATTATTTAGGGGCTTTTCAGTGCAAAATTCATGGCCTCATTTTGAATTGTTGTCTTTGTTATGACTCCGTAAAGGTCTAAGTAAATACTTTACACCCTTAGGAGTTTTTGTCTACCCGAGATGATTTTCAACGGAAGGCATGTCATTTCTTCGGCAAGTTCTATTTGCGTCAGCGAGATGGGACCGAATCTTCGGTGGGAGAATTTCTTCTCTTTTTCTCCTGTCCCGTCGTTGCTACAGCTGCCCAACCTCCCTGCCGGCGATTTACGCAAAGTACTCATTGCAGTATGTGCATTCATGTGTGGTAGATCTAATCATCGATCCAGGCAAACTTGGCTTTTGAGAAGTACTCGAGAAGGCAAAACGGACTCGAAAGTCTGTATTAGAAATTGGAACGGTTGAATTATTGGAAATAATCTTCAGGGATTTGTTTTCATTTTTTGTTTGTTTGTTTTTCGTTTAATTGATTGTTATTTGATTTTTATTCTTTATTTCTGATAGGTCTACCTAACTCTATATATTGACAAATATTTTCATAATTTCAATGACTAGTTTAATCAAAAGATTATGCCGTGCTGCTGTTATTGCATCTGTAGGCTTATACATACTGTCGAAGTAATGTCACAAATAAAGTCACGCGTCACATCATTTGCAGAGAGTGAATGGAATCCTGGAACTATATAAGATGACTTCACGCATGGATAAATGAGTATGTAGTGTCAGGGTTAAGTATAACAAGGATAAAGCTGTGTGTGCATACACGGCAACGTAGTACGGTCAGCCCTCTCGTGGCCAATCATGACAACCGTGTCCGAATCGGGCGTATTTTGTCCACGTCTACAGCTACTGGTGGAAGAGGCAATAATGAAGCCTAGGACCCGAAGTGATGACGTCATGTTTAAAACATCACTGAACCATTTCTTAATTCTTGCGTCATAGGACAACGTTGAAACAAAGAATGTGTAGAACCGCCACCATGCTGCCATGGGAACGTGACGTCATATTTGAGCACTCTGAACAGCGCGTCAAATAGCCATAACTATAGACAAAAACCCACAATTCGAATATGATCATTAACATTAACATTTAAGTAAACATTATATGGGAATATTTTCAGTATCTCTTTATATAACTCCACCGTTGGGGGCGATAACATTGAGTTTATTCGAAGTATTTGTAATCTCATCACCACGTAGGACTATCCATATAAAGTTGACGTTTCCCCCGCTCCCTTATTAGTCTGTCTAGGTAAAACGACGGATAATTTTTCAGGATTCGTTTCTAGATTCTCCTTCTTCAAACACTCACGAGTCAAGACGTGTTTTTCATTACAGAAAGTAGCAAGTCGATTTCATCTCTTGCTACAAACGACATGATGTATCTTTCCCGCCTCTCCAGCGGTTGTCTATTTTTGAAAGTGCATTTCCTCAGCAAGCATATACTCTTTGCCATTTCTTTTTTTGCATCCTCTCTCACATGGTCTGACTCCGTGTTTGCCTAACGACGTTCAATGAATTTAATGGAACCAATGTGTCAACAGCGAAACCTGTCTCTCTGTCCAAAGCCCCGGCCGGCCTTCCCCTGACTGGTAAACTTTTCGCGCTCTGAAAAGACTAACCCATTCGAGGAGAAAAAAGCGCGCCAAAATGCGGCGCATGTTATGCATCGCCAGACCCACATGCGAGCTCGGAGGCACACTTGATACCCGTCAGCCAGATTGGTTCACACGTTTCCCTTCTTGCGTTACGCGCCCCGTTCTTTCATTCCCATCTTCGGTTGATGTGGATTTATAGATTCCGCTGATGCGTTTACATTGAGAGGGAATCAAGAATGTTTTAGAGTAATTGATGAGCAGTTTTTTATGCATTGTCAAACGACACGGCCTATGCAAATACATTTGGCGAAGTGATTTGGAGGAGCCGTTAGGGGAAATCGGGAGGGAGCCATTTCCAGCCGCACCTATACGTATGATTGGAGAAGCATTATTATTAAAACAAAATCAGGATTGGAAAGCATTGGTGTCAACATAAAAATGGAGTTGTGTTATTTTGTTGACAATTTATTTGGTGTAAATGGGCGATACAGGATGTTTGTTTTTAATATGTAAGTCAGAATGCACTGATAAAGGTCGTCGTGCCTTTATACCTTATGAATATATATATATATATATATATATATATATATATATATATATATATATATATATATATATATATATATATATATATATATATATATATATATATATAAAGGTCGTCATGCCTTTATACCTTATGAATATATATATATATATATATATATATATATATATATATATATATATATATATATATATATATATATATATATATATATATATATATATATATATATATATATATATATATACACATGTTTAAAAATTTACCTGTGGAAGTTTCAGTTGAATTACATCACAATTTTATTAGATACCGTAATTCATGTAACAGTTTTCAACATTTAATCAATAGCTTCACATAGCAAACGGCCGTTGATTAAAACTTGTTTATTTCAGACGAAATTGCTCTTCACGATGATTGGTATCTTTAATAACTTCACATCGACTTAGCTTTAAAATAAAATAAAAATGTGTAAATTTGTAATTGGGTAATACGATACCAAAGGAACAGGGCCTACCCAGCCTTAAGAGTGGAATTCTGGAATCTTTTTATAAGAATGTTAATCTGTATTAGAAGCATTTTCATTTTTTGGTTTGTTATTAATTTAAATACTGATTAATTTTGGAATAAAAAACCCTTGAAGATTGGTTGCCGCAGATGAAGCAATGCAAAGACCAGAATACAAAACTGAAGGAACGTATATTGAAATTGATTACAGACAAATGATAGAAATTGCAGGACACGCATGATTGAGTTTTCATTATTATTTATTTGGTTTCTCCTAGGAGGAAAATATCGTTTTATACTATAATATTTCCTAAGTGATATTTTATATATAAAAAATTTAAAAAAAATATAAATAAAAATATATTGTCCACATGAATAACTGTGTTTGTTTTGACAAATGGCCGGTATCTTAGTCCCAAAGGCAAACGCTAAAACCTTGATGAAAGTAAACACCACAATTATAAAGCCGAAATCACCAAGCCTAAATAATATGCTCCCCTCGTCAGACGGGTGACCTTGACTCGCTCTGTCCTCGTCTCAGCCCGTAGACCATCTCTCATTCAAGTTTGCTTCCTAGCTCGCCCCGTCTCCACAGACCCAAGTCACCATAGTGTTTGTCGCCATGATTGGAGAGAGAGAGAGATAGAGTGAAAGAAATGCTGAGAGATTCATCCCAATCGGGGCTCCGCAATGTTTGCGAATCCATCGCTTTAATTAATGACCTCATCTGATGAGTAACTACACGGTCTCTTCCCCTCCAACACATCCCAGTCATCAGGCCTGGAGTATTACGTGGTTTTCTTGGCCGTCGCAACTGTCCACTCTGCCTCTTTTAAGGCAGCTTCGTCTTTAATATCCATTTTCATTTTCTCAAACTCGCCACGGATTTGTATCAACATGTCACCGTCCACATTATAAATCAACATACAGCTCTCTGACTGTCAGCACAATGGCGAGAAATACTTATTAAGTCATGCGTTTCAATATCTGAACGGATGGACACGTTAATTCATCAGTGTAGTCAAGTCAGCATCCGGTTTTTAGTCAAGTGTTTTCCTTTTTGACGGGTTGCATTTTAAGGTAATTGTAAAAATGCTTGAAGTCGAGTTTTGTTCCCCTCTTGTCAAATACGTTTTAAATGCCTATTCACAGGCAAATTCAATTCCTTTAAAAACAAAATTGGTTTAATACCGTAATTTATCTTGAAAATGAGTTTTGAATGTTTATAATTGTATTATAATTGTATTTTTTTTGTGAAGCGCGTTGGGGTTTTGATATAATTTGCTCTCTAAAAATGATTTATTTTTATTTATTATTATTTAGAAAAATGAGTACAAGAAATTATTCCAAAGAGTTGAAGGTCTGGATTTAGGCTGTGCGTAGTTAAATAAGAAGACAAATTATGTTCATGACCAAAATTGATTATGAAAAAATAAATACAAAAATTATAAATCAAAACCACTGTCCATTTCAAATTAAACTCTTTCCACTGATCCCAATTTGTAATTCCACCATACCATTTGCATACATACAAATTAATGCAAATTATTATGTGACTACATGTATAATTGTTTATTTGTTTAGCTTTATGCTATGAGTGGCGATGACGTCATTGACTTTGAAGGCATTTCTGTTCACGCCAATAAAGTTGGGCTTAATGCTGGGAACCCCAGCGGTGCCGATAATGGTTACATGATTGATAACGAAAGAAGTTGACAATAATATAGGCAAAACATGATATTTCAAATAAAGAAACATTTTGCAAGTATAATTACATTTTTTCTTAAAAGACGTGTATTTAAAATAGCCGCTAGCTTAAATGAACAGTAATGACATGGATTGGTTATTAGAAACATATATATTTTTTACTTGCATTGTAAGTGTCTTAAATGCTTTCATATCATTCACGTGGTACCCGATGTCATGATTGTGCAAACACAGTGATAGTTTCCCCTGTCCCCGTGCCTGTCCCGATGCCACATCGGTAGGGGGCGGCAGATGAGATGGTGCTTTAGTTTACCAGCCAACATGGCACTCGATTGGAAGGGGGGGGGGGGTTTAAAAAAAGATGCATGGCTCCCTTAGGGACCGCCTCAATCAAGTTACACATGTCACGCCAATGGCCTGTATCTAGTCAGCACACTCACATGACAATAGAACTCTGCTCTACATCACGTGACCAAGCCAGCCTCACCGACAACTGTCATCACACTGGAGTTTTTTTTTCTGCCAAGCCCAATCGCCCATCGATGATGTACGTCCATACATAAGTGCAATACCTTAATCACTGTGTATGATTCCGCCGTGATTAAAACGCGCCCCTGCAATTTTGCTAAGTGTATTAAATTGTGATTACTTACTCAACCGCGTTCAATGCGCTAGCAGGGCCCGCTGTGGACGCTCTTAGTGGTGGGGCAATAGAGACTCCAAGCTTGGCACTGATTGACTGAGTCAACTATAGGGGAAAATAGACAGTGGTAAGATAACACACGCAGTGTACGAGTACGGTAAAGTTTCCATAAGTGACCGCATAAACAGGCAATACCAGAACAAGCATCTTATTCTGGCTGACTAGTACATTCCATGTGGGTCGTTGATGAGCACCAGTTTGCATGCACGGCTAATACTTAAGACGCACTCATCTTCCCGTCCGTTATTCCGTCGGCGTAAGTTATCAAGTTAAGGGCATAAGTAGCCAGAACGCATCCGGACAGTCCTCACTCGGTGACCTCTTTGTCATACGTGTCACAACTCGCAAGGAGAAGGCGCATCTTTCCTCATCTTATTAAATCATCGGAGTCACTCCATCATCCCATCTCTCACTCGCCATCTCTCCCATCCCGCATCGGTTCAAACTCTCCAGCATCTTAAGAAGAAATATTAGTGTTGTGCAGGATGGATTACTCGTCGTATCTCAGCCAAAATGCTTACGAGTCCTGCCTTAGTGGGGTTGAGGGTACAGGACTGGGCATCCAGGCCTCTTATGGGGAATTTCCTGGTGCCGTGAGCTCCCAACAAAGTCAGGGGTACCCCTACAGTAGTTTACGCCCCTCAGTAAGCTACGGAGGCAGTGCAGGTGGCATGGCCGGTACGTGTAATCTAGCATCGATGATGGACCATCAGCAGGTACCACAGTGTTCTCCATATTCAGGAGGTGAGTATCCACTGTTTAATAACTTTTGTAATGGTTTGGACACTATCTTCTGTAACTGTGGCCTCCCTTGCGGGTGAGCTTAACTTCACTGACAAGTTGCAATTCTATCAAGAGTGCTTTATAACGTGTTGGATGTTGTAGCTCCTCAAACTGATGAAATTAGCGATATATTGGTGTCGCGGTGCGGCAATCTATCGCCGTTCGGTAACTTCAACACAGTTTCTATGCCGTCCAAATTTTATAAGAAAATTTCCGGCGGAGAAGGGGTTCTAATTTGATCAATTTACCGGGTTTTGTTTTCCAAGTACTTTAGTGTCATTTATGATCGTTCATTATGTGATTTGCCAGCGTGCTTATTCAATTGGTCCACAGAATTATTGGTAATTTCGTTAACGGCAGGAATGTTTTGCAAATGACATTAAGCAGTTTACCTCGGCGCTGTCTAATTGTGGAGATTCACCGGGCGAAATTTGCTGAAATGAAAAAGTAAACTAATTGGTAGCCCGTAGCTCCGGTTTATTACCTTGTAACTTCTTGGCAAGCGCGTCAAGTCACGTCGGGCTCGCTGGCTCGACCGGTCAGGCATTTTCCTCCCTCTCTTTCTCGGAAATTTCGCACGTTTTTTTTTGGATAGGGCTCTATTTCGCGCTCTTTGTACATTAGTTGATTGTAATCCCAACAACTCGTGGTAAGGTAAGTGATGAATCTCATTCGTGTGAATACTTGTACTTTTCAAAATGAAAATCTTTCAGATATGTTAAACCGGTGTGAGAATTAAGTATCCATGTTTTCTCAGATAATTGGATTGTTTTATCTAAAAATATCGTATGTTTTGTTTATGGAAAGAACAATAACTGTTTCATTTACCGATAATTTGTCAATCTTATTAATCTTTTACAATCGCATCATGTGAATGGAATGTACCATTTATTGCATAATCAATAATCATATTTTAAGATTAAAATAACTGCAGAAAGTAAAATCTAAATTATTTATTTAATCAATCATCATGAAACATAAAACATGTGAAAAGCAGTATTCAGCCATTATACTTTAGGGTTATCTTTTAGTTTGCATTGCTTTTTGTAGTGCCTTCATTTTAGGTTCAAAAATTATATAACTGTTATGACATGTCTTTTAAGTTGTCAATTATGACAGTTTCATTTTTCAACAACCCGTTGCTGTCCCCAGGGACACCCTAATATTCTTTAAACTAATTTCTGATGTTCCTGGCTATCGCTCGCGGTCTGTCGTCAATTCTGAATGTGCAGATGTAATGGTTAACTCGTTAACTTTCACCCGATAGTCCGTCACGGCTCATTGTATAGGCTCAATTGCTCATCCATCATCCCGTAGCGGGTCGCTACCGTCACGACAGGCGGGGGGAAGCTAGCATGATATTTACCGCGTACTTGACATGGTGCGAGACACCATTTCCGAGGCACTCGGAAACTGCTGACGAGCGTGATTGTGCGTCTCGAGTGCCGGTTTGTACACTCCTTCCCGCTGTCTGTCATTTTCAGGTCCGTTTTGTGTGTGTTTGTCTTTTACAAATTTGTCATCTTAAACCAACCCTGTAGGCCTATAGACTATAGCCCAGTTCCTTTTCTTAAACTTGGTCTTTATAATATCCCTTCCCAGTCTGTTTATGTCATTATCATTTCATATGCATGTACACAGGGTCTATAAATTTACATGAAAATGTACTTAATGACATTCGTCCTAACAAATATTATTAAATATTTTATTTCTCATGTCTAACTTAAGTTTTAAACAAAATGTTGTCGAAGAAAATGTTTCACTTTAACAATTTGTATTATAAGGATATAAAAGTAGTAAAAGAAACCAAAACTCAAACCTAAATATTGTGGATTTAAATATTCAAAAAGTTGTCAAATCTTTTCTGATGTTATTTTTTCCCCTGCAAAATAAACCCCCTGCGGGTCAGGGAAGTGATTTGCATAATTACGTGACGTTTATACACATTGCAGAGAGTGAATGAATGATAATTATTGGTGCAGCATTCGTGGTTGTGTTACATCGATCGGAAACCATCATGTTTGCCAAATTATGCAGTCGGATTTAATGCATGGACATTTGGAGGACTAGGCTATTCATTTTTCAGCATTGTTCCCGTATTACCTCTACAGATCATTCCACTATATCCTACCCAATCGATTCATTTAGGCCCCCTCTATTGTACCTCAACACCAATCTGAAATTACTATTATACCGATTAATTTTTTACTCTTTCTATGGCTCAAGCTGCCTCGCTCCCTGATATTCCCGTGCCGGCTGTTCGGCAGTAAGCCAATACCTCCCCACCGTTTTATTTCAAATACCCAAGCTGCGTTTTTAACCAACGAGCTTTAATAAAACACCAGTATGTCCGCAGTGCAGTGGAGTGTACCGTTACAAAAGTATTCCGCGCGAGTGAGCCGCGGACACAGGCGGGAACACGATACCGGAGAGACAGCGCGTTGCTCGGCCCTGCGGGACCCGCCGCAGCGCGCTACTGCTCCGTGTCAGGATTTTTGTTCAGTTTTGAATCAGCCTGCTTGCGTTAGAAGGCGACAGACGGCGGGTCTGCGTCTCTCCAGGTCTAAGGAAAATAACACCAGATTGAAATCTTACCTTAAAAAGGGAACAGGGAAATTGGGGGGGGGGGTGGAATTCAGTGTTTGATGTACATGATGTTAAACGGCCCATGGTGCACCTTTTGGTAAAGGTTCACTACATTAATAAACATATATTTTATTAAATCAAGACATAAGAAATGAGTAATTAAGTCTTTCCTTGACGTTTCGAGTGTAATTTCTATGAACAATTTAACAATCCAAAAAAAAATCATCAGACGTCCGCAATTAGGTAATTGTTTATTAAATTATAGACCTTTTGTGATGGGAATCATTATTATGGATCTACGGTATATGTTTGATTTGTCATTTAAATATTTTGTTTTATTTAAAACTCATTTCAAAGGAAAGTACAGTGTCCATACAATGGATGAAGCCGATATATTATTCCATTACATTATTATCGATAATCAAAACATTTAGTTGTACATAACAAGCTCCTTTTATGTTTTCTTTATAAATTTGTTTCACCAATAGGTCTTTCTTCTTTTCTTATTTTTCTTCTTTTTTTGAATAAATCTCATGCAATTTCACTAGGCCCTGTACCTGTTTCCTTTTTGTTTACCCAGAATCTCCCAAAGTTATCCCGTGTGCTCTATCATTTACAATTATTCCCCGCCCACGAACAATTGTCGCCTTGAAACATAACATATCTAGCTGCAATGTACCCATTCTCCCCTGCAATTCGGTGTATGATTTTAGGGTCACTAAGTGGTTTTACACCAACACGAGCTCAAACAAACAAATGCATTAATAGCTATAGCACCCCTTGTAAGAACAAAGCTTGGCAACTCCAAACAGTTATAGTCATTTCACATCTCTTTTGTTCGTCATTATAGATCCATATATACCCCATCTGCGCCCACCGTCGCTGTCTTTATTTTGTTGTTTGTTTGAAGATCACATGTGTTTTCGACTTTTCCCCTCATGTTTCAAGCTTTGGACTTTGTCTTAATTCAACTCGCCAGGAATTAATTCAATAAGGGCGGGAGCTGTTATTTCACAGACGACTCGGGCGAAATTAAACAAAAATATATAGACCTACTTTGTTTTTGGTCCATGAAGAAATGGCTTCATGACCAGGTGATGCCTCATTAATTATCTTCATTTAATTAGCCCTTTTGGGTTGACTAAACAATTTTGTTAAAGAAATCTAAAGTTAGTTTTCCCCTGTTTCAACTGGCACGACAGAAATAATTATATTGTGTTTGTTATAAAAAGATTCACAAAAGATTTGTGATGAGTTTGATGACTAAAGATATAATTTATATAATATCCTATTTTGAGATTTAATTTATATATAGAGAGAGATTTGAATGCATGTTATTGTGAAAATACAAGTGAAATCTTGTTTCTCCATTGCATAATGTCCCCCAACACAATAAAGTCGGGTTCATGTATGTCACACACAGTGTATAGGCTATACACCGTTGCCTGGGTACTTATTCCATTCATACTGTATTCCTACAATGCCGTTTCTTTATATTTCATCGCATGGCAGTATATGCAGAAACAACAAAAAGGAAGGACAAACCGAGGCAAACTATTTAATTGCCATCTTTTGGCGAGCCCCCCTACAGCCATAGTAAAGTATATTGCTCCTACTTACAATCCATCCCCTTGTAAAACTCAGGCCCTTAGAGTGATCACTCGGTGCTCAGGGGAAATCAGCGCGCAGTGGAGGGCTTTCAACAAATTGCCCGTAGCCCGGGGAATCTCGTCCGTGAACGGTACTATGATCGAAGGCGGTAGGTCGGTGGCTACATGGTCGCCCGGCTTCGGTAGTCCGTGTTCCTGATGAGGACTTATAGTCCCTATAGGTTCATAAGAACAAGAAATAATGAAACTACTGAATTTCTTTGAATCCATTTCCAAATTCATCGACTTTATAATTTATTTGGTTTATTTTTTGATGAATTATTTCTAATTGGTAATGTGTAGGACTATTGATATGATATTTATTTGATCTATGAGCTATATGATTAGGCCTATATATATATATATATATATATATATATATATATATATATATATATATATATATATATATATATATATATATATGCATACTCATGCCTATAAATTTCATAAATCCTGCATTCTTCATCAATCTTGCTTTCCTATATTATGCAGATTGTAAATTCTAGACTCTATCCCACGTATTTTCTAAATAATAAGCTATTCCATGTTCCATGTATAGGCCTACACTTAAATTGATACAATCCAACAATTCTTTTTTTTTTAAAGAAATGTAGACATTTTCTCCAAATCTTGCGCCATTAGTTTCGGATCTTGATTGGGAAGTCAAAATCAGTGGTTATTTTCCCCGGTACGGTCCGATCATGTTGATGAATAAGGCACAGCGTGCGGCAAGCTGTACAACCTCCGAGGGATACGCACAATACGACTCACAAACATAGGGGAGGGCAGAGGGGGATTTACAAAAACACGTTTTTTTTCCCATCAAACTAACAGTTGTGTATCTCCTCGACATGGCAGGCTGGTACACGGGCCTCCCGTGACCATGTCGCCTTCTGAATGACCTATTTTACTATGGATTGCCCGCTTGTCTTCTATTTATCCACGCTGTTGCAAGACACAATATGGTGGGGATCTGGGGAAATCTTCGCGTGTGTTTGGAAATGTTTCGGGCAATGCCGATTTTCAAACACTGATTTGTATCATTGGCGCAGTCTCGCGGTTGAAAAGGGTCCACCACGCGTGAATGGTTGTACCCAGATGTGCGTGTATACATAGAACACTCGTCACTCAGTGTAATAAGCACTGTACTCATCGTAATCATAGTCACCTTCAATTTCCAATTTAAAACATGGCTCCCTTCAAATGCAACAAAGTTAAATTAACAGCCATTTTAAAATTAATTCACAATGAGAGTCCACTGTTGAGATCTGAGGAAATTACTTTCACTGTATCTTTTGGCAAATATTTGATCAAACATAATTTGGCGCACAGAGACAAATGACCTCAAGTCTACTGTGGTCCTAAACACTATTGTGTTCATATAGGCTCCCCTGTATTACTGTTTTATCATTGATCAAGAAACAACATTTCCAGAACTAAAAACAACGGTCACATTATGTCATTGTTGATTACAATATGCATGCATTATCGGTCATGTCAAAAAACTGTTAGAAGTATACGGTATATAGTGCATTCACTGTCTCCCGTACACCCAGCTATTTAAAGTCAAGTTTGTATTTAGAAAGTAAGGAATGTTCCGCAGAAGGAAAATTATTCTCATAATTGATCAATTATGAATTGATTCCACATTGTTAGTGCTGAAGCCGATTGATCACCGACGTTCGTTTGGGGACCATTCTTCATTTGTTAGTACTCATTTATTTTTTCCAAGCTTGACTGTTTGGCTGTGGTTCAGTACAAACTGTACGGTCGGATCCGATATTTTGACGCACATCAAAAGAAACGTGTTTATTTCCTGAAACAACTTCAAAAAGTATCAGCAAATCACGAAAGTCTTGAATCTAGTTGTCATAAAAGAGAACTAATAGGTTCTGTGATGTGAGCGCTGAGTCTGGTCCAAGTCATTACAAAAATTAAAAATAAATAAATACATCTTTGTTTCACTTCAGTCTGACCTTACACAATAATTGAATTTCGGTATTCATACAAATTGATCATAAATTCTTCCTAAAACAGTCGTCTGCTTCTATGTTTCTTACTTATCGTATACACATTAAATGCAATCTTCTTAAGAATGTTTTAATATATAGGCAAAGCCAAAAGCCGATGAGAATTAATAAAACCTTGAATTTTTGTTTTTCAATATCACGAGAACTTGGCTTTGATGAAGTATGAGAATGTGAATGATCCCGTGGAGAGAGGAAAATACAATAACATAATTGTAAGGGTATCCCATGCCGACAGACTGCACTCATTATTGAGATGGGGTTCCCTCAGTCACATAAGATTAACACTTTTGTTATGGAAGACGACTCTAATGGAATTAACCACGCAGGACGCTGCATTATATTGATATCCTTATAGTTATGTATTATTTAGTTAGATGTTAATATACGTTTGGTGGTCAGTCACTGTATGTAACAACTGATCGGAGGTCGACTCTTTGGTTAATGGCAACTGGTCTGCGGTTACATCCATTTCTTCTGACCACCGTGCAGTAAGCCCAGGACTGGTTTTTGATTGTGCGTCGATTGTATTTGTTAAATCAGCACAGTATAACACATCTGTATTCACACTGCTTCCACGCATTATTTCGAGCGCTGTGCTAGTAATAATTTTTATGGACAGACTGTGTGGGGTAAAAACAATACAGAGATAAATCCTAGAAAAAAACAAACTGTGAATTGCTTGATATTAAAAACTAGTTTTCATCATATAGATAGGCCTAATAATAATAATGACTCATATTTCAAGAAGAAAATGAGACCAAGCTTTACTGTTCGGAACTAAGGCGTTCATCTTGGGGATATTGGGGCAAAGTTGATCCTCCACATACGGGGCGTGGTCCCTTCTCAAATAGACCATCTGCTACCCACAAACCCTCTCCATAAACCTCTACTACTTCTCCTCCCAGTTCCAAGTACAAAAGTTGAAACTCTGTAACACTCTAATGTAAGCATCAGGAAGTATGCTCCTTACAAAATGCTCCTTGCATTTTGACTTTTTCCCCAAAGCAAACTCTCGCTGTATTTGAACACGGCAAAAGTGTACACGAAGCCAAAGTGGATCTTAATGCACCAGAATGCCATCGCTTGTTTCCGTTTTAACATAACAGCCTGTGTGTTTTGTTGTTAGACCACCAGTCGATTTCAACAACGGGGGACAATCAATATTAAATACAGCCGTACCCGTAGCTGTCCCGATGAAGCACCGGTGTCCCATCTGTCGCGGCGACCGGGAACTAGCGCGGACGAATCGATCCTTATAATCCACCCCCACCAAGTAGGCAGAGAGTCCCGTATAGTCTCAAGAAGTAGTCCTCCATCTAGGGACAGGAAGCGAAACAGAGGGGAATCCTTGAGAGAGAAAAAAAGAAACAAAGTATGATCTCCACAATCTGTTCCCTTGGACGGAGCCGAAATACCCCAGTTGGCTTCAGACTTTGATTAAAAAGAGATGGATAATTTCACCAATTTGATTAATTGGAATTGTGTGTTGTGCGTCCTGGTATGGACCTGGGTTAGAGTGGATCTTAACATGGTTGGAGCTAGCTATAGAATTCTTGGACTGTGTATCCCTCATGAATGGAGATTTTAAAATAATAAACCTTTTTGAAATATATGTAGGTATCTTTGTGTAAACGATATGGCGCGATTTTCTCGTTTTCGGTTTTAAGAGAAAAAGCAAGACGATTATTGTGTGAACATTTTGTTCTTCAAATAATCTGCAAACCTTTTTCGAGGAAAATTGAGTAATCAATATTGTGTATGAAATAAACACCAACCATTAATAATAAACACACGTAACATTGTTATGGGAACAATCGTTCATAACATTGGAGCACCATGTGGTTTATCTTAAGATTATTTTCCTGTTTAAAGACCAAAACAAAGTATCATGGTCAGTCATTATGTCCACACTTCCGGACTTGTCTATGTCCACTTCTGTCGCTCTGTCACACGGGAAAAAAAACCTAGCAAACCACTGGTACACCGACCGGCCGCTATGTCCACCCTTAATTAAACGGATCATAATCGTACCGGCCGGCACACGCTGTCCAACACACAAGTCCAAAACCACATGCCCTGTGGATAAATCAACCACAATCATTACCAATGTAAATAACCAAATAGCTAATCCGCCGTTTCATTTTAATCTCCCATTCTGACCGTTTTCTTTACAGGTTTTGTCCCAGATTATTGATGGCCCAGATATTTGAATTCACTAGGCTAATTGAAATGACTGAGGAATCTGTCTGGTCAAATTTGACGTATTTTTTCTGGGGATTAATCCCTATAGGTATAATTTTTATTTTATTATTAACCATTTGTCCCCTTCATATTCTGAGTGAAAGTAATATAAATAAGCGATTCTTTTTAAAGGGAAGGTCCCATGTATGACTGGTTACTCTCTTCGAATCAAACATTAAACAACACAAAATATAAGTCATTAGAAAAATTAGATAAAACATTCACAATATTTACAAATTAAAGTGGGGATGCTGTCTAGCAATTTTTTTAATGGGCAGAATTTGTCTGCTTCTAACAGACTATTTTTTTCAAGATGATTGGTAGTTCACATTAAGCTAGCGGATAATAATTCGGCAATTACCAATTTTGTAATTCATTGTTTTTAACTGAAATACTTGTCGCATTCCTAAGTTCTACTAAATTAAGGCAAACAAAGGAAGGAAGGAAGGAAGGAAGGAAGGAAGGAAGGAAGGAAGGAAGGAAGGAAGGAAGGAAGGAAGGAAGGAAGGAAGGAAGGAAGGTGTGATTTACACAAAATAAATCACAGTGACGTCACATGCGTATATCATGGTTCATGCGCATACATCACAGCAACGAAGCATGCAACCCGTGCATGCTCCGGCATGCGATGCGTAGATTAGAATTGTAGCTTTTAAAACTGCATCATTCTCCATACATACGCTTCTTAATTTCTCCCCAAACAGTAACGATAAAACATGAGTCATATTGCCGTGATGGAAATGATTAACTACCATCAGAAAATATAATTTTCCAACGGTAATAATTTGTTCCAACTTTGGACAATGCACTTTGGGTAGTATTGAAATAGGCCTATGTATTTAACATAATCATATCATTTATACCCCAACTAGTTTGTTGGCTATGGTTTCAAAAAACGCCATTTTGACTGTTTATAGAATTGTGTCATAATTGAAAGTATGAAATCGAGCAAGCTGCATTATGTGTCGTTTGACAGCAATCCTCTGATTTCTATACGATTTTCTATTAAAACGTTAAATGTATTTTCATAAGAGCACAAAGCGTTTGTATTATTCAACTGAAATTGTCACAGGTTGATTGTATCATACAGAATTCCTTCTCCATATGTGCCATTACTAATATGCCTATCCCTATAGTGTACTTTCAAGACTAAAATGCATCCTAGTCGATCTTTAGCAAAATTGTCTGGACCCCAGGCTACCACAAATTGATAAAATATGAAGAAAAAAAATCACATTTTGAAAAGTACCTGATTTTGCTAATTGGCATCAGCCTCGTTTTGACGTATAACCTTGGTTTAAAAATTAAAAAACAAGATGACGTCTCCAGAAAAAAACGGTTTGTAAAGAAAAAATGCCGCTGTGATTGGAAGTGTGGGGAAATACGCAAAAAGTAAAAGTAAGAGTAGTCCCATTACGTATAAAGTTTGTTCAACTTTGCGACTCTTTAGGGCCTGACCCATTCCACGCCCCTCATCCAGCTTTTGCACTCCAAGCAGCGCGTAATCTTCGCCGTATCTCTCCCATAAATCGAACGACAACAACCTCGATCTATCAAGAAGTCACTTTTTTGGCGCGTAAACCCATTCGGCGCGTAAATGCAATCAATTCAGGGAGGGCTCCATTCTGTGATGGATTCGGGTCCTCTTCGTCAGTGAACGTGAGCAGGACTTCGTTTGCAGTTTGATTAGGAAAAGCTCACCTGAAATGCGATATTATTAGACTGCGGGGCCCACGCTTGAATGATCTTTCCCCAAGTGTCCGTTACTCGATACATGTTCCATAGCAGGCGTAAGGTTGCTTGTTGCACCCAAAGATACACAAAAAAAATCACCCAAAAAGATTTATTGACATTGTGAGAGATTTCATCGCAGACATGAAAAATTAATCATTGCAGCGACAACAAGACCGACGACCTGAAACGAGGAGAGATAATGCATGGTTGGTCATCAACCATGGATGTCGTTTCCATAAAGGTGCGTATTTTCATTTGCGTCCCTATAACGTATAGACCTATTTCTATTTGACCTTAGACTCAATGCTAATAATCGCATGATGAATATCAGTGTTCACAAGCTAATAAATTATTCCGCTGATATGCAAATCTTATCGAAGTAATCCACAAGCAGGCCTGTAAAACGCGTGTCGACATAACGGTCTAAGGACTGATTACTTACTAATACATTTTGTTTGCGAATTGGTATTGAACATTCCTATTCAGTTTGTGGGTATTGTTATAAGACCATTGTTCCGCGAGAAAAATCATAGTCCTGCATTGAAGGAGACGTACTTCCCGCAGACAAAAACTCAGAATCCTTCAGAATCTCCCTGAAAGGATTTACTTCGCTCTTAGGAATATACTCGATCCATGCTTTCGATTATGATCCACCAACCACCTATTTATCAAAATGTAATCTAATGCGCCCTATTCTTTTCCTCCCAAAATATCAATTTGGCGTACTGCACGATCGATAGGCAAACTAATGATTTATTATTGTTGCCATTCTTAATGGGTACACATTTATTGATTGGGTTGATATGTTGTATAGACTCACCCATATGGTTAGTATTCATCCCAATCTCGGCGGTTTCTTATTATCCTGACTTGGGCACGACAAGAGGGTAATTAACACACAACACATACATAAGCCCTATGGGCACACTGCCTCTGTACAAAAGAATATTTAGAGCTGTCAAACTACTAAACAATCTTGATTTGTAACAGCTCAATATTACGAACAAAATAATAAACAAACAAGATAGCAAGTTATTTAGGCCTAGCCTATTTTTGTTGTAAATCAATAAGTTTGTTTATTATTTGTAAAATATGTGGAGGTATGTATTACTTACAGCCTGATAGACAAAGACAGTCATTTATAGCCTATAATTGTAAATTGATTCGATTATAAATGATGACATTTCTGATATAAAATCACCTTTACCACTTGGATTTTGTGTAACACCGTAGATTACATGCTTCGCTAACACTGCGTATAGCTTTCAAAGGTCGTATAATTAAGGAATCGTTTCTTATTATTACTATTCGTTTATTTTTTGTATTTATTTAGTTCTTTAAAATAAAATAAAACTTAAAAATAAAACAAAATAAGTAACATAACAACCATTAAACATTATTATAAGAATGCAAGTGGTTTATAGACCTACCATAGACCTACCATTGATGGTTATTTTCTAAATAGATATACGTGACTTTTATATTTATATCAACTTGACAAGACATGTGTTTATGCCTATATACTGGTTTCATGAAGATTTGCCTTTGATAAAACTCTGCTCTATAGGGTCGAAATGTAAGGCCACTAAATGCATGTGGTTTATACATTCATATACTCATGTTGTTTTTATATTCAAATTTACACAATGCCGCGGTGAAAACAACTGTAAAAAACATCATCTCGACAAGACAACACTAGCATACAAAGTGACATGTAAGATATATAGACCTACACTGGTTTCATGAATATTTGCCTTTATTAAATCTCTATAGCATCGAAACATAAGACCATAAGTATTATGAAATAACACATTAGGTTCCTGAGCAAATTCTGCATTATACTCTCGTGATTATACTATTACTCCCATTAAAACAAATCTTCACTTTTAGAATGTTTTTTTAACAACGTTTTCCACTTGAACTAGATCTTGCTGCGCAAGATCTAGATACTTCACATCAAAGTTTGAGGATAAAACCTCAAGATAAAACCACCAACTGATCAGAACTCTATCCTATTATTACTTCGAGATTTTGCCATGAACATTTAGTCCAAACCAACCCCGATACCAAGTCAAGTCAAGCTCAAGGAAATAAATGTCCTAAACTAAGTACAGTGCGTTCACCGTATAAAGCCTCGAATCTTATATGCTTAAAGATGTTCCACCAATCATGGGCAATTACTTAAGACAGAGTTCGCACGAACTAAATAAAAAGGGCTAGTGAATTACAATTAGTGTTTCACCTTATAGTGTAGATGTGCCGTCCATCTTGTGGTATACTGAAGGAACAGGAAATTCGAAGGATAGTTCGCTTCTCCGCTATCCAATAAACGTGGGTCATAAATAGTGCATACGCCTCAGGCATGTTATTTGGTATGCTCGTAAAAATATCCACTAAACGAATGGGCGGGGCCGCCAACGCCGCTTCTTAAAATGTATTAATTTAGTGAAATGTTGAAGGCGGTACGGCACTGCACTTTTCTTGATTTTGTCCCCAAGCGATGGCAACGAATTTTCTCCTTTTCCGACGTCTATCGTTTAATTTTCTGCTATCATTGCACTTGTGGGAATCTCAAGATGCGCTTATAGGGGCACAGTGTCGTGTGAATCTTGGAATTTAGAGGATGGTTGATGGGGTCCGTTTTGTTTTGTGCTTAAATGGGTTCGTAGTTAAGGTCTAACTTAGTTTCCATGATTTTGTTTTCTCCTGTGTTTTAATTCTATAAATGAGCAAAATTGAAGTTAAAGACTGCAGAACAAGACAATTAGAAGAGACAAAATGGAGTTCGCCATGTCATTGCAAAACGTTTTAGTACATGTACAAAACACGATAACAAGAGACAAGGATTGGGAATGTACTAAACCAACCAACTCAAGATGTGTTCACATGCAAACTTCTCCTTTGTCGATGGAAATTTAAGTCAACGCTAGCAATTATTCATCTTGTACATGCGAATAACCCGAAAACAAATATCTTTAAAATTGTTATCAAAATTAATTGTATCCAACTATATTATTTAAATACTTAGGTCTAAGATAAGAAACATGAACCATTTATGCATTGCAATTTTTCATTCGCATGCCTAACGTACACAAGTAAACATGCCACATGTTGGTATACTTATATTACTGACAAATAGTAGTGCATATTATCGTATAGGCTACGTTGATCACACACGCTGATGATCGGAAGTAATTGGCCCGCAATATATGAAGTCTTGTATGATTTCTAACTCAATCCAGATCCAGTTAACAGATTATTACACGATTTATTCAGACAATTAAATCCCTCGCGGACGATATTTAACAAAATTATGCAGGATTCCTGACTTTAGATGACCATGGAAGTATAAATTAAATCTTGCCGTCTACAATCGGATGAAAATCAAATTGATGGCATGATTAAATATCGGAATATTCCATTATATCCTCGCGATTTGAATGGAGACTTCTGGAACGGTTCATAGAAATACAGACAGGTTATCTGACATGAAATATAACTAGTAATAACGGAGAATCGGTAAAAAGCTTGTGTTGGTTTTACATGAATCAAGTGTGTCTTTTACTTTTATGGAGTTGAGTTTCCTGAGAGTGTTGGTTCTTTCAATGGCGTGATGTATTAAAAAGACTCGAGCTTTCATTCACCTTGGCATGTGAATTTCGCCGCTTCAATGCACACTCGTGTTTCTTTAGGTAATTGTTGTTTTCGTCAAAAACACTGTTGGTGATATGTTTATTTGTTTTATTTCCATCATAGTACATCATAGTAGCAAGAATTAATTTACAAGATAATTTTATGTGTAATAATTTTTAAGGCCATGTACAAATGGAGGTAACATCCAGGGAAGGTAACAGTAGTGAGCGAGTGTCCTTGTTGGAAAAAATTTATGTGTAAATTTATTTAAAAACGCAAAAACTCAATTTAAACTACTATCTATACAATTATCTGTCTAATATAAATACAATATTTATATTTTGCTTTATTTTTGTAATAATTGGGAATAATTTATTGGATTCGGAAATGGATCCAGGAATAGACAAAAGTCTTACTGACAAATTGTTGGATGTGTAATGATGTGTAACAGTGTAACGGAATAACATTCATTAAATTATTTCATTACAGTGAGTTTTATCTATTCTGTTTTCTATTCTCTTCAATATGATGTTAAGTCTTTGGGGTTACGTTAAGGACATGGTTAAGTCAGCCGTGTATTATATGCGCGAATGTATCCTGACGTAGTTAATGATGTTTGGTAGGCATGTTACGCCAAATTACCAGACTAATCTTTACATCTCGTCTAACGATGACAACATTACGACGGTGGCTGCTAGAGGACAATTAAATTATTATTGATAATGAGACGCTTCCTTTGGCGGTTAATGATTTTGTTGGCATAAAACAATCGAATGGATGGCATATCGGATGACCCGTATCCGCATCGGCATATAGTGCAAGTGTAAATAGACTGTGAATGGAACGAAATGGAATGTGAGTTTATTTTAAATAGGCCTATTTTATTTTTTAACGAGCAATGCAGAAAATTACGAAATTTAAGTGTTTCAAAATCCTCAATGTCTTGATTTTTACAAAGATTTTTTTTCTGAAAAAATACCTGGAATTCCTATTACTTCATAAGGGAAAGATTTCAGTCATTAAGCCACCATATTCACATACCACTTTACTTGCTGTGAATCCGGTGTAACCGTTTTTTGCGTCTTACACTTAATTTGTGTATCAATTTAATATTTTATCATGTATTTTTTTCATGGATACAAAAGCTTTCATTAACTGGATGAAATATTACCAAGGATTTAGAATAAGTAATGTACGAGGCATTTCATTTGATAATTTGTTTGTATTTATCCTTTGCAGCCCTCTGTTTAAATGCAGTATATTAATGTCTGAAGATTTGATATAAATGAGATAAACATATATTTATTTGTAACTATATAAGACTCTCACATAGGTTTACGCACAAAAGGAAATATAAATTAATGGAGAGACAAATACGCGTGTTGCTCATGTTCAATTCAGACTCGTTTTAAATTAAAAACCAATTTGTACGATTCTCCGGTTTGCGCAAGGGGACTCTGACTATGCCATCTATTTGTTCAATTAAGAACCAAACATGAAATCAGCTAAAGTGTGTACCACTCCATAACAGATAACTAAGAACGTGTGTTGACATTGGTATGTTTATTTTACATTATCCATATCTAGATAGGGACAATCTCTCCTCCCAAACATCATCGCTAGAGAACATTATGCGTAGGACCAATGTCTGATCGTCTATACCGGTGAACGCGCAGCTGTGAGAACCGATTTATATTTGGCCGTTTACGGCAGCTGATTGACTGAAAACTACTCGAGAGGCATAATGTTGTTGAAACATAAAATGCTTCATAATTTATTAGAAACACATCATTCCTGTGACTACCATGTTAAACTGATATCCGTCCAACACGTTTTATACATGGTGCGAGTTTTAAGACCGGCTTATATTCGTTCGTTTACGGCATTTCTTTCACTGAAATAATAGAAAATCACAAGAGACATTATAATGTCCGTTCGAAACATCTTATGTCGCGAGCTTTAAGGAATGTTTGGCCGTTTGCGGCATTTTTTCTCTGGAATAATAGAAAACTACACGATGCATTATGTTTTTGAAACATTAATAAATCGAGTGCTTGGAGTACAAACATGTTAAGTGCATTTTTGGCGATTTGGGGTTTTTAGCATAACATTATGTAATATAACACTCTCTAGATGATACACACATCAAATAAACGCCAATGACATGCATGATGGTGAAAATTGCATTAGAAACAGAAACCTGATTTTTGACAATGGTCCAAACCTTGAGTCATGTTTTTCCAAAAACTAAAAGAAATGTACTTAATATGTTTGTGTTCCAAGCACTCGAAATGCTCTATGATCAGTGTATTAAATAGTTTATTATGCAAATCGTTTCTACCTACCATGATAAGCAAACTAATGTCCGTATACCTACGGCAATTAATTGTATGTTGCCAGCTCATGGACTGATTCATGTTTGGCCGTTTACGGCATTTTATTTCACTCAGGCGGCATTATATAATATATTATTTGTTGAAACATTATTGCTCTATGATACTGGAAAGCAAATTTATTTCGTCTATATAAACAGATTCCCACGCAATAATTTTTATGTCACGATCATTTTTGTACGGACTGCGCATATGGCCTATCTGTATAAACATGAGACGTGCGTACGTGATACTCCATTCGCATGCACGTGATACTCCATTCGCATGCATGGTGTTCACTCGTGTCAACGAATAATCATGTAAAATAACAAGTATTGTGAATATTTAGTATTTCAAAAGCAATCTAATTTCTCACTTATGCAGAAAATCAAGTGAATTAAATCTCTTGGTTATTTGTTTGTTTTCTTTTCGTTGTCATGGATACAGCCTACCGAAGTGGTCGCTCCCCATCGTCCCAGCAGTATGGTAGGCAGCCATTTTTCCTCTTTGTTTATTATGTTCGTTTTTTGTTCTATGTTGTGGTTGTTTTATTTTTGTCTTATTCACTATTCACCTGTAAATAATTCGAGCACGACACAAAACGTCACTCCGTCCCATTATTCATGCAATTTAATTCAATCACACGCATCACCTATTCGATGTTTTTTTTTCTCTCTTCAGATTGGGTATTATAATTGGTTGCCTGAAACTGTTTTTGGTTTTATTTCTGTGACCCCACAGAAGAATTCTGACGTCACTTTTGCCAATATGAATATTATGCATTATCCAAGTTTGTTTTATGAGTATGAACAGTCTACTAGATAATGTTATAAAGTCATATGTATATGCGACGCTCCATGTGATTTGTGTTGCATTGTACGGTAGTTTTGTACGCTATCGATGCACCATTCATTTTAGTTGTCTTTGTGTGTTTTGTATTTAACTTTCACAAAATAATCCACTGTTGTTGTGTTTGTACTTTGCACAAATCATTCCCTTTCACTTGTGTCACTCATTTATCATAAAGTCCTGCAGTGCATTGCTTTTTCGTCTTAAAAGTAAGCATTTCATTTTGTTCGGCTCTAGTAATGTTTTACATTATACGCTGTATATAAGTTAGACTGGTCAGTTGTCTTGATCGCATAGACCTTATCACTGTGTGGTGATCTTGTTTTTCCCAATACAAATCAACGTGACCAAAACAGAGGCTTAGAAGAAAAATAGACTGGTCCTGTTCATGTATATAGGGTCATGACTGTATTTGCGGACAGGGAATCAGACAAAGATGGCCACGGAGTGATAAAAGTCTTCAACAGGATCAACATCAGTTTTGTCGAACTCCTGAGTCATTTTACATCACACGATAACATCGGGTACTGAGCAGTTTTCAGTATCCTATTTAAAAAAAAAGTTATTTTAATAATAATGTCTTTGAGCTTTGTACTCTTTATTCTTTCCTCTTTGAATGTTCTGTCTTTTCTCTTTGTGATGATAGCCTACGTATTAATGTTTAATTTACATAATTATAGCTCTTATGATTGGGTGGGTTTTTTCCCCGATTATGATTGAATGGTCTTTACATATCCAATCATATTTTCCTCAGTACACGGACATGTTAGGTCAGACATCTACAAACTATGCAGGTATAGAGGCAGTGGTTATAGTCCACGGGGAGTAATCGGAGGGGAAAGGCGGGGCAGATATCACTGCACATTGTGAGGAAAATTCCAGCTGAATTCGGAACGAAAAGCATTACCCTTGTGGGGCCTCACCGCTCTGACAGAAGATGTCCATCTCGCGCAGTTGACTTTTTAATAAATGAATCTGACCAACGAAACAAGCAAGGCTGGACATACTTATATAATGATTGTGCTATCGCCCCCTCCCCCATCACCCCTCCCCTTACTGGTCTTAAATTCTTAAAATAACTACTGAGTTGGGAATAGAACGGGGAAAAAACATGTATACTTGGGACTGCATCCCTGAGATTTGAAACGAGTATAGATTCCCATGCACTGTTGGGAGACATAACGTGCCAAAACCGCCTCTAGAAAGTGTCCGCGTGATTACACAGCGAACGATGGCGGAGACTCTTGGGGCCTCTCAGCGCTCTGGCTCCCTGGGGAATCTTCACTAAAGGGCAAGATAGAAACGCTGTATGGGACGGAGAGAGAGAGAGAGAGAGAGAGAGAGAGAGAGAGAGAGAGAGAGAGAGAGAGAGAGAGAGAGAGAGAGAGAGAGAGAGAGAGAGAGAGAGAGAGAGAGAGAGAGAGAGAGAGAGAGAGAGAGAGAGAGAGAGAGAGAGAGAGGAACGACGCGGTCTTCAATCAGCCGTGCGCGAGAAATCACTCACATGGCTTGTTGGCTTGTCGAGGAGACAGTCATCAGTTAACGATTAAAGGGGTTGTTTGTCAATAAAGATCCTAAAAAGAAAGGGACATTGTTTCTACTTAATAAAGACGAATAATATAGAACTGTTGAGATTATTTGAGGATTACTACTACTCGTTTACCCAGGAAATTTATTTTAATATCAGAGCAATGAAAGTATACATTTCGAAGGTGGAACAATTTGGGACCGAGTACTCAATATTGAAGCCTTAACAACACAATTGCAACGTAAGGAGCTGAAACTTCCACAGGTTATAGCTATTTTTTTCCAAATAAAGTGAGACGCGACAGAATATTTTATCAATGGTATTATGTAAACCGATCTTACAAAATGAGTCTGGAGTATAGCCAAATCTGCTTTTGTGCCCAGCAAAAACTGGGGTGTTAAAAGAACACTAGTGGTGTTAACTTTATTCTTCCATGGTGTTCATATTGGGTCAGGTGCCCAGAACACCAATGGTGTAGTTTTAACACTCCAGTTTGCCTAACAGGGCTAAAGACGTGCCCTTTTTACAGTGCAAATCAAAAGAACATGTCAATAAATTTCACCCCTTAAAAGTCTAAATTTACAAGATATTGACATGCGTTTAATGGTAGTAAATTTAAGATGACAATGTGATTGTTTAGTTTACTAAGCTCAAAAATCTAAAAGTGAAACATTTTCCTATGTTGTAGGATCTCTTCACTTCTTTCCTCTCCATATACTCTCTGAATAACCGTACTTTATGCAAGTACATTATGCACACACCGAACGTGGTTTGTACTTAATAAAATCATAACATACCGTATCAAATCCAACTCCAAATCTATGGCGAATTTGGTTTTGGAAATTAAGATGAAAACAAGTCCTATGTGTTGTGCTCAATGTTCACATATTAACGCGCAACCAGTAGTGAAAATGGCATTCAGAAATTTCGATCGGCGAACACCAACTTCGTATTCCTTATAACGTGGAATTTGAGTAGGCTATAGTTCGTCACCAAAGTTCAGACGGGGAATACTATTTGACGTTTAAAAAAAATGATAGCACCTCAAAAAGATTGATTTCAATATTATATTTGATACCATCGTCACCTTTAACACTAAGTAAATTGTTATGTAAAACCGTGAACATTAGAATGCTAAAAGTAAATGTCTTTACTCTTTCATATTTTAGCCAAAACAATGAGTTGAAATGTTTTACAAAAGATCGGTAAAAATAGACACTTGACGAAAAGGTCTTCTGTCACCAAGGGGTGGCCGGTTTGTTTTATTCACAAACACACATAGGCATATACCGGTACGCGTTCAGTACTCCCGAGCAATTGTTGTATTTGTATCAATTCTATGTATGTTTCAAAAAACGAACGAGCCTTTTCACATCTCGCTCTAAATTCAAACTGATAGCCATAGAAGTCACAAAGTATTCTTTTGAAAGTCACAACAACAAGCCCACCCTTTAAAATACATATTCTCAGGGTGCCCTGGTCAAACACACTGTACAGGCCTCGGAGCCACACAGCTTGACAAACACGTCTCGGCTTTTCAGCGGGCTCGTCGACGGTATATGCCTAGACGGCCGGCAGCGGGCTCCGCCATGACATCACCGCGTCACCTCAGCGTGCCATCGCACCCGTGCATGCACAAACGCTTAAGGGGAAAATTGTTCTATGTTTACAGAGAAAAGGTGATTTAAAAAAAAAAGTTTCCCGTTTTTTTCACAGCGATCTATTTTTATTTCCGTTTACGCTACAATGTGGTTAGGGACTTTCTCTCATTTTGAAAAAGTGCTTGCTGCATGGTTCAAACGAATTTACTTTCACAATTTCTGAAATCGCTTTTACTCAAACTGAATGTTTTCCTTCAGGAAAAGGCATTTTATATTTTTTTTTATTAAGATTGTGCTAATTTTTGTTAAATATTTATATAGTATAACTTAAAAAGATTTGAAAATGTTTCCCAGTTTTTTATTAAGCCTATACTTTTTAAACTTTGTTCTTATTTCTTCGTTATACATATATATTTCATATATCTGTATGCTTGCAAGAACGGCGTTTGATTTATTCTACACTCAAGCATTTACATTTTGAAACTGTATACAAAAAAGAAGTACTAATCATGGTTTTGTTCACGTCCGCACCAATTCTGTCTTCTCTTTTCAGATTAATTGATGCACTATTCCCCAAAGGGAAGGGATTGTAATTCTGAAAACAAAATAAAAAGGAAACATCAAGGAACAATAAAATCAGGAGGGAGAGAGGAGAGAGAAAAAATAAATAACGCCACGAAAACCGTCCGTGCAGACTTTTGGTACATCTGTCAACAAAGAGAATTCTCCCGCTCTTTTACGAACTTGTACGCACCACTTAGCTCTTTACCTTTACAAAAAGGTCTTGTGCTTGGCTAGCTTGCACGCGGTCCTTTGTTCTATTGTGTTTCAAAGTCAAAACGCCATCACACCCAAGGTCACAACGCAATTGAAAAGGCCGCGGTTTTCTTTTCCCCCCTTCTCTGCTTAAAAAAAGACACAGAAAATGATGCTGAAGGGAAGGTGTTTTTGGATGTTAATGGCAGGAAGAATGAAGGAGAGATGTTTCCTGTGTGGGTAAAAGGGGGAAGAGAAGAGGAAATGCAATGATGTGTTTTATCTTCTGTTGTGAAAGCTGTTACCGGTCAATTCTTCTGTGGAGTTCATGCGAGGACAAACAAAAGAAGAAGATAATGAACAAGAAGTAGTAATAGCAGTAAAAGGAAAGAGAGTGTGGGGGGGGGGGGGATTTGAAAGCCATCTGGGAGGTGTTAAAGAGAGTGTACACCTTCGGTGGTTACCCGATTACAAAATTGCTGAATTATAATATAAAAAAACTGGCCTGATATGAATTTGGTGATGGTACCAGACATCCTGAGAAATGTATTTTGTCTACGCTGTCATTGATTTTATGTAGACAACATGAATAGCATTATACATTTGAAATGGATCAGGGCCGCGATCTATTTCCTCAATAGAATGCAGACAATCTGAATGCATTTTCACTATTTTCCCTCCCTGACAACACAACGATATATGGCCTAAGCTAAATGTACATATCTTTTCATTGTTTTGGAGTATGGATGTTGTTGTCCTCTTTCGGCTGCTCCCGTTAGGGGTCGCCACAGCGGATCATGATCCGCATATTTGATTTGGCATAGGTTTTAACGCCGGATGCCCTTCCTGACGCAACCCTCCCATTTATCCGGGCTTGGGATCGGCACTAAGCACTGCACTGGCTTGTACATCCCCAGTGGCTGGGTTCAATTCGGCCCTCGCAGCAATTATGGTAAAGTGTCTTGCTCAAGGACACAAGCACCATGGTCGCGGCAAGGCTTCGAACCCACACACTCTGACGACTCAGCCATCAGAACACAAATCCGATGCACTAAACCGCTCGACCATGGCACCCCACGTTATGGAGTATGGATGTATTTAGATAAATTTGTGCAATGGCGTATACAATCCCTTAAGGTTTAAAAGCAATATCTTCATTAACCATGGTTACCCTTTTCTACAAGTTTTTAGAAAAAGTGGAACTTAAATGCGTCAATGTTCATACAACAAAAGGAGGCCAAGGATGGAATGAACCAACTCCATCTCCTCTTTACCCCACCCACTCCATACCCCCGCTATACCCCCGCTATACTCCTGCCTGCTGCGGTAGTGATTTTGCTACACCGTGAGTCCGTCAATGATCCAATCGTGTACTATTTATTTTTCACAGATAAACCCACAAATCTTTATTACTCGTATTGTGACCATCTTGAGTTTTTTGTTTTGTATGTCTGTTGGGGATTTTTTTTATTTGGCGTATTACGAATCATACCATATTTGCCCATGACTTAAAACCAATTGCTGCTGATCAGTGGCGTCACTGCACAGGTGAAAGTGGGGGAAATTCCTTGTTACCGCCCCCCCCCCCCGACATAGTTTGCACCCCTTAAATATAATAGAGCATCAGTAACATTTTGGACATTTTCGATTGAACAGTCATTAAAAAATTTAAAACTTTCTTCACGGTTTAACTTTATTTTCTTCAGTGGAGGAACTAGTTTAAAGTCTGTGAACATCACAGACGAAAGTGAAAAGAGAATATTTTTTTAAGGGAGTGGGTGAGACAAACCAGGTGGGCGGGGCGTAAGCATCCAAGCCACCTGGATTCACGGGACTGCTATAGCTGTTCACCATAATGGTGCAACCAATCAGGTGGCCAGACTCGTCCCATTCATTACTCCTCCATAATAGGAGTGGGTTGTGTATCTATGTCAATTCATCACTTTACGATGTTTGTGATCTCCGTCATTTCTTTCCCGCAATCTCTCCCTCTCTCTCCCTCTCTCTCTTTCCCCACTCTCAAGAGGCTGACCTTGGCATTTTCGCTCTTCCATCTCATTTCACTCTTGCGCCTCACATGATGTTCCTACGCGTTACTGATCACCCTATCATTCAAGCATGTTATCATTCCACAGAATGCATCTTTCATCCTCACATCCATGTTCATCCTTCGCCTAACCATAGAGCAAGCTTGCTCTCTGGCTTAAAGGGACAACATTTGTAATCTTAATAAACAGAAATGTTTACAGTTTAACTCAAGACATACTCGGTGTTAAGTTGATGATGGTATCAAACATCATTTGAAATCGTTATGTCTGCGGTGCTACTATTGTAGTGAAATTAGTCAAATAAATTCCCAATTAAATCACTATTTTTCCCGTAAATAACACAACTGAAAATTTCACAGGTTGGTTTCTGTACACATCTCTCGATTCGTATAAAGTATACTATATGTACAGTATATACCAAAAGTGTTGGCTACCCCTTTAACAAACGATAAGCCTATGTCTTTTGTGCGACACAGCACCGCCACGCCTTTTACCTACAGGCCTGTCTCACTTAAGTCCCAGTCGAAGCAAATCTGGGACGATTCCAATTACTAAAAAGAAAGAAGGAAAAAAGAGACAAATTTCCAATCACTTTTTAATCCCTGGCCATGTGCCTATCTTCCGCTTGAAACTAATTAGCACAAATACATTCGTTTGACCTATTATTTGCCGCGGTTATCGATTCCTCCAAGAACCGTACGATTCAAACGGGGTTTAATTCAATAAAAGGATGGTTTGGGGGAGAAGTCCCATTAAATTTGTATCAACGGCGTTATATGCGCCTGATAGGCTGAATTTTGGGATAACCGTTCCTGTCCAGTACCTTGTTGTTTATTTACCCTTATTATTCCGTTGATTTCCCTTGGTAGTGATTTAAATTTGTACATATGCAATTAAACTCAAGTGATACAACATATTTAAGTACTTGTTATTCCAAAGTCCTGCTGAAAATTACTAGAAGCAGGCGTACGTGTTTCTGCATTGATAATTGGACCATCGGGCAACCCCCATCCCAAAGGAAAATGCTATTGTGATGTGTGAGAAATTCTAGCTGCGTAAAATTTCCACCCAAATCATGGTATGGAACATTTTTGCGCCCTAAATCTCAGCCACGTGTTTGCAAATTCTGATTCGAATCATGCTGTTGAAATACACACTATTAAAAAGGAAGGCACAACAAGTTCTTTGAATCAAGTTATATATTTAACAATCGACCTGTGGAATTTTCAGCTCAACGAAAAGAGTGGAAAGGCTTTCATAATAAATCTTCCAAATCTTCAAAATAAATCTTCCAAATGAGAAGATTCCAGATATAATATTTGTTAGGGTGACTGGCACCTTTACCAGCTACACATCAAGTTAAATTTTGGATAATACTTCTATAATTTTGTAAACAAGTTATAACCAATGATGTGTATTCCCTCTAAAATAAAGAACTGGCATTATCACATTGAGTCACACGTCTAATATGTTGGTGATGGGTCGACCTAATTCATCTCATTTGTAGCTTTATCTGTGGCACGGTAACGATTTGAAATAAAAACATTTTGGAACGATGAAAACACATCCTAATATGCATTATCATGAACTCGCTTTATATAACATGGCGTAGCGATTAGTGATTGGAGTTACCGGTTAGGACGCTAACCGTTTAACTGAATCTTTCACGGTCGGTTAACCGGTTAACCGAAAGTCGGCACCTGATGGCCACACAAACTAAATCGTCGGCAAATTTTCAATCAAAAAGCATCGATGAACTTCCCACAATGATTTTTTTAAATTTTGGTTTCGGTTAGCCGGTTAACAAATTTATAAATGATTAGTACAGTTTCGGTCGGTTAACCGGTTAACCGTCCCAACACAGATCATGGACATGCGACTTGCAAACTGTGAATTATGTCTGGGTTCAAAATATATCAAATTTCAGGTCATTTGAGAAACCAGCCATGTGTATAAATTATTCTGAATGTTTTGTTGATAATAGCCGGGGTTCCATACATGCACCGTATACTCCACGAAGGCTCAGCAACCAACGGTCTACACGAGAAGAGAAAACAGAGGAGGATTCGCACCACGTTCACCAGCGCGCAACTCAAGGAGCTGGAAAAGGCGTTTAACGAGACACACTACCCAGACATCTACAAGAGGGAAGAGTTGGCACTCAAGACGGACCTCACGGAAGCCAGAGTACAGGTGGGTCAAAAGGGATGGATTGGGTTTTATAGACCCAAATGATAATAATAATAATAATAATGCGCTGGAAGGGTGGACTTAAATTATTTATGATGATATGTAGACTTGCACAAAAAAGTCTTCAGCGATTGTACAATGGCAGAGTGTTCTATAGTTTTGGCACTGCAGCTGAAAAAGCCATGTCACCAAATGATGTGGATGTTTTGGGTGTTGCAAGAAGAAATTTGTCTGATGAACGAAGGTTTCAGATTGGAGTGTATAGTTGGAGGAGACTGCTTGGTTATTTAACGCTTTCCACGTGATGAGAAGTAGTTTGAAATGAATGGTGGCGAAAACAGGGGCAGTACGGCAAAAAGTGGGAAACACTGACAAAAATGGGCAAAAACAAAACATTAATTTTTGTTTTGATAAATACGTGGTGATATAAGAGGGAAATTGCTCCCTTTGTTTCCCCTAGACCCGCCGAAGTATAGGACCGATGCATCTTTGTCAGACTCCCTGCACGCAAATTATACGACCATAGCCCTGATTCTCAATACATATAAGGAGCCATGATGCTTACTTTCCTACCAGTCTTGGTTTGGATCACATGGATATGTACAGAATGAAAACAAGCAGCGAAATAAATATAGATTGGCTTTTGGGTAGGCACCTATAATATCTCGATTTCTTTGAAGCGGTTTTATTAAATGTTGTTATAAAACACTGTAGTATAGGTTAGTTGCGAGTAATTAGCCTTATATCGAGGGCTTAAAACCAGCACTGGTTATGTCCAAAATCGGCATTTTGAAAACAAAAATTGTTTAAAAGTTTGAATCTTTCTGAAAAATCAGAAACTCCCCATAACACATTTTAGGCAAAAGTGGACATACCCAGTTCTGGTTTTATAATACTATGTATTCTCGAAAAAACATAAGAAATCACATTTGTTCATGAAACTCACGTGGTTTATGTAGTTTATGATGATGTCATCAACATCCCTTCAAATATTTATGTCTCAGGAAATTTGAATAAAATTAGTAAAACCATTACCAAAATTAATTGCTGTCATCCGAAGACAGAATGTCCACGTTGGAATGAATACGAATCACGGTGTGAATGCATTTTGATTATATCCTCATGTTTCTTTCTCCAAGCAGTTTGAGTCAAATGTTCTTTTTATCATCTCTAATTGTTCCTCTTTTCCTGAGCCCCATTTTCCTTTCTCCCTCTCGTAATTTCTATACGTCCGTCTTTCTTCCCTTGCCTATGTTTCATCACTGCCTCATATTTCATCTTCTCCTTGAATGGAAAGGTCTCCATCTGAATAATTGTGAATATACTCATCATGGAACGCGTATTACATTCGCGTCGCCTAACCTTTTGTTTTCCCTTTTTCTCCTATTAATTTGCATTCGTCTCGAGCTGTGTGCTTTCCTTCGACTTTTAACGACAGTGCGGACTGAGAATCAGGCCGTGAGCACGGTCTTGTACGCGGCAATCAAAGTCGTGATGATCGCGCTGAATTTCGGTGCTACGAGGAGAATGTCACGTACTGAAGATGAGCAAGCCCTTCTGAAATTTATCAAAATACACGGTTTGGAAAACGCGCGACCAAGATGAACACGTTCGGCCTTCAAAACTTTCACCCTAAGAAAAAGTTCAAACTTGTACAAAAACACAAAAAGAATAGAAAAAGAGTGCTTGCAGGGTAGCTTAGAGACAAACATGCTACTGATCAGCAGTTGGCTGTAATTCACATTCTAACATTGCCGCACCGTGATGTTTTTATTATTTTAAAAGTGTGGGTTCGGGGATCAGATCTTTGCATGCACTTTTAGTCATTCAGTCAGTCAGTCAGTCAGTCCGTCAGTCAGTCAGTCAGTCAAAGTGCTACAATTCCAATCATGTTCTTGGCGCAAGTATTTTGGAGGTCTTTTAAATGACGACAAAGTTCCATCACTTCATAATCATTCCTATAATTAAACCAAGGTGACGAATCTATCAGATCAGACCCGAACCTGTTACAAATCATATAGATCAATCATCTACGTGTATTAACCATGATCCATTACCACATGTTCGATTTGTATTCGATCTGTATTTTACAATGTCACTTTTAGATTAGTGCTAATAACTTGCATATCCTGGAACGATTATTGCCTATCCCTGATATATATATATATATATATATATATATATATATATATATATATATATATATATATATATATATATATATATAAAACCAAGCTAGAAATCAGAGAAGTCAAAATGTCATGCACACAAATCTAAGCGAATCAGAACGAGCCTCGTGTCCGAAATAGACTGGTGCCTATATATAATAATATGATGCTGTCCCCACTCGATACAGATCTTCATTATGCTCTTAGGGAAAGTATAGGATCCATCTTCATTATCATGAATTGAATCGATAGTAACATTTTTACTGTATAATATTATCAGAAGAAATATGTATACACGCATACAAATAGTGAGTTTACAAGGCCGTTATTCGATGTATAGTGTCTGGCTGACGTAAACATCCTATCAATATATACAAATCTATACATTACCAAAATCACTATAGCCTAGGCCTAGCCTATGTTTTTTTTTTGTTCACGAATTTCACAAAAGTTACAAAGTCCATGTTTTTATTATTTGTCACCCGGCAAATTGTGTTTTTACAGCGACAAGAACCGGCCGACAACCTCCCCTTGTCGCTCCGTCAAAGACAAACACTCTCTCCCAAAAAGCTTTTGCCCTAAATCAATCAAACAGTGTACACTCGGCAAGATAGGCAAAATGCCATCATCCGCGATTGTGCATCTTTTATTTAACAGAGTACACATGTTGTGCGCCGCGACACAAAACAAACAGCGGTTGTATAGGAAGACGGCCGGTAATTTTGTAAAAGCGTTCGGGGAACTCTGTCCATTTCTTCATGTGAGGGGAAACCCTATCCATCATAGCTGAACAATGGCGCGAGAAGAATCATAGATATGGAACCATTAAGGACATGTAGGGGAAAAGGAGTTGAACAAGACGATAAGCAATGAATAGAATGTGCAGGAAATAAGACATCGGAAGAACATATACAGTAAACTACAAGGGACAGGAGAAAATAACCGGAGAATTAAGAGAATCTTGTACATGGGAAGAAATAAGAGAATAAATAGAGACATTGATTGGTGGAATTATTGCATCGGAAATATTAATAAACCTGATGTAATTTTTGCCCTTCGCCGACGTGGCTTGCCTCATCTGTAGGACTATACTGATTGCTTTCAAGTGACTACGGAAACAGAGACATGAGTTTGTCAAGGAACTACATCGAGTGGATTGTGGAAAATTAGTCAAAATAAGAGAAGCTTTGAATAAGAACAATTGACGGAAAATTAAAACATACAAACATATTGGAAAACAACGTACAATAAGATAGTTCTGTGAGATAAACATACCTATATAAATATAGACATTAATAGATTTATAAGAGAAGGCTAGCGAAGTCAGACAGATAGAAGCTTACAGACAGTCAGTCAGGTCGACAGATCAACAGAAAGATAAGCAGACGAAATCGGACAGGGAGGCACAAAATTACAAACAGATGAACATAATAATAATAGTGTGCATTTATAACGCGCTCCATCCACCCCAAAAGAGGAACGCTCATTATATATACTATTATGGAAGTTGCCGTAGAGGTATTCAATGGTTGGTTGCACAACGCTTTTTGAAATGTGTTCACATCCCAATACCATTTCGGTTCCTTAGGTCAATACTGATAACGCATTCTTACAGTTTTCTCCCCTCGCACTGCATTTGAATACAAGAATCCAATTTCCCCACAATCTTCCTCAGTTTAAAGGGATGATATAACATTGGTATTGAACAACGAAAGCTCATTTCAACTTTAGTTTTCAATAAATATAAACACTAACCCGTGAAAGTTTTATCGCAAGGTGTCATGTTTTTTTTATAGAAAACAACGAAAAATTGTGTTATGTTTTTTGTTTTTATGTTGTTATGTTTATGTAAGGGCTGTCATCCAGCAACCTTTTGTAGATTTAACATAACAATTCCTGTTTCGTTAAAGTTTAAAACACAATGATATAACAGGATGATTGATACATGTACTAAGTAAGTTGTTATATAACAGTTCGCTAATTTGATACTCTGGTAATAACCAGACAGTTGTGCCTTTTCAAAGAAATGTTAAAAGATATCAATCTGTTCTTTGACTCTTACACTGCAAACACTGAGGTGTTAAAACAACATCACTGGTGTCATATTGGGCAACTCACCCATTATATGCATCATGTAATAAAGAAACATATTTATACTGCTGGTGTTATTTTAACACCACGGTTTTTGCAGGGTACATAAATCATATCTCTCAATTTCTCTGAAGCACCCTCTCCCCGCCGCCCCCCCCCCCCGCACCACTCCAACCTTGATAGTTCATCATTATGAATTTACAGCCAGATGTTCTGGAATGCTCAATGAACAAAAAACTGTATCAACGCCATCCCCCCACCCCCACCCTGGACCTGCTCATTAATTTTCATGCCTTTAGTTATTCGCAACTTATTTATGTCACATTAACCACAAATACAACTTGCCTTACACAGCGTCCACTTTCCTCTTTTACAGAGTAAAAAAATCAATAACAATTTCAGTTTTCCTCTAGAATGAAAACATCCGGAAGATTCAATTTTGCCAACGGAACAAAACACTGCTTTCTTGCTTGGAAGCATAATTTATACTTTCTCTTGGAAAACGACAGGGGGAAATTACCCCTTTGTTTAGCAGAATACAAAAGGAAACGTTATGCCGCTCAATCAGCCAATCATTTTCCGGAGGGAAATTGCGTGTAAACAGACAACCACAATAGTGTGTGTTCTTCATTGGGAGCCAATGGCTGATGTTGGTGATGCGTTGACTAATTTGTCCGCCGGCAAATTAACCGAAAATGTACAATAAAACATAATTAAATAGTCGGTGAAACGTTTTCTCTGTAAGATAAAGTAGTATCATTAAATTTACAGACCAAAAATGTTCCATGCATTTCTCTGTGGAATTAATCTCTATTGCTATGGCTTTTACATGCGGCAAACAATACACAATTATCTTTAATATTATAGTTTCGATTAATAAGTTCCCGAAATGATCACGCGAAAAGAACTAACTTTAGCAGTGGTATTCTCAAAACGATATCAAAAATTCCTTACCATTATTATGTAGTAGAATTAGTAAAAATCATTTTCCGACTCAATTCGCGTCTTAATGTAAGGTCAAAATTACACTTGTAATAGGCCATGAAAATCGAAGTTTGTGTTTGCCGATCGAAACATTTGAATGCCAACTTAATAAACTGAAATTTTCACAGGTTGATTGTATACGGTACCGTATAGCCTGTTGTGATTCAAAGAGAGTAAGCAAACTCGTAGAAGCAGTTTTGCCAACATTACCAATGTTGTACCTTCCCTTCAATGTAGGCCTACATCTTGATTCAAAGAGAGTAAGCATACTCATAGAAGCAGTTTTGCCAACATTACCAATGTTGTACCTTCCCTTCAATGTATATCTTGATTCAAAGAGAGAAAGCATACTCATACAAGCAGTTTTGCCAACATTACCAATGTTGTACCTTCCCTTCAATGTATATCTTGATTCAAACAGAGTAAGCACACTCGTACAAGCACTTTGGCCAACATTACCTATGTTGTACCTTCCCTTCAATGTCTATCTTGATTCAAAGAGAGTAAGCACACTCATAGAAACAGTTTTGCCAACATTGCCAATGTTGTACCTTCCCTTCAATGTATATCTTGATTCAAACAGAGTAAGCACACTCGTACAAGCACTTTGGCCAACATTACCTATGTTGTACCTTCCCTTCAATGTCTATCTTGATTCAAAGAGAGTAAGCACACTCATAGAAACAGTTTTGCCAACATTGCCAATGTTGTACCTTCCCTTCAATGTATATCTTGATTCAAACAGAGTAAGCACACTCGTACAAGCACTTTGGCCAACATTACCTATGTTGTACCTTCCCTTCAATGTCTATCTTGATTCAAAGAGAGTAAGCACACTCATAGAAACAGTTTTGCCAACATTGCCAATGTTGTACCTTCCCTTCAATGTCTATCTTGATTCAAACAGAGTAAGCACACTCGTAGAAGCAGTTTGGCCAACATTACCTATGTTGTACCTTCCCTTCAATGTCTATCTTGATTCAAAGAGAGTAAGCACACTCATAGAAACAGTTTTGCCAATATTGCCAATGCTGTACCTTCCCTTTAATAATCATCGTCCATAAACTTGCTGAGAGATGATCATGTGTCAATGTATTTGTCGTTTTGATAGATTCATGTTTAAAAAATTGTAAATATACATATATAACATTTCAGGTATGGTTCCAGAATCGAAGGGCCAAATTTCGCAAGACTGAGAGAGCGAACACTGCAGCAGCAAACGCCGCAACAAACAACAACAATACAACAACTAGCAACAGCAACAGCAACAGCACCAGCAACGGCAGCACGAACAGCAGCACAGCCAATGACACAACGGGTAGTACACAACAGGGTAACAACGGTACTGGTCAGACGGGTGGTCAGACCACAGCACAGATACCCACGGCGAAGGCCGTGAGCGCAGGGACACCGTCGAAGAAGAGGAAAGGTGATGAGACATCGCCAATTATTAGTACGAACACTTCTGCCTCAACTGCCGCACCTACAGGTACGTTAATGAGGTATTTAAGTTGTGTCCCGTGTATGCAAGGGGACGGATCCAGGATAACAAAAAAAAGGGGAGGCACTAGCACGGCACAATGAGTGAATGCGCGAGAATGTATCGTAAAGTTACCGGGATGATGATTAATAATAAATATGGAGTGTCGTGGCCGAGCGGTCTAGCGCACCGAACTCAAGTTCTGGTGTTGCCAGCAGCAGGGTGTGGGTTCGAGCCCCGGTCGTGACACTTGTGTCCTTGAGCAAGGTACTTAACCATAATTGCTTCGTCCTTCGGATGGGACGTAAAGCCGTAGGTCCCGTGTGTTGTGTAATGCACGTAAAAGTGGATTGTCGTGGCCGAGCGGTCTAGCGCACCGAACTCAAGTTCTGGTGTTGCCAGCAGCAGGGTGTGGGTTCGAGCCCCGGCCGTGACACTTGTGTCCTTGAGCAAGACATTTAACCATAATTGCTTCTCTCCACCCAGGGGTTAAATGGGTACCTGTGAGGGCAGAGTTGGTTGATTAGCCCTAATGCGCTGTAATAGCAGCAATTGAGCTGTATACTCCCCAGGGAGCTGAGATGGTTTCAGGAATGATTTATGAGCCTTATGAGCCTTATGAGCAGGGAAAATAATACACTGCGCTTTGTATCCCTAGGAAAAGGCGCATTATAAATGCAAGTTATTATTATTATTATTATATTATAATAAGGGTACATTACCCCTTCCCCAAGATGAATCAATATACATGTAGGAGTTTAGGGCCAATGCGCCCGTTTCTGTATGCATAGATGCATAATGTGTTACTATCTGGGGAATTTGCACGATAGGGTTTAACCCATCCCTCCCATCCTTTTTTCTCGTTTTTATATAAATTGTAATTGTTTCTTTCAAAAAAACTTTAAAAAACACTGCAAAAATGTCCACGTCACACGCATTCTTAGCTAGCCTTTCATCAAATAGAGTGCTCAGATTGGTTAAAGAAGTACTGGACTGCGTAGAACAATGTAGGTACCACCGCAGTTATGGCGGCGCCCAGTAAACTGGTCAACGGATTAGTCTATAGGACCAGTATTAATACAGCTTCATGTCCTGCAAGGTTCAATTATATACTGTCTTTAAGATGTTATTAAGATGTATATTATGTCAGTAGAGCTATGCGCATGTTCACATCAAATAACAACAAAACTGACATGCTGTTTGCCTTTCCCCCTTCGGTGTCTGCTTTGTATCGCTGGTAATTCCGTAAATCAGCAGCGTCATACCTGATTTCATGATCATGATGACGATTTAAGCAGTGAATTTCCCCTTGCAGGTTGTCTGTGTTGTCCTTTACTCTGCGATGCCAACAATCCGCAGCAACCAATGTGAACGTATATGCACATTTTAATCCTCTTCATTCATATGCCAACGGACTTAAGAATATAGACCTCTAATGAAAACCGCTCCTAAACATGATTTGCCATTACATTGACAATTACCAGGTTTCAGCCAAATTGATTGCTGGCCAGATGTGTTGGATAGATATGGATGGGGCATATAACTTAACCATTATTTGATTTGTGGCTGGGAACGAGGAAAAAAGCTAATAAAACAACCATGGCCGGCCCTGGGGTAAAGCCTGTAAGTCATCGTCAGAGGTTGTGCACTCATATTGCAATATCCATTAATATAAGTTAGGAGCTATTAGGAATTCGTGCAGTCTTCGGGAAATATATGATAAGGCGATCGGTAGTAATTGTATAATAAGATTCAGCGGCTGAGACAGAATAATTACAGCCGGGGATCTGAGTAAACGTTACGGGCGAGGTGACCCCGCTGAACGCGCTGCCTTCCTCGATCGCCAGCTTGATGATTACCGGGTAGCGCTAGAGAATGCATTACTCATACATCGCCGATGATCAATTTTGAGATAAATGAAGGCTAGAAAGACTCTCAATATTTTCTTTAAATCTGTAGGCCTACAACCAAACCATGAGCATATTTCTCTATACCGCCAAAAATCGGCAAATTATAACGTTTCCCAAGTAAAAACAATTACAGAACCAGACTTGAACAGTTTAATTCAAATCAAAGTATTTTATTCAATGTTTTAAATCCCGACTTTCACTTTTGGGAGGCCGACATCACAGAAATATTTCCAACCTCGGTTTAACAAAAGCACCTTTTCATCGCAATTTGATTGGTCACAATTTGTCCACAGCAATAATTATTAATCTGATTACATCTTTATACAGAGAGAACTATAAAAATGCATACGTTGTTTTGCTAACTTCCCAACAGCATTTATTTTTTTGGTACACTATTTCATATAAGCCATTCGGGTCGGTACGCGACAGTCCGTAATTGCACTCACATTTAGAGCTATATCTTTCTCAACTCTTATCAAATTTGAAATAATTTACCACGCTGGCTCGGCTATTTTTGTTCAAGCATCACAATGAGTCCACCGCAACGTGCCCGAAAATCAACCAAAATACCGACACGTCAAAAGAGAGTATGCATAAATCTTGCAAGCGATTCGCAACGAATAAATGGTACCGAGATTAAATTAAGAGCCTTGCGCGTACGCTCGAACCTCTTTCATTTATGTAAAAAAAAACTCAGTATGTATGCAACCGGCAATGCAATTAAAGAAAAGAGAGTGCTTTAACATTGCCCCATCTTTTTCCTATTATTTATTTGTTGTTTCGTTTATTTCTTTAAAACAGTTTGGGAACTGTTTTTAAGGGCAGGGATCTGTTACGTACGTGCGTGGGGAAAGACTAGGATTGAAAACTAAATTTCATTAGAAGAAAACAAAATGTAATTATAAAATCGCGGCAAAATTGTGCAGTGGCTTAACTTCTGAACAAGGATTGACACTAGGCCTATATATAGTTATATGCCTATGCGTTTGATTAGTACTTTTGAATAAAAATCACTCATTTGATAGAGCCCACACTGCAAACTAAAGGGTGTTTTAGGGTAACTCATCATGGAATATTAATTTGATATCACCAATGTAATGTTAGCACCCTATGTGCAAGGTAAGAAGGGAAAGTGTTCTATAAAAACAACTGAACCATGCCTCGCTTGGCCGTCTAAAAAAATACTGCAGATAGGTCTAATCATTCACTGACTATTGGACTAGGTCAGTGTTGAAGAGAAAAATTGCCTCCTATCCAGACCCAGATATAATGATTATGATGATGACAGCCAATCTCACAATCCACCCCCCCCCCCACTTTCCATTACAAGCATCGCATTTTCATCATGATAGTTTTATTTTCAATATTTTGTTGTATTTTTTATTATTATTTTGGTTCTTCTCGCTCATATCCCTGCGTGATAATTCCCAGCCCATTGCAATTCATTGCATTACAGCGGTTAATTTATCGCCGTGCCGATCAGCTACGACATTGATGGTAACCCTGGCTCCCGCACGCACATGATGGTCGGCGAGCGTGTTCAGCGCGCTCCGGCCGTGCTGTATACCCTAACATATCCAACCCGGACTTGAATTGAAGAGAAACACTGAAATCGGCAGACAAAAAATTGCGTGTACATGATAATTTGTCCAACCTAGGTTTCGTTTCGATTATTTCCCATTTGCCTGTTCCATTGATCCATGCAAGAAATTGTGTTACATAACACTGTCTGGAAATTAAAGAACTTAAAATGTTGAGGCAATTTTTACGATATTCGGTCTTTGATTCAAGTAAGGTTTACACTGGATTGGTAATTAAAACAACACAATAAAAAAATCAATAAATTTGAATAACATGGACGGACTGTAATTTGAAAATTACTTACCAAGAAATAGTTGAGTCCAATGATGGGCTAGTTTCCCGTTCGAATTGCCTAAATTCCACTATTTTCTCGCCATATCGACACAACGTAATAAGATGAAACTTTCGCAGATTGCTTATTTAATGTACATAATTTATTTTGATTAAAGAGAGATTGAGTATTCTCGTAGAAGCCGTTTTTGCTCACATTACCAATATTGCACCTGAAAAGTCTGAAAGCCCCTGTCCACTATTGGTATTTTCGAAAAACATAAATAATCACAGATTAACATGAAACTTACTTGAAAGTATGAATGCTTTATTGTTTTGTTTACATAAATCTTTTCAAATCTATATAGGCCTTCTGGCTTTAAAAATGGTAGCTGCAATTGTGAAAAAAGCTTCGAAATCTTTGTCCGAATGTTTATTTCAATTTTTTTTTGTTATAACATTTTAGTCCTCTATCTCATTTAGGGCCTACTGATATCTTCTTCTATGATCGAAGTTTTGATTAAAAAATCCTCTGTAAACAAATTCGCCGCAAAAAGGCGCGCGAGATCGGTTACATGGCCACTTGCACAAGACCCCGGAACCGACAGGCTTTTAGTATTAAGGTTTGATAAGCCTTGTTTAAACTGATCGCCCTATATCCCAATTCCCACATCGGCGCTGTAGCGCCAGCAGGATTATCCATATTTTACACGCATGACCCATTTCATTCTCGCTTTTCATCATACTGTTTGTCATTCCGCCATATTTCCATTTTCTTTTTAAGTACATTTTTCCCTTTTCTGGCCACGGTGATTTAATAAAATGCTAGAACTTTCCATTGTTTTGTTTTGTATGCCAACTGGTTAAGGTACTTTTACCTCCAGTATTTTAATTGCTTTTTGAGATGGAAGCTAAAAATTGATTTATTGAGGAGTAACTTTTATCGGTAGAGGGCGGTGTCGGTATGGCACGGTCAGAGCGGTATATTGAGAGTCACCGAGGTCGAGAGCCGTTCAGAAAGAGTTGCGACATGAGACGTATAATAAACAACAACTGAACTCAAAACAGGCATTTATATTATGCTCAAGTACATAATGGATAATAGGAACATAATGGCTTCACACGCTGCAGTGTACACACAATAGTAATATTGAGCCCAAAGTTCTTAGTTGTCGCAATTTGCATATACGGCTCTGGCTCCAGTAAAGCAATTTTGCACTCCAGAAACTGGCTTTCATCTACACGTAAACTCATGAATTGCCAAATTTATGAAAATAGACAGATGTATCTGATAAATGTACAGTGCTCACTCTCCGTTAGCATAACATCAACTTCATCGGCCACAGTCTAAAATGTGGCTTTTATCTATGACACAAACGTTAGTCTGCTGCAGAGCGTAGGATAAACCCCCTAATAATATATCTTCATTGTGTCTGTTTGTATCCTCAGGTTTAACCAGCACGCCCAGTGGAGTCAGCACCACCACTCCTCTGACCACGCCCTGGACTGGTACCACATCCACCACCCAGGCCCTACACGGTCCCTACTCAACCATCTTCCCCACTCTGCCTCACGTTGCCCACGCCCAGATCAAGTCATCTCACATGAAGAGTCCATCCCATGCGTCACTATTTCCCCTCAACTACTGACTGTTTGCAGCCGTGGCCGGCAAAGAACAAGATGGCGAACACAGCACCTTCATCCTGTGACTGTTTCTCCTGGTCGGGCAGCCATCTTGTGAACTGAACAAGATGGTGGACATAGCACCTTTATCCAATGAGTGTATTCTCATGTGGCAGACATTTTGTGGAGTCCGTCATTTTGCGATGCCGCCATTTTGTGAAGCTGCCAATTATGAATGGCCACTATATTTACACTGCAGCCTCCAACCAACATACAACTCTTTATCAGATGTTGTATGCCGTATCATCATAACCAATGGCAGCGCAGCAACTGTTCTTACGACCCAAATGTTTGCGTGGTATACTTTGTCAACAAGATCACCTTTATAAGAGGGAGGCAAGATGCACCTCTTATAAAGGCGTGCTCGCTGAAGATGCATCCACTGTTAAAACCAAGTGAAGTACGACTTTGTACCTCCATAAGACTGTATGGAAAATCCAGTGCAGACCCAGGTATATGTGAATATGAATGTGCAAGTCAATAGAAGAAAAACAGAAGAACAGGAGTGTTGTGTAGCCTTTACTAGAGGAAGGTGTCGGAATTAGGCGTCAATTTTAATCTACCTTCATTATAGTTTGTATAAATAGAGATTAATAATCGTGCAATGTTACTTTAATATTGATAACCATCCAGGTCGATATGTAACTTTTAATTTTTACTTCTTAATTTCTAAGAAAAGAAACTTGCCAAAAAGTACTTATTTGTTTGTTTGAAACAGTGCCAAAGTGTGATTTTCTAGAAGTATTAGAAGAAGTATATAGCTAGATATTTATGATTTCAGTGGTTAGCATATTATAACGACGTTAAGTGCACACAGTCTGCACTTTTTCCTACATGTTGAGACAGGCATAATACGAAATGCACAGATTCACCCAATCTTGTATATGTGAATGCACAAGGGGTCTTAAAATGACGCTATTATATAAATGTATGTGTTTACTCATCCAACGTGTTAAGAAAGGTTGCCCAAGTGAGCGGTTTACGATTTGTACATCGGTCGATTTGTTTGATATCTCATTTATAACCCGATCCAATAAAAAGTGAGTCTTATCAATGACATAATGTTAACGTTTGATCACTGAGCACGGGGGGGGGGGGGGTCTTCTTACTCTGAAAGGGTCGGTATGGTGTCCAACCCTCCTACGAATGTATGTCATCTACACTGGTATCTGGACCAGACTATTTGGTTTTTACATGTTTTCATTTTGACCGTCTCAAAATCCGTATCGTGTGTACGTTATCAAGTTAAGCATTTGATCAATGATTTGTTCTTTTTTGATATTCTAAACCCAAATACACCGTGTACATTCAATGCATTATCAACAAATGAGGACCAACAATACTGAAGGTTAAAAACCTCTAAAAGTATCAGTGAGATCCCGTATTGCTTAAAATAAAACCAAAATTAATCAATTAGTCAATCAAAGTAAAAACCCAAACATGTTTATGAACGAATGTTCTGAAAATAGCTGGTTCCAAGCTGGTTCCTACCAGTTTTAATTCACAAATCCGGTGCACGATTACGTGTTTTGGGTTTCACCATACTCCACTTCGGCCTAGGCATACATAATTTTCGTGTGATAGATTACAACCCTCAATATTGTATAGCTAAGACATGTTGAGAATATATTTGCGTATAATTCCCATTGTCGATTTTAACTACATGTAGTTTAGGTAATTTGCAAGGAATGCCAGTAGTTTTCATAACGAAGGATAGCAAGGTTTATTTTATAATGTTGTTAATTTTGCATACTTTATCTGTACATTATTGTTTTATTTTCTGCAATTTATTTTGTTTTTGTCAACATTCATGTGCAATGCTTATGTGCAATCTCAGTTTAACATGCAACTATGATAATTGCAATGTTTTACATTCCTCGTTATCTGAAATCCTATATATTTTAAGAATGTCCGATGAGGATGATGTTTCTATATAGTCTACCTTGTTGTCTCAACATATTTATGAGACTATCAGATTAACATTTCATGAGTCTTAATTGAACAGTTCATTCAACTCGCATTGAAACTACACCTTTAATCCACAGGCAAAAGCCTAAGGCGGGCATTTTTTACCTCCTGATTAAAAACAAGAGGCAACGACCTGAGGTATTGTCGCTGTCACACGACTGTTTTCAAGTCAGTGAATATTCCTAGGTCATTACCGGATGAGTTTGTCTTTCTTTTGCTAGAAAATCCCCCTCCCCTGCATCGGTTTTAAATTCATTAAAATAAACACATGTCTTTTGGGAGAAATGTCGCAAAAATTACAATTTAATTAGAGTCGAAACGGAAAGATGGGTCTTTGTTTTTCACACTTTTTTCACAAGTCCCTTTGCCGGAATGAAGAGGACAAAGATTCAAATGCTTTATCCAGGAGACATTTTCAGCGTGTACCGTATCTGATAATCTCTCCTTTTCCTCTCTCGCTGTCTATTACATTTTGTTAAATTGTTGGATGAAATGACAAAGTGGTTTTTTTTCAAACATGGGGGGTCACTTTTTTATCGAGCTTGATTGTCAGTGCGCACAAACTGTTTCTATATACCCTTAAGTCCTAAGGCTTGTATCCTGTAGTATATCAATACAGCAACTTAATATTTCAACGGTTGAACATTTTCTACAGACAGCAACCATATCATATTTTAGAGTCAATTTAGCTTAAAATAGACCTTGGGGGACATTCACTGTATCGAATGGTGATCACTCTCTTATGATATCAGATCCAGCGTGGTAGTGCATTGTTGAGGCATTTTTTTGCATGTAGTCAACGGGTTGGGTAATACGGTATTCATCTTATTTCTGCGCAACCTTTTTATTTTTAAATCCATAATGGGCGTGTATACTTTCTGCCCAATTCTGTTTATGGCTATGTTGCTGTAGAAACGATTGTTATCGGTCGCTGGGTGTATGGTAACTGTTTGACAATGATCTTTATGCTGTATGGATATTTACTTGTCATTATTTTATTCTGAGTTAATTCCGTTCATTAATAATACGATCATTGGCTCCGAATGCAAATCTACTTAGGGACTGTTGCTTTTGTGGTGCCTTTTAAACGAAAATATCTTTAAATCCAACAATGAATTTGCATGATAGATTTTGAGTATTTTGTTCGAATCTAAGAAAGAGTATATTGTTTGATGTAATGAGCAAACTGACCAGCGGCAATGTCTTTCTCGCCGCGTGTATCTTTGTAACTCAACACGCCGAGCTACCTTGCACGCCATTATCGCCTTCACAATTAAAGACATAGAACCGTTCTTAGCTACTGCCAATCTCGCAGACGATATAGCTTGTTGGGGGTTGCGAGATTTTCGCGCCAAAATGTATCTACCGGCGATTTGTATTTTCTCTGCCATAGAAACCGAAATTGCCGAGACACACTGGCAATTGATCCACTGACTTAAGGGCTAGTAAATTAAGGTAATGAAGTTTGGTGATGATGAGCCGCAAAATTGCTGGCGGGAGAATTTTGTACATTTATTTTATTTCATTTCCGTGTTCATTATTTTGTGCACTTTTTTTTTTTTTTTTTTTTTTTACTGTAGTATAAAATGGCCCCGGGATATGAAATGCAATGTGTAACGTGATGAAGTGATTTCGATAGTATTTATTTTAATTAAAACAAAAAACCGCACTGTTCTTTTGGAAATAAGCGAGTGTTTTATTTGTTTGTAAGATATAGGCCGTGGTTCTTTAATTGATATGCCCTAATGTTGGAAAACATTGATAGTTTCCAAAAATATAACATAAGCCTACATCTAGGCCTCAGGCTTGTGTGATTTGAAGGCATTTAAACAGCTGGACATGTGTTTTTAGTTTTGGCTCAAATGAAGGTACTGTTGTTTTTATAATAGGGCCCATAGGGCCTATATAGGCCTCCATCTGAAAGGTGACAGACTGCCCTCTAGCGGTTATTATTGTCAGGACACCTGGAATCGAAACCCTTGATTTTGTGTAAAAAAAACACTAAAGGCTATGCCTAATCTACACATGACCAATGTATAAGTTTAGGAATGTGTCTTAAATATGTATTGCTCGTATGTTTTGCTATTTTTACGGCAATTTCTGGAAAATTATAATTTTCATTGGAACACCTCTATTTTACTTTTACTTGCTTTTGAATTACACAACTCTCAGCATAATCACGAGAAGCATGGTTTTCTGTAAATAATGTCCGTCATTCGGGCACTTAATTACTGTTAAACCAAGCTTCCAACAACTATTTTGTGACATATTTCATTTCAAAGTATTTGTTTTCCATTCTATACAGATATAATCAATGTTTCGATGAAAACAAAACAATTCGGAAATTGCCGATGAAATCACGAAAAAACCGGCAATGCATCTTTAAGAATTAAAAAAAAACGTTTGCTGCAAAATATTTGTATATAATTCGTAAGTTTGAGGGTTACAAAACCACAACTTGTATTATAGAATAATGTATAATTATTAGACTGGTTACAATTTGTGATATGAATCTGACAATTATTATTGCAGATTTAGAACATGTTTAAATTATGGTATAACTTGGTTCTATTTGCAGGAGACGACATGTTACATTATTTATTCGATTCATTAAAAACCAAACATGCATCATGCACTTATGGCACCAATTATAAATGACTCTGTCTGTGTTTAATTATAAGTTATTATCCTTGATAAATAACCCCTCTTTATTAATCCTATCATGTCTCGGGGCATAACATCTCCAGAACTCTTTATCCGATCACGCTCAAACATTTTCTTTTCCCAACTTTTCCCATTCTTTTCCCAGTTATTCTTCAGGACTCCCATACCCTCATACCCAATTTAACAATGTTAGGTACGGGTGTTTATAGTTGCCATGGCATCCCTTTATTTTGAACAGGTCCAATTGAATTTAAAATTTTAAGTTACTGGTAAATACTAAATTAAATGTGTTTTTTGGGATTGTTGTGAACTTTCAAAGGCGGAACCGGGGAAAAATTAGTCATGTGGCTACTTCCAATGCATTCTGGGAATCTAATAAGTCCGCCATAACGTTATAATAAAAATGTTCATAATTTCTGGGTGAAAATGTTCAAAAATCATGTTTTTGGTACAACATTTGTAGGTATAGCGCCCTCTAGCTGTGATCTAAGTGACATCACAGTATTGCTTGTACCAAAAACAATATCTGTGTTGAGTTTGATGGCCAATGGATGAAAAATAAGGAAAATATGGGAAAATACTGTTTTTGCCCAAACATTCGGAAAATTTAAAACAAATTAGCATAGCGCCCCTAAAGATGACATATGGCAGTTTTTTATGGCCTCGCCCAACAGATCTTAATGAACTGAACATAGTTAAAGTTTCATGAAAATCGACTGAAGATTAAATAAAATACGGAGAGGCCATAATGTGAAACACCCCCCCCCCAAAAAAAAACAAAAAAAACAAAAAACTGGTGTGCCAACAGTTTTGATAACCATTGTCACTTGCCTTGATGGAAGAAAATCATGCATAATATTTTAACAAAGAATTGGCTGTTGCAAAACTTCTTACCAACCAAAATTACCTGTAGTATTAATGCAAACCAAAAGTTGATAGTGGGCTCACGTTTAAGAGTCTTTCTCGAAACGTCAGGCTGCGCTACTAACTTATATTTGGGTTGTTTGCATCTGACCGGGGCTTGATCCCTGGCTACTCGGCAGATATGGTTTGGCCTCTGACCTGGCCCCATAGAGCAATAGATAATTGGCATAAGTGGACCGCCCACCCACACACACACACATGCATAATGCCGTAATACACCTCTGAGGGCGCCCTGACACTTTCATGGTACAATTTGTTTGGTCCAGGCATGGCAGTATGCTAAGTGTTTTGCCCTGATGTGGACTGATTTGGGATTGGCCTGTTCTGGGCTTTGTAAATTAGTTTGGCTCAATGGGAACTGTTTTACAAAGAAAGAAAGTTTCGGTTGTCAGGCGCCGATGCTGCGTGAGTTTCTCTTTGGTCACAGCTTTCAGACTGGAAACTTCCTTTGACCCCACTCCACCCCTAGACACCTCCTTTGAAGTGGGTAGTCAATATTTAAAAGTCATTTAAAAAAAGACAAAATTACTGTTTACAGTTTACAGTTACAGTTTACAGTTTACAGTTAAGATCCCTCCGGTTTCAGGTGGGGGGGGGGGGGGGTTGAACGTAGGTGGATGTGGTGGATCTGCACAGTGCAGAACTTGGCTCGGTTGCCGTGTTTTGTGGGAAAAAGACTGCCACTGCCTTATTGCATGTTTGTCTTATACCACATATTTAATTTAATACAAAATACATGTAGGTAAATTAAAACAGTTTGTAAGCCCTGTGCTTCAGGTGGACCTATTCCAGCGGTGGAATGATGGGTCTGAACACCCAGAATCAGTCTCAAGTTTTATCGCATACGCGGCCGGTCAAATGCATTATACGGCGTAAGACACCACTGAGGGCGCCCTGACACTTTCATGGTACAATTTGTTTGTTTAGTCCAGGGATGGTTTTATGCATATTTAGGCTCAGGGTTTGTACCTTTGTCTGTAACCGCCTGCCGAGTGTTTGGCGTGTCGCCAAGTATTTGGCGGGCTCATTTAGGATTGGCCAGATCTGGGGTTTGCAAATTAGTTTGACTTAATTTGTAAACATGTTTTTTAGTGTTTGGTACAATTGGGCATCACCAACTGGGGATGGTGACTTGGTATAAATAAATAAAAACACTTCAAACACTCAAAAACCAAGTATTTCTGGCGATATTTGTCCAGATTTTAATTAATAGTTTTTTCTTTGTGGAAAACATTTTTTTTAATTGAAAACTTTTGAGGTTTTCTTATTTTGTAAATTTTTTAAAATTATTTTGTCATATTTAACTGCCCACAATGTTAAACCATTGTCTCTCCTATGGTCTGTCTCGGAGTAAAACAGTAATAACCATTGGTATTAAAGGGGCAGTATCGTCACGATCAACAGGGCATGGAATCGGAATGCTAGTTTTAGGTTAACACAGTGACTACCTTGACTACTGATCATGACGATACTGCCCTTTTAATTTGTTTTAGCACATAAAACGGTGCCGATTTGTCATGATTTTTTTTTCTCCCATTGCCTCAAAATGTTCTTCAATGAAGAGAAGTATATAGCCACCCAGGAAAGAAAGAAGTAGCCGGTATTGTGTCCAAACCTCTAGTTTCTTGTTTGCTTGTGTTATAGGTCAAAGTTGAACTGTACAAGGGCTGGGTCTGTCGTCTCTGCATTTCACTTCAAGAATAACGCTGGAGCCACGGGCACTATTAGTAACTGGTTTAGTTGTGATAATCTGCTGTACGCTTCATGATCTGTTGCACATGAAATGTTCGGATTTAGTCTTCTCAAACGGCGGAGGCAATTTTGAAATCGCGCGCGTAAGTACGTGTTTTGTGTTGTGTATGGCATCCATTGTAGGGCATGGTGGTGGTGAGTTGTGTATGACACCCATTTGTAGGGCATTGTGGTGGTGTTTTGTGTTGTGTGTGACACCCATTGTAGGGCATTGTGGTGGTGTTTTGTGTTGTGTGTGACACCCATTGTAGGGCATCGTGGTGCATGGTGTTTTGTGTTGTGTATGACACCCATTGTAGGGCATGGTGGTGGTGTGTTGTGCATGACGCCCATTTGTAGGGCATTGTGGTGGTGTTTTGTGTTGTGTGTGACACCCATTGTAGGGCATTGTGGTGGTGTTTTGTGTTGTGTGTGACACCCATTGTAGGGCATCGTGGTGCATGGTGTTTTGTGTTGTGTATGACACCCATTGTAGGGCATGGTGGTGGTGTGTTGTGCATGACGCCCATTGTAGGGCATGGTGGTGGTGTTGTGTATGACCATTGTAGGGCATGGTGGTGGTGTTGTGTATGACCAATTGTAGGGCATGGTGGTGGTGTTTTGTGTTGTGTGTGACACCCATTGTAGGCCTAGGGCATGGTGGTGGTGTGTTGTGTTGTGTATGACACCCATTGTAGGGCATGGTGGTGGTGTTGTGTATCGACCATTGTACTTGTAGGCCATTGTGGTGGTGTTTTGTGTTGTGTATGACACCCATTGTAGGGAATCGTGGTGGTGGTGTTTTGTGTTGTGTGTGACACCCATTGTAGGGCATTGTGGTGGTGTTTTGTGCTGTGTATGACACCCATTGTAGGGCATGGTGGTGGTGTTTTGTGTTGTGTGTGACACCCATTGTAGGGCATGGTGGTAGTGTTTTGTGTTGTGTGTGACACCCATTGTAGGGCATCGTGGTGGTGTTTTGTGTTGTGTATGACACCTTGTATTTGAAAATCCATGTCTGAAATGGTCTATAAAGTTGACAATTCTATATACTTATGTCAACAGTAATAAAGAGGGATCAGTACACACAACCTGTGGATCTAACAAGGGAAAACTATGCATGGATATCCAAGATAAAATCCCAGCCAAAACTCTTGGCACGTCCTGCCAGTATGAGAAAGAAGCCGATAAAGTTGCCAAGTTTTTCTACAGCACGTCATCTGAAGCTGGACTTACAGCCACTGGTGCGTATTTAACATTTGCTGCCCTCATGAGATAGTTGTGGCCCTGTGCAACTATTTTCATTGTGTACATCTTAAACCAGGACAACGTGATTCCATACCCTGTTTAAAGTCTGCTCTGATCGTGACAATATTGTCCCTTTAAAGCATAAAAACGCTTAACAGTAATAATTTAATCGTTTAAAAAAAAAACCTTTCATAAGTAAAGTTTTATGATATTTTTCTACAGGTTTGAAACAAACAAATTTGTACCTTCGCTTTAAATTTTTAGCATGAGTTGTTGCTCTTGGAAGGCTAGATTGCTTCTTATAACTTTCGATATGTACAAAACTTAACCATTTGTTTTTGTACAGGTTCAAGCATCGACATTGCGGATGTTGTCACAATATGGATTCAAAGAGGTATGTCTGATAGACCACCCACATACTATTCTAGCCACGCACTCTCTAATCTGTCTTATGTCGAATGTATACAATAACCAATATGAAGTTTCTCGGTAGATCATGTACCATTCATTATCCTTATTATGAGTGCACATTCTCAGTTTTTCAAATTAGAATGAAATCAATCTCTGTGCCTTGAATAGGAAGTTACAATAATATTAATTAGGAGTCATAATAAATGATAATAACTGGTACATCTACCTCCGTAACAAGAACACCATGTCACAAAGCTTGCCCCAACCTGGTGGATTGACCCAAGAATGTGCACTCGTAAGGATAATGAATGGTACCTATGTAACTAGGACACCTTAACCCTTGCGTATCAAAATGACCTTGTCATCAAAACGTTTGCTCATTTGATTGTTATGAAATTGTTGAATCTTTGACAGATTGCGACCGGACGTTTTCACTTGCCTATGGTACCCCGGTGACGTTTACGTCAGATGGCTTCAAGCAGCTGAGAGACTATACCCAATAACGAGTATTGTGACTTCTTCTTTCTAAATGGCCCATTTGATCGACTCTTACTTCACTTTAGTTCATTCTTTCTTGAGCATGAGGATGTTACATGTACCAAAGATTATGTTGAGGTATTAAAAGTATCTTATTATTTAGGGAGGAGGGCCAAAGACATGGTTACAGCCAAGCCTTTGAGACGCCCAGGCCTAGGGGTCTATATAATCCTCTAGCTGATCACAAAAGACCCTTTACTAATGAATAGATCTCAAATAACTGTTTACACAGACTTGACTAACCCCTCAGCTGTATTTTATTCACAACTTCCGCCATTATAATGAGCTCTACGCTGGGCTAGGCCCTCCAGAAGTCCAGGTTATGATGATTGGCAGGTACTCTTTCGTTATAGGATTAGGACTCACAAAAGACAGATTATCAGACCATCAGGTAGTCGGCCTGGCCAGTCTTCTCAAAGGCTTTGCTGTACCATGACTTTGGCCTTCCTCCCTTACTTTTGTGATCCCCAGACTAGTGCTGGGGGATAAGTGAACCCAGAGATCGCAGGTTCAAATTGTGCTCTGGTAAATTTGCCTTTTTTTTTACACTATGTGTATCTCCATCCCCCCCCCCCAAAGAAAATTAATTTACAGTTTCTCCTGAGGACGATCAGAGCATACTGATCGAAACGTTGAGTTGTACCTCCAGTTCTTTTCAGAACTAATTACTACTCAATTGAGATTCCACATGGTGTCACCGCAATTAGTCTTACTTACTAATTTACAATTTTGTTGCTTAATTTGACCCAATCTAAACAAAAATGAGTCCTAAGTAACCAAAACTGCTTTGTGTAATAGGTCCATAAAACATGCCTTTTCACAATATGAATCAATAGAAATTGTCAAAATGTCACCCCATAAGTCTTAATTCACAATATATTGACATAAATAAATTTAAGATGACAATCTGCTTATTTTTAGTGACCTTTCAAGTGAATTTTATTCATAATAATTATTTAATGATATCTACAACAGATTGAAGACCTAACGACCCAACGTATCGACAGGTTTTGTGGTAATCAAAACAATCCATTGTTTACGACTGACGGTAATGCAGCCGTCATGAGATTCCGTACGGACCTTCACAGCTCCTTTCCTGTATGGTCGGTTCAAGCATGGAGGAAGGAAGTTCAAGCTACAATCCCGGCCAAATCTCGCTGGCCCCCCCCCCCCGGCCCCCTGACAATGTTGGCTCTCATTGCACGGTCTGTGCTCCGGCTGGAGATAACAACATTGGTGGGGGGAGGGGGGGCAGGGGGCGGGGGAGCGGGGGAGAGTATGTTTATTGCCAAGTGTCCCAACTATTTTGGCCGGGATTGTCTGAATTGTCTCTTAGTTTATCTATGAAGCCGCGACCAGACGCGGACAAACCGCAGTCGTTGTCTTTGTCTCAGGGACAATACATTGAAGCAAGGGGTGGTGAGACATGGGAGAGTATGTTTATCGTCACGCGTCCCAACTATTTTGGCCGGGATTGTAGCTTACAAGGAAGAAACAATGAAGGTATGACACCACTATCGGAAGCCTATTACAATTTGCTTAGCGGATTTCTTTGGTTACCAGCCAAACTTTCATACAAAATGTATGTATTTTGGCTGGCAGTCTGTTTTATATTGCTTAGCCCTCCTATAGGTTTAACAATCAAAGACACTCACAATTTTTATGTCTCCAATAACCCATTGACTTTGTGCAGTGCACTCAAATAAGTGCAAGCACATGCAGTTCTGGTAGAAGGTCAAATAAAAACCACCCAACTGTAACTATGCAGTAATACACAGCTCTGTGTGTGTGTGTGTGACTCTGCATATAACTTGTAAGACATACACAAGTGTGTTTGACCATTGACTTTGCCACTATCTCCAGCACAAAAATACACATGTGTGAACAATTATCAATGCAACCAAAAATACTCAAGTGACTGTCTGTGGGTGCGGTGCTAACTGGGCCAAATTTCAGCCTGGGCATAGGAGGGTTAGCTCTATAAAATTGGCCCCATGTGTACCAGCCTGCTGTAATCCATACCATGGCATTGTACTCCAAATGCACACATACACATAGGGCATGGTTATGAGTTTCGCTCCCCTGTCTGGCCGTGTTTTTTCCTGCAGTACACTTCGTCCACTATTATACAGTAAAACTTGTAGCTTTGCATGATGAAGAGGATGAGTAAAGACTCAATTGCGGTGACACCATGTGAAATTTTCAGTTGAGTAGTAATATGAGTTCTGAAAAGTGGAGGTTCAACTCGACGTTTTGATATATTATTATACATTTGTATTCTAAAAATGAATGTTTGACTTTATTTTCCTTTAAAAAAATCCTCCACAACCGTAAATTAGTATTATATAGAAAGATCGACTTGGATTTTAAATTAATTTTGTAGTATATAAAAAATTAATACAAATTTATGACAATGTTGAAAAACCTAGCCTTGATCCCAGTACTGCCTACTTGCAAAATGAGTGTTCTAACCACTAGGACTACCATGACAGTCAAATTTAGTCAAATTTGTTGGTGAATTATTAAACCTTTTTTTTTAAATTGGATTTCTATGCCATTTTCTAAGCCATTGATGAAGTCAACTGCAGGAAAGAAATTAGCCACCCAGCCTGCTGTAAGGCATCATGGAAAATAGCCACCCAGCCTGCTGTAAGGCATCATGGAAAATAGCCACCCAGCCTGCTGTAAGGCATCATGGAAAATAGCCACCCAGCCTGCTGTAAGGCATCTTGGAAAATAGCCACCCAGACTGCTGTAAGGCATCATGGAAAATAGCCACCCAGCCTGCTGTAAGGCATCTTGGAAAATAGCCACCCAGCCTGCTGTAAGGCATCTTGGAAAATAGCCACCCAGCCTGCTGTAAGGCATCTTGGAAAATAGCCACCCAGCCTGCTGTAAGGCATCTTGGAAAATAGCCACCCAGCCTGCTGTAAGGCATCATGGAAAATAGCCACCCAGCCTGCTGTAAGGCATCATGGAAAATAGCCACCCAGCCTGCTGTAAGGCATCATGGAAAATAGCCACCCAGCCTGCTGTAAGGCATCATGGAAAATAGCCACCCAGCCTGCTGTAAGGCATCTTGGAAAATAGCCACCCAGCCTGCTGTAAGGCATCATGGGATCAGGCGCTTGACGCACGAATTTAGTTACTAGAACTACATGCAATCTTGAACTACATGCAGCTGTTTTCACTGAAGTGTACTGTAGGAAAGAAATTAGCCACCCAGCCTGCTGTAAGGCATCATGGAAAATAGCCACCCAGCCTGCCGTAAGGCATCATGGGATCAGGCGCTTGATGCAATTTTGAACTAGACACAGGCAAACTTCAGCTGTTTTCACTGAGTAAAAATAAAGTGAACTCGATCAGGCCAGTGTTTATCACCGTTTTCATTGGCATGAAACGACTGAGAATATTTCTATTCCACCCTGGATTGGGATGCCAGTCTATCGCAGGTTACTTCCCCAGCTATTGCCAGGTACCCATTTATACTCCTGGGTGAAGAGAAGCAATTATTCCCCCTGGATGGGATGCAGTCCATCGCAGGTTACTTCCCCAGCTATTGCCAGGTACCCATTTATACTCCTGGGTGAAGAGAAGCAATTATTCCCCCTGTATGGGATGCCAGTCCATCGCAGGTTACTTCCCCAGCTATTGCCAGGTACCCATTTATACTCCTGGGTGAAGAGAAACAATTATTACCCCTGGATTGGGATGCCAGTCCATCGCAGGTTACTTCCCCAGCTATTGCCAGGTACCCATTTATACTCCTGGGTGAAGAGAAGCAATTATTCCCCCTGGATGGGATGCCAGTCCATCGCAGGTTACTTCCCCAGCTATTGCCAGGTACCCATTTATACTCCTGGGTGAAGAGAAGCAATTATTCCCCCTGGATTGGGATGCCAGTCCATCGCAGGTTACTTCCCCAGCTATTGCCAGGTACCCATTTATACTCCTGGGTGAAGAGAAGCAATTATTCCCCCTGGATGGGATGCCAGTCCATCGCAGGTTACTTCCCCAGCTATTGCCAGGTACCCATTTATACTCCTGGGTGAAGAGAAGCAATTATTCCCCCTGGATGGGATGCCCATCGCAGGTTACTTCCCCAGCTATTGCCAGGTACCCATTTATACTCCTGGGTGAAGAGAAGCAATTATTCCCCCTGGATGGGATGCCATGGTCCATCGCAGGTTACTTCCCCAGCTATTGCCAGGTTACCCATTTATACTCCTGGGTGGAGAGAAGCAATTACGGTAAAGTGTCTTGCTCAAGGACACAAGCACCACAGTCGCGGTGAGGATTCGAACCCACACTCTGGCGACTCGGCCATCAGAACACAAGTCCGATATGCTAGACCGCGCTGCCATGGCGCCCCTGAGTTAATCTAAAACTAATACTCTGATTCCATGCCCAGTTTGTTGTGACTATTGTCCCTTTAAATGCTTTATGCCAAATGTGACCCACTCTGTGAAAATGAGTCACAAGTCGCAAATTTGAATAAATGACATTTCTATGTGGCTGGAAAGAGAACATCAACAGCTTTAATTTGGTATATGTGTGGTGTGTGGCATATTGCATTATGGAGCCATTTGTAATAATCAATAATTTGCATAATTAACACAATTGAATTGTTAGGAAAACAAACTTCAAAAGGAATACAAATGACAGAAATAAACAACCTACTCAAACAAAATCATTTGATTTTAATATTTTTTATTGATTGAAATTGATTTTTATGTAAATATATTATGAAAATTTAGATCGTATAACACTATGAATAACTTCACCCTGAAAATGCCCTGAAAATCTGTTTAACAACACCGTGAAAACGCCATGAAATACTCTTGGAATTCCTTTGCCATAAAAACACAGTGAAAATGCCATGAACTTCTTGTGGCAGTTTTGGGGCAGTTCATTAATTCTCGAGAGCGCCGTAAATTTGCCCTGAAATTGCCGTGAAATTACGGTGAACTGTTATTTCATGGCAAAACAGATTTTCAGGGCATTTTCAGGGTGAAGTTATTTATAGTGTAATGTCAACAAACATGAAAACCCAAAATCAGATTTAAAAAAAAAATCACCCTCTCAACATTCAATCACCCATTACGTGTAAACGCATAGTGTGACATGTGACTCATTTTTCACACAGCGGGTTACAATTATGTTTGAGATGTACATTTCTCTTCTTTTGCCATTAGACTGTTCTTCAATCTTGACAGTCAGCTCGGGTAATCTTACAAATGCAGACTATCCGTCCGCACTCACCCACTTCAGATTACAGGGGTGTGAGACCTTACTCCATGCTCCCATAACTGATCGGGTCACTGTCTCCTTCACCAATGTCGTGATTGATCTCGCCGACTGCCCTGAATTGTCTGTAAGTATTTTTTCTTTGATTATAGAATTTACGGAGGAGGGCCAAAGTCGTGGTACAGCCATGGCTTTGAAAAGCCCGGCCAGGCCTGGGCTACCTGGCCTCCTAATCTGTCTTTTGTGAGTCCTAATCCTGTAACAATACAGTACCTGCCAATCAACATAATCTGGGCTTCTGTATGGCCTAGCCCAGCCAAGTCGAGCTCCTTATAATGGCAGCAGCTGTAAACAAGACAGCAGAGGTGTCAATCGAGTGTCAAAGCATGTTTCTTAGGAGTGGTAATAATTGTTGGTTCTGAGAAGAACCGTTGGTGAGAAACACAACGTTTCGATCGGTATACTCCGATTGTCTTTAGGAGAATGCTGCTCCAGGAACTGTAGCTGAGCGGAGAAGTCTGGCATTCTCCTGAAGACAATCGGAGTATACTGATCGAAACGTTGAGTTTCTCACCACCACTTATTCTCAGAACCAGTAATTATTACCATTTACATGGTGCTACAGCAAACCTACTCCTACTTTCAATTTAATTTTCCCCGACATTAATATAGCACTGAATACTCGGTGCTTTCCGAGTGTCTGTGAAAAACTTCACAGGCGACTCGGGCAGGATTCGAACCCACAACCTCCTGCTTACTACTGCAGACGTTTTAACCTCTTGACCACCGAGCTTGCCCAATGACGATTGGCTGGCTGTATTTCCACCATACAAATCTTCAATTCCTGCATGATTTGTTTTATATTCTGTACAGATTATGGATAATGTATCATCCAATCCCATTATCGAAGTATCTGGTCAAATCTACCCTTTCTCCTGGACATCAACCTCCAATGAGCTTCTCCTATGGTATTGCACCAGTCTGCCGTATCGCTCTTATCTGTACTATGAGGCTAACTTTAGGACATCAGTGAGCCCCAAACCTGCAAGTATGTATTTAATGATTGGCTTTAAGCCAAAAAAAAAGATTCCGGTTTCTGGTCATTGGTCGGTTTCAAAATCGGTGCGGTTACACATTTTGGTTTTTCAACGAAAATGCATGGTGCATTTTGAAGATAAGGGCATCTTTCCAAAATTGCACTGATTGCACTGATTACACTGGATTTTGGATGATTCAGGATGAAGGTTCCTAGCCAGAATACCTAGGGTTTTAGGGTTAATTGAGGTCACAGAACAGCTACCCCACCCCTTTTAAAATGGGGTCAAATATATTGCTGTTGAGCAATTTGTTCTATTTTTGCAAAAAATGTCTACGACCTTCCGGGCACACAATGTACAACTTTTTGTCGCAGCAGAAGGTCATAAGAAATAAAATGGCTCCAGGAAAAAAAGTAACGCCTAACTGTTATATATTTGTTGCTAGAATTACTCCCAAGGCATGTTTTTCCATTCTTATGCAGAATTGAACTTTCCTACAATGACTTATAAATGGCAGAAAAATGACCAAACTTTCACACTCAGTTTTCTTGAAACACAATTTTGCACATTAATTGCTTACAACCTTTTGCCAGTCACACTTTTGTTACGTCCTTCTTCCGGGCACACAACATTTTGTTCTATTATTTTTATTGATAAAGTCTTCCCCTTGCTTCCCCCTGGGCTACTTACCTGGGTGGAGACCATTGTCCAATCGGAATTAGTGTCTTACATGATGAAAATAATGTAATATTGTTTGACATTTTTTCTTTTGTGTTTCCATGACAGCATGCATAGAGTACATGGATGCCGAGTTTCCGGGTAAATTTAGTTGGCCCAAGAATACCCTCTTTAATTGGTTCCCAGAACTGTTACGTCGTCATACGCACCCACCCAGCACTCAACCATCGTATCCTCCTGAGATTAGAAAACTTAGTTTTGAGCCTAAAGGACTGTGATACCCATATTAAGGTTTGTGTTGGGTAGAAAAAAAGTAAACAAATTTGTTATTGTTTGTGTTTGTTTTTGTTTTTTTGGTTTTATTTTTTATTTTTTTTTAATTTAATTTTTTTTGGCAGTATAGTGAGAATTAGGTCATGTTCCCCATCTTGAAGATGGAGGGAAATAGACCTGCTGCGATACACATTACGATAAAAGACTGCGTATCGCGATACTGATGATTTTTCCCCACAAAAAAATTCATCAGAATATAACAAAATACTGAATTTTATCCAAACCAAATTTTGTTTAAAAATATTAGACCACAGTGAAGTTTACCCCGACAAAAATGCCTTTTGCCGTCTAAAAAAATGCTGACGATAAAATCTGTTTTACTGTGTTTAAGTCTCTGTACAGCATTGGGTAATAATTCACAACATTACTGACACTTCTTTTTTATAATTTTTAGTATTCATGATATGTATCATGATATGTATTGTGAGTAAGACTAATTGCGGTGACACCATGTGGAATCTCAATTGAGTATCTAGTAATTAGTTCTGAAAAGATATGCTCTGATTGTCCTCAGGAGAATGCCGGACTCTGGAAAATGCTGCTGCTTAAGCAGACTGCTGGAGGATCATCCCATGAATGGATGCTGGAGGATTAGTTCGTTGAGGCACGCAGGCGGGAACTGTTGAGACTAGGATCCTAGGGGTTGGGGGAGAGGAGTGTGTGCTCACTGAACTGAATCAGTTGTTAACAAGTACAGGGGGAAGGAGGGTGGTTGACTTCCTCAGTCTGCAGTGGGTTATGGACTTTGGATATAGAAGATCCTTCAGTCTGTGGTATTGGTCGTTGAGGCGCGCAGGCGGGAACTGATGAGACTATGATCCTAGGGGTTGGGGGAGAGAAGTGTGTGCTCACTGAACTGAATCAGTTATTATAACAAGCACAGGGGGAAGGAGGGTGGTTGACTTAGGATATAGGGGATCCTCAGTCTGGGGTGGGTTATGGACTTTGGATATAGAAGATCCTTCAGTCTGTAGTATTGGTCGCCAAATGTCGCTGATGAACTACTACTCAATTGAGATTCCACATGGTGTCACCGCAATTAGTCTTACTCATCATCCTCACCATGCAAAGCTACAAGTTTTACCGATATGTATTGTATCGTGAACAAAGTGGAATCGTTATTATACACCCCTGTAGCAACAGCTCTTTCGCATCGCAGTTGAATGGCCTAAGTTACATAAGATCTGCTACTAGGGGAGACGCAGACAAAATAAACAAGAGTCTCGACAGAAGCTTGCAGTTTCAATCATGTATTGTATCTCTCACTTCCATATTACAGCTCCAATACTGATTCAAGGTTCATTATACAGGTACATGAAACAGGTCATAAAAACTGGCAAAGCTCCGTGAAAACTGCAGTAAGAACAAATCCAAAATACAAAGTTCAATATCATGAAGCACACATTACGTGAACAAGCAGGTAGCATATGAATATGAGTAAAAGTCAAGTGTTTATCCTTATCTAGTAAACTAAAGCCCCAAAAATTCTATTAATTTCTCAATAAAATCAGCTAATCAATAAACAATACCTCCTTGCTTCTTCTGGGGTTAACTTGGCCTTCAAACAATCGGGTAAAGTGGTGGTCATTTTCGATGATCTGGAGGACCATATACAAAACATTAAAATAACATGGCTGCTAAGCCAATGTGCTTCTACCAACAGTCAGTCCACTTTGCCAACAGAGGGCACTATACAAGTTTAGTAGAGGCTGCAGTTACAACCCCTATTTATCAGTCTGCCTGATAGCACATTCCCTGAAAGGGTAGATGGTTTACTTGATTAAAGAAATAGAGCATGATACATATCATGATATGTATTGTGTAAAAGTGTTATCATTACACCCCTATTTGCCAGTGTGCCAGATGCCACATATTCCCTGAAATGGTAGATGGTTTTCTTGATTCAAAGAAAGTAAGCATACATGACCAATGTTGTACCTTTCCCGTTTATTCCGTGGCTGTAGGTGACAGACACTACAACCCAACGGAGTCAGAAAACCTGCGAAACGTCAAAACAGCTAGCCATTCACATGTGGACTTCAGATGGAAATGAGGTAAAAAAAATCCCATCAGGTCAAGGGTCATGAATGATATGATGTACCACCTACATGACTATCCTGTTCATAAGTTGATACGTAATACGCGCGCACATTGATAGTATGCGCATTCCTTTCCCTATTTCTAAAGCATGGCATATGTGGTGTCACTAACATGCTACAGCGCCCTCTCTTGGTTTTAGGATAGCTTGTTCATTATTAACATAAAAAAAACATGGCTGCTTAGTTTATTAAATACAACGGAACACTTGCAACATAATTCATTGTCATATTTGCCATCCTGTCTCAATTAAAAACAATACAGCAGACTGTTGTGTAATTTAACATATATTCCTTGAACATTAAAAGCGATTCTTGAGGCATAAATTTACTTTTTTACTAAGATTTTGAGTCTTTATACAACACACGCAAGTCCCAAGCTTTCTATTTTCTTGCGTAAATCCTGAAAGAAATGAGTGGCCAGTCCAATTTCCAGTGGGGCTAGATCTGATGATCGTTGGAGCCAGCACGTGCGAAGTGGGCGTGGTTTATGTTGGAATTACGTCACACAGAACTTTATTCGGAATTTTATTCAGATTATTTTGGATTCTGTTTGGAGAATAACACATGTATTATTGGTAATCTTTATTAAAAAAAACATGATTATAGCTTGACATGAAACATTCCATCCCTTGAAATATTTCTGTCTGAGGTGGTATTATTTTAGTTCAATTAACCCTCCTACTTTAGTGGCAAGTAGCTATAGCGGTCAAAACCAGTCAACTGCCCGTTTTGACTGTTGACCCAAATGTGCACACTGGGGCATTTTCTGACTGGTTTTTACTGTCATTTTGACCACCCTCAACAATACAGTCAAAAATGTCAAAAACGGTAGACTCATTTTGACCTGTAAAAATGTACTTACTACACGTAAGGTTTGACAGTGTTTGACTTTTAAGTGCACTAGATTTACCGTGGCAAGTATATCAACGTTTTGACCGATTTTGACCCTTGCAGTCTTAGGAGGGTTAATCAAATTATTTTTGCAAATGAATTCATCTTTTGGAAACATAAAGCCAAGGTCGAAATGAAGACTACAAATTGGAATGTTTCACTATTTTTTTTTTTAAAGACACAACATAAAGCAGAAACTCAGTTTCTCCTGAAGACGATCAGAGTATACTGATCAAAACGTCAAGTTGTAACCTCCAGTTCTTTTCAGAACCAATTACTACTCAATTTGAGAATTTCACAAGGTGTCACCACAAACAGTCTTTACTTATCATTTTCGCCATGCAAAGCTACATATCTTACTACATGGTGTCACTGCAAACAGTCTTTACTTGTCCTTTTCGCCATGCAAAGCTACAAATCTTACATGGTGTCACTGCAAACCGTCTTCACTTGTCCTTTTCACCATGCAAAGCTACAAATCTTACTACATGGTGTCACCGCAAACAGTCTTCACTTGTCCTTTTCACCATGCAAAGCTACAAATCTTACTACATGGTGTCACCGCAAACAGTCTTTACGTGTCCTTATCACCATGCAAAGCTACAAATCTTACATGGTGTCACTGCAAACAGTCTTCACTTGTCCTTTTCACCATGCAAAGCTACAAATCTTACTACATGGTGTCACCGCAAACAGTCTTCACTTGTCCTATTCACCATGCAAAGCTACAAATCTTACACCGCAAACAGTCTTCACTTGTCGTTTTCACCATGCAAAGCTACAAATCTTACTACATGGTGTCACCGCAAACAGTCTTCACTTGTCCTTTTCACCATGCAAAGCTACAAATCTTACTACATGGTGTCACCGCAAACAGTCTTTGCTTGTCCTTTTCACCATGCAAAGCTACAAATCTTACTACATGGTGTCACCGCAAACAGTCTTTGATTGTCCTATTCACCATGCAAAGCTACAAATCTTACACCGCAAACAGTCTTCACTTGTCGTTTTCACCATGCAAAGCTACAAATCTTACTACATGGTGTCACCGCAAACAGTCTTCACTTGTCCTTTTCACCATGCAAAGCTACAAATCTTACTACATGGTGTCACTGCAAACAGTCTTTACGTGTCCTTTTCACCATGCAAAGCTACAAATCTTACTACATGGTGTCACCGCAAACAGTCTTCACTTGTCCTTTTCACCATGCAAAGCTACAAATCTTGCTACATGGTGTCACTGCAAACAGTCTTTACTTATCCTATTCACCATGCAAAGCTACAAATCTTACTACATGGTGTCACCGCAAACAGTCTTCACTTGTCCTTTTCGCCATGCAAAGCTACAAATCTTACATGGTGTCACTGCAAACAGTCTTTGCTTGTCCTTTTCATCATGCAAAGCTACAAATCTTACTACATGGTGTCACCGCAAACAGTCTTCACTTGTCCTTTTCACCATGCAAAGCTACAAATCTTACTACATGGTGTCACTGCAAACAGTCTTCACTTGTCCTTTTCACCATGCAAAGCTACAAATCTTACATGGTGTCACTGCAAACAGTCTTCACTTGTCCTTTTCACCATGCAAAGCTACAAATCTTACTACATGGTGTCACCGCAAACAGTCTTCACTTGTCCTATTCACCATGCAAAGCTACAAATCTTACTACATGGTGTCACCGCAAACAGTCTTCACTTGTCGTTTTCACCATGCAAAGCTACAAATCTTACTACATGGTGTCACCGCAAACAGTCTTCACTTGTCGTTTTCACCATGCAAAGCTACAAATCTTACTACATGGTGTCACCGCAAACAGTCTTCACTTGTCGTTTTCACCATGCAAAGCTACAAATCTTACTACATGGTGTCACCGCAAACAGTCTTCACTTGTCCTTTTCACCATGCAAAGCTACAAATCTTACTACATGGTGTCACCGCAAACAGTCTTTGCTTGTCCTTTTCACCATGCAAAGCTACAAATCTTACTACATGGTGTCACCGCAAACAGTCTTCACTTATCCTTTTTACCATGCAAAGCTACAAATCTTGCTACATGGTGTCACTGAAAACAGTCTTTACTTATCCTATTCACCATGCAAAGCTACAAATCTTACTACATGGTGTTACCGCAAACAGTCTTCACTTGTCCTTTTCGCCATGCAAAGCTACATATCTTACTACATGGTGTCACTGCAAACAGTCTTTACTTGTCCTTTTCGCCATGCAAAGCTACAAATCTTACATGGTGTCACTGCAAACAGTCTTCACTTGTCCTTTTCACCATGCAAAGCTACAAATCTTACTACATGGTGTCACCGCAAACAGTCTTCACTTGTCCTTTTCACCATGCAAAGCTACAAATCTTACTACATGGTGTCACTGCAAACAGTCTTTACGTGTCCTTATCACCATGCAAAGCTACAAATCTTACATGGTGTCACTGCAAACAGTCTTCACTTGTCCTTTTCACCATGCAAAGCTACAAATCTTACTACATGGTGTCACCGCAAACAGTCTTCACTTGTCCTTTTCACCATGCAAAGCTACAAATCTTACTACATGGTGTCACTGCAAACAGTCTTTACGTGTCCTTATCACCATGCAAAGCTACAAATCTTACATGGTGTCACTGCAAACAGTCTTCACTTGTCCTTTTCACCATGGTGTCACCGCAAACAGTCTTCACTTGTCCTTTTCACCATGCAAAGCTACAAATCTTACTACATGGTGTCACCGCAAACAGTCTTTGATTGTCCTATTCACCATGCAAAGCTACAAATCTTACACCGCAAACAGTCTTCACTTGTCGTTTTCACCATGCAAAGCTACAAATCTTACTACATGGTGTCACCGCAAACAGTCTTCACTTGTCCTTTTCACCATGCAAAGCTACAAATCTTACTACATGGTGTCACCGCAAACAGTCTTTGCTTGTCCTTTTCACCATGCAAAGCTACAAATCTTACTACATGGTGTCACCGCAAACAGTCTTCACTTGTCCTTTTCACCATGCAAAGCTACAAATCTTGCTACATGGTGTCACTGCAAACAGTCTTTACTTATCCTATTCACCATGCAAAGCTACAAATGTTACTACATGGTGTCACCGCAAACAGTCTTCACTTGTCCTTTTCGCCATGCAAAGCTACAAATCTTACATGGTGTCACTGCAAACAGTCTTCACTTGTCCTTTTCACCATGCAAAGCTACAAATCTTACTACATGGTGTCACCGCAAACAGTCTTCACTTGTCCTTTTCACCATGCAAAGCTACAAATCTTACTACATGGTGTCACTGCAAACAGTCTTTACGTGTCCTTATCACCATGCAAAGCTACAAATCTTACATGGTGTCACTGCAAACAGTCTTCACTTGTCCTTTTCACCATGCAAAGCTACAAATCTTACTACATGGTGTCACCGCAAACAGTCTTCACTTGTCCTTTTCACCATGCAAAGCTACAAATCTTACTACATGGTGTCACTGCAAACAGTCTTTAGTTGTACTTTTCACCATGCAAAGCTACAAATCTTACATGGTGTCACTGCAAACAGTCTTCACTTGTCCTTTTCACCATGCAAAGCTACAAATCTTACTACATGGTGTCACCGCAAACAGTCTTCACTTGTCCTAATTTTCACCATGCAAAGCTACAAATCTTACTACATGGTGTCACCGCAAACAGTCTTTGATTGTCCTATTCACCATGCAAAGCTACAAATCTTACACCGCAAACAGTCTTCACTTGTCGTTTTCACCATGCAAAGCTACAAATCTTACTACATGGTGTCACCGCAAACAGTCTTCACTTGTCCTTTTCACCATGCAAAGCTACAAATCTTACTACATGGTGTCACCGCAAACAGTCTTTGCTTGTCCTTTTCACCATGCAAAGCTACAAATCTTACTACATGGTGTCACCGCAAACAGTCTTCACTTGTCCTTTTCACCATGCAAAGCTACAAATCTTGCTACATGGTGTCACTGCAAACAGTCTTTACTTATCCTATTCACCATGCAAAGCTACAAATCTTACTACATGGTGTCACCGCAAACAGTCTTCACTTGTCCTTTTCGCCATGCAAAGCTACAAATCTTACATGGTGTCACTGCAAACAGTCTTTGCTTGTCCTTTTCACCATGCAAAGCTACAAATCTTACTACATGGTGTCACCGCAAACAGTCTTCACTTGTCCTTTTCACCATGCAAAGCTACAAATCTTACTACATGGTGTCACTGCAAACAGTCTTTACTTGTCCTTTTCACCATGCAAAGCTACAAATCTTACATGGTGTCACTGCAAACAGTCTTCACTTGTCCTTTTCACCATGCAAAGCTACAAATCTTACTACATGGTGTCACCGCAAACAGTCTTCACTTGTCCTATTCACCATGCAAAGCTACAAATCTTACTACATGGTGTCACCGCAAACAGTCTTCACTTGTCCTTTTCACCATGCAAAGCTACAAATCTTACTACATGGTGTCACTGCAAACAGTCTTTACGTGTCCTTATCACCATGCAAAGCTACAAATCTTACATGGTGTCACTGCAAACAGTCTTCACTTGTCCTTTTCACCATGCAAAGCTACAAATCTTACTACATGGTGTCACCGCAAACAGTCTTCACTTGTCCTTTTCACCATGCAAAGCTACAAATCTTACTACATGGTGTCACTGCAAACAGTCTTTACGTGTCCTTATCACCATGCAAAGCTACAAATCTTACATGGTGTCACTGCAAACAGTCTTCACTTGTCCTTTTCACCATGCAAAGCTACAAATCTTACTACATGGTGTCACCGCAAACAGTCTTCACTTGTCCTTTTCACCATGCAAAGCTACAAATCTTACTACATGGTGTCACCGCAAACAGTCTTTGATTGTCCTATTCACCATGCAAAGCTATAAATCTTACACCGCAAACAGTCTTCACTTGTCGTTTTCACCATGCAAAGCTACAAATCTTACTACATGGTGTCACCGCAAACAGTCTTCACTTGTCCTTTTCACCATGCAAAGCTACAAATCTTACTACATGGTGTCACCGCAAACAGTCTTTGCTTGTCCTTTTCACCATGCAAAGCTACAAATCTTACTACATGGTGTCACCGCAAACAGTCTTCACTTGTCCTTTTCACCATGCAAAGCTACAAATCTTGCTACATGGTGTCACTGCAAACAGTTTTACTTATCCTATTCACCATGCAAAGCTACAAATCTTACTACATGGTGTCACCGCAAACAGTCTTCACTTGTCCTTTTCGCCATGCAAAGCTACAAATCTTACATGGTGTCACTGCAAACAGTCTTTGCTTGTCCTTTTCACCATGCAAAGCTACAAATCTTACTACATGGTGTCACCGCAAACAGTCTTCACTTGTCCTTTTCACCATGCAAAGCTACAAATCTTACTACATGGTGTCACTGCAAACAGTCTTTACTTGTCCTTTTCACCATGCAAAGCTACAAATCTTACATGGTGTCACTGCAAACAGTCTTCACTTGTCCTTTTCACCATGCAAAGCTACAAATCTTACTACATGGTGTCACCGCAAACAGTCTTCACTTGTCCTATTCACCATGCAAAGCTACAAATCTTACAACATGGTGTCACCGCAAACAGTCTTCACTTGTCGTTTTCACCATGCAAAGCTACAAATCTTACTACATGGTGTCACCGCAAACAGTCTTCACTTGTCCTTTTCACCATGCAAAGCTACAAATCTTACTACATGGTGTCACCGCAAACAGTCTTTGCTTGTCCTTTTCACCATGCAAAGCTACAAATCTTACTACATGGTGTCACCGCAAACAGTCTTCACTTGTCCTTTTCACCATGCAAAGCTACAAATCTTGCTACATGGTGTCACTGCAAACAGTCTTTACTTATCCTATTCACCATGCAAAGCTACAAATCTTACTACATGGTGTCACCGCAAACAGTCTTCACTTGTCCTTTTCGCCATGCAAAGCTACAAATCTTGCTACATATGGTGTCACTGCAAACAGTCTTTACTTGTCCTTTTCGCCATGCAAAGCTACAAATCTTACATGGTGTCACTGCAAACCGTCTTTGCTTGTCCTTTTCACCATGCAAAGCTACAAATCTTACTACATGGTGTCACCGCAAACAGTCTTCACTTGTCCTTTTCGCCATGCAAAGCTACAAATCTTACTACATGGTGTCACCGCAAACAGTCTTTACTTGTCCTTTTCGCCATGCAAAGCTACAAATCTTAAACTCTCACAGGTTGGTTTTTTATATGTACATGTATCTCATGATTTTTTATAACATATGGATGTAGTACATCATTTTAATATCAAAAGTCTGGCTGTAATGTCATCAATTCCTAGCTTATTAACTCATTATCCATGCTCTGGTAACTTATTTTGAAGTTTACTTCCATTCAGAAACTGAAAACTTTTCTAGTTGAGAATGTATTTTTATTTATATTTATTTTATTTTTTATTTTTTTATTTTGTCTGGAACAGGTTATCGTACAATTCGTCACTGGACCTGGTTCCGGCCAACATACCGTCAATGGTTTCTTTTCCAGTGAGCCCCGTCGCCACCCTACAGGTAACTTACTCTCATTTACGTGATCCAGTTATCCCTTCACATTTTGTACTAGTATCTTGCAAATGAATTATCCAACAAAGTGTTGACACATTCAGGTTCATTCGAGTAGCTTCCCTGAGGTAACCCGAGTACGTCACATTGGTGAGCCCCGATTACAACCTAATCGAACGAGCATCCCGTTGAACGTTCACCCTCTTGTGGTCGTTAAAGCGATGTGAAAAATGTCAAAGGTCACACGGAAAATATTTACAAGGAAACAATCTCAAAATAATTCTTTTCCGGTTAAAAAATGATCTTATTACTTCTCAGGTTCGTACAAACATGTCTTAAAGTACAAGAACAGTCTCTACTCACAAATTAATTGTTTGAGAAGAAAATGTATGTCAGTATTCTCAGTTATTTGCCTGGATCTGCCTCTAGTGACCTGCTTCGCGAGCAGGTGAATTGAGGCTAACCCAGGTTAAGCCCCGGCAATGTCAGGCCTACTCGAATGCAATTGAGCTGTATACTCCCCAGGGAGCTGAGATGGTTTCAGGAATGATTTATGAGCCTGATGAGCAGGGATAATAATGTAGTGCGCCTTGAGCACCAGTTTGGTGGATTATGCTTTTCTTTGATTTTGTTTGTTTGCAGTTTATTAACGGTCTGATCAGAATGAGTGCGTTCAGTTTATAGCAAAAGCAGTTGATGAGTCACCCGTCTTAAACATCAACCAGAAAGTTTTAATGGTCTTTTAAAATGACGTTCGAGACTGCACTTTAAGCCACTGGTTGAGACCGGAATTTTTTACAATCATTTAAACCGTGAAATTCTTGCGTCGGGAGATAAACAATTGATTTAATTTTGCCCTACACCGACATGTGTATAGCACTGTATACTCAGTGCTTTCTGAGTGTCTGTGAAAGACACTCGGAAAGCACTGAGTATACAGTGTTATACACACGTCGGTGTAGGGCAAAATTAAATCAATTGTTCATTTAAACCGTCTTTTTTTTTTTTTTTTTTTTTTTTTTACAATCGTTTGAGATCGGTCTGTTTTAGACCGATTAAACATAACCATGTGACCAGTTCTCAACCAATCAGAGTGTTTAAAATGTCTGGGACTGACCTCGGTATTAAGGTATCATGTCTGTTACAAATAAAACCTTCCTTTGTTTAAATCCAAACAGCAAGTCAGACTTTTTCAGGTACTGACAGATCTTTCACAAGTCCAAACTATATCCAGATGACTACCTATCTAATGTTCACATTGACTACCTACTACAAGGCAAATCCCATGAGGTTGTCTTTGTTAGTTTCAATGATCTAACGTTGGAGAACCCAAGCACTACACCGGTCACCAAGATACGTAAGAGAAGAGAAGCAGTGTCTGAACATACGCTCTACAAACGGCAGTCAATTCCCAAAACGCAAACGGCTTGTGAATATGACTTCATTGAGGTATAGAAGACTTTGTTCCACTGCGACTGCCTGCCAGCGCAGTCACCGTGAATAACTTTGCCCTCAAAATCCGTTTTTCCGCGGAATAACAGTTCACCGTAATATCACAGCAATTTCATGGAGTCTCTTCCTCTTAAATTATGGCAATAATGTTCACTGTGATTTCATGGCAAATTCACGGCGCTCTCGAGAATTAATGAGCTGCCCCAAAAAGTTCATAGCGTTTTCACAGCGAAGGAATCCCAAGAGTATTTCATGTCAATTTCATGATGTTGTGTCGTCGTGAAATTGCCGTGAACTAATATTTCACGGTAAAACGGATATTCAGGGCATTTTCAGGGTAAAGTTATCAGTGGTTTGTGCTCATTGTTCAGTCGTTGTCTTTGTTGTGCAAATAGCAACTGGAAGACCATGCGCCCACGGGAGCTTGCAAAAATTCCATTACAGAAGAGTCGTTCTTGAGTGGGCACTCACAGCGGCACACTACTTTTATTATTGGCGTCTCGTCTTATAATACAGGTTTTAAATTCTATGGAGGCTACAGCCTCTGTGCCATGTTCTTGTCCTTGGTGCCCCTTTTGAAATGTTCCCATACCATATCAAATAGTTTCAGACAATCTGATTGGACAAAATGTAATCCGTTGGGGTGTATTAACGGATGGTAAAGACATGGCTTATCAAAATCAGAGCAGCGCGTATGTGCCAGCTGACACGTATTTGAACCAATCAGAGTGACAAAGGTTGTTTTGCATCACGCTGACATATGTTCTTTGAAAGTGTTTCATGATTCGTATATATTTTTTTCACCGCATGGAAAATCCCCCGGTCCAAAAAGTGGGTGATCACCCCCACCCCAGGGATTTATGCCCGTGAACGTTAATATGACCTTGGGGTATTATTTTCAATCACTGAGTTAATCTTAAACTAGCACTACGATTCCATGCCCTGTTGATCATGACGATATTGTTCCCGTAATTTCTCTATAACAGTGCGGTGACGCGTTTTGTTTGTTTGTTTGTTTTTATTTTTGTTTGTGTTTTTGTTTGTTTTGGTATACGCAGTTATTGGAACCAGACCAGCAGCGTAGCCCCATCCTGTGGGCACGTGCCCCCAACAAATTTCCAGTGCCCCCCACGAAAAATCCCGAGAGTGCCCAAAAAAGTAAAAGAAAAAGAAAAGGGAAAACCCATACCCTCTGAGCCCCCCCCCCACCCCCCCACCCCCACCAAATAAAAAGCAATGCCCACGTTCCCCCAACTGAAAAATTAGTCCTGGCTGTGCTGCTGTTGGTGGCTACTAAGAGAAGCCTCACAAATCAGGCAAACGTTATACCCCTATGTGAAAAAGTAATTTAAAACACAGCACGGCAGGTTCAAAGCAAAAATTTCTGAGGCAACGTACGCGCGGGGACCTAGTGTTGGTGCAAGACGTTATTATCGCGACACCGTAGTTGGCGCTATACAATTTTGACGATCCAGCTGGGCTCGATTTCACAAAGCACTAAGATTCATCTTAAGATGAGTTGTTAGTATTACCATAGTGATTTGTATTGTGACATCACACTTTGCTAAGCAATTAAGATTGATACACAGTTATGTCAATCTTAGCTCTTTGTGAAATCGGTCCAGGCAAGGCGGCGCGGCCGGCCGTGGACAGGCATGAATGGCGCGCCCGCGGTTGGTTTATCAAATCACAACGGATATCAGCGGGCATTATACGTATAAAATCACGAGTAAAGTCATGCACCAAAACTAGCGGAGACCAGAAATCGGAGACTTTTTTTGGGTCTTATACACTGTGCAAATGCATGACAAAATATTTAACAAGATCTCACTAAAGGGTTTTTAAGTAATATAATAATAATCAAAATCGTGTTCATAATAGTTTTGAATTGAGGGGGGAGCTTCAAGTCAGATTGTATCTCAAGACATTGTAGTCCAGGTTATTCAGACGACATGCCTGCCCTTCGTAAAACTGACGATATGTAAAATGAATTCCGGATCTTTTAGGCAAAAGTCCCGAGGATTTCCATATCACCTCTATCCTGTTTTACGTTTGATTTTAATTATAACCTTATGGACCCTGTAAAAGTAGCAAAGTAGGCCTAAACAACAAAAATCTCATCGAGAATTGAACCAAGTCCTTTTGGGCAAGAGTCCTGAGGAATTCCACTTGGCCACTTCCTACTGTTAACAAATTGTTGCCTTTGTTTTTAATCCTTAGAATGGGCAAGGTTAAAAACAAAACCACCAAGCTAGGACCGACTGGGTATTGGGGGTTATTTCAATTTTTGACATTTTATATCCCCCCCCCCTCAAAACATATACAGGCCTATAAGAAACAAGACTAAATTATTAAAATACAAATTTATATATTTATAATCTCCCCTGAGGCTGTACATGCCCGCCCCTGAAGATTTTGGTTGAAGGGCGCCCTCTGTTGTCAGTTTATCATAAAGGTTCCCTTGACTCCATGCACTGAAGAGACATTATTTTTGTGGTTAGCAGTCTGTGTATGTGATATGTGCCCATAGAGCACGATTGAGAAATTTGCCGTGAATTTATTTATAAACAGTAGAATAGACCATTTCAAAGTAAAATGAATTATTGGGGCTTGACAAGAGTCCCAAACCCTTCCACTGGACCGCTTGGTCCACTTAAGAAATTTGGGTTTAAGTTTACTATTAAAGGGACAATATCGTAACGATCAACAGGGCATGGAATCAGAGTGCTAGTTTTAGATTAACTCATTGACTGGAAATAATACCCGGCGACATTATAATGTCATAGCAAAGTTGACGCTGCATAAATGAGCCGTAATTGTGTTAATCTTAAACTAGGACACCGATTTCACGTTCGTGTTAAAAGTCTGCTCTGATCTGATCGTGACAATATTGTCCCTTTAAACCAAATGAACAGACACGGTTAGGCCTGTATACAACAAAATCACTGATGGGACCTTCTGAAAGTTAACTCAGGGCAGAGGATACCAAGTACTGACACATTTATCCAGACTTTGAATGTTTTTAAAATTGCCAATATAATGAGGATTTGAAGCTTTGTATGGAACAGGAAGTTTGTGCTGTTGTACTCCGGCCCTTTGCGTCTGGCCTGGGTACACGTGTACAATGTACATGATTGTGCTTGATGCTTATGTAACTACTCGTCAGCGCGTGGGAGAATCTAACATTAGCGTAACTAGGGTCTAATTTTCAGGGGGTGCATCACTTTTTCTAGGGGAATGTCAATACTTGAACATTTTGTATCCTGCAGCCTCCAATGGGGGACCTAATTTTTTTTCAAAATGCTGAATGGGCACCCAGGGGGCACACACAGACCTCGGCAGGGGGACATGTCCCTCCCCCCGTTCCCCCATAGTTACGCCACCGAACCTAACACGGTAAGCTTTCATTGTCGGCCCAAGAGCTAAGTGTCCACGGCAGCCAATTGAGGTGTGAAGGAAATGTTCAAAATTCAAAAGTGGAAGTTTTTCAGAGCTATGGATAAAGAATTGTCCGGTCGGCCTGTATTGAAAACTTGAAAATTAAGCTATTCCCGAACGTAGATATGGTTTCATTCGTAATGTTATCTTCCTGGTCTAAAATGTAGTAATGTTCCATTGAGCATGTCTGCAACTTGTCCAAATTGTCCCGAAATTAATTCAAATTGGTTTTTAGCTTGCGGTATCCATCGCGAGAGGACGGTATACACTGTATGTCAAATTATCCCACGAGAGGGCGGTATATACGACCACGTGTCAAACAAAATGGCACCAACATTGAAAACTTAAAAAACGTCTTTCTCTACGGTAAAAACTAGCGTTATTCTTCCGTTGAATGCATCTATAATGCGGGTAAGTTTATACAGAAAGTTTCCATGAGCTTTTGTGATTACACAGCAAGAAAGGCGGCGTGAGTAGCTGTCGGCAGGACCGTCAGCAGCTTTGGCATGCCGTACGGTATGGCTATGGCTATGCTATGCCTATACTAGCCAGGGCTAATGCAACAAGCAGCATGCCATAGGGTCCGACAACTCACAACAACTCGCAACAACTCACAGCAACACGTTCTAAATACACTGAAAACTCAAAAATAAAGTTAAAAATATGTTTATAAGGGACAGTGGCATACATACAGGGTTTCAGTTTTTGAAAATGTGGTTTTAAACTTTTAGTTTTAATTAGCAATAAAAAATGATTTTCTTCGCTGCAGTAGTATTGGCCACCATCTTGCTTGTGCAACGTAGAGGACTGTACCATTATGTGAAAGGGTGAAAGTAAACTTGACTACAAAGCGGGTGACATCATAACGCGGGCTGTGTCCGTGTGCCTGTGTCCCTCCGGCGCACAAAATTTATTTTTATGTACAATGGAATGGTTATAATTTTATAATGTTTGTAGTATATATTATTATTATTATTATTATTATACATTTCTGGTAATGAAACCAAGGATGCCTCAAAAGCACACTTAAGCACTGTAGCTCGGAAGCCTGAGGAAACCTGTAAACAAGGGCGCTTGCTATGTGAACCAGAAATACCGGGGTAAACCCCTACTCTTCCACGATAAGTGTTCTGGGTTCTTTTACGTGCATTACTTAATCTAGTACACGGAACCTACGGCTATGTGTCCTGGTATTTTATTTTGTAAAATATTAATATAAAGTGTATTATAGTAGGGACCGCAAACAAACACATACTGCGCATGCCGCTGCCGAAAAAACGCGTGTACAAAAAATGGTACACCGCGGGTTGCATGGCTTCCGTTCATTTAGCGCAAAGCACTGTGGGATATAATCACGTTCATGGATGCCATTTTGTTTTCCGATAATTTCTGAGGATACTGCCGAAAAAATGACGAAAATCGACAAATTTTTCGCCAAATTCTAAGGAAATTGAAGGGTAAGTAATTTTCAATGTCAAATTTGAAGTATAAGGGGCTTTGAATATCAAATAATAGGATGATGTTTTCTAACCGGGGGACACTGCCTTAAAAGAGCTTTGGCAATTTCTTAAATATGGGTCCAGCTTTCAGAGGGAGTAAGTTTAACTAATATAATTGGTAACTGTGTTTGTTGCAAGCCAAGTATCAGGGTTTTGGCTGTTCTCTTTGTTTAACTTACCTTTACTCAACCGGTGATAATTAAAAAAAACTTTTTAATAAAATCTTTTGATGTTTTTCACACAAAATACATTTGAAATACACAAAATTTAATTAAACTACATTTCAGAAAAGTATAGTTGAAGAATATTCATGCATTTGCAAACAATTTTTCCCAATTTTTTTTTATGAACATCAGGGAAAGTTCAAGGGTATGTTTTAGGGTTTTTTATTATAATTATTATTATTTTTTTAATAAAACTGTTTTATTTATTTTATTTTTTTTCATAAAATTATTATTATTTTTTAAAAATAAAACAACATTTCTGATTAATTAATTGTTTTACTTAATATTTTTTATTATTTTTCAAAATTTTCTTCAGGAATCCGTGAAGTGTGGAGGCAATAAATAGGATGTCATCAATCAGAAGAGGCAGTGTTCAAGAAAGCTGGAATTCATCTTAGTCTGGGCATTCGTACGTACTTGGCCGTTTTCATCTCGTTGCGGTCTGCTGCTCTCCAGACAACTGTGTGATATCACTGTATCTGGAGATGTTGAGTTGAACCTCGGACCTTCAACTGTTGGCACTACCCCACCACTTTCTGACGATATTCTTAAACCATTGAAGAATGGAACTTGCACTAAAGTGAATCTTCATCATGATATATTAAACATACTTAAAATGATTTAAGGTCAGATTGTTTCCTTTATTGCAATCAAATACCAGTACACATTTTAACATCCAAGTATGGGGCCGGAGAGAAATTCATTCAATATCAGTCATCAGTGTAAAATATGTCATTAATAATATTTTGAATAAATAATAATTGTTTGAGTGGAATGGTTAGTTGTAACACAAATTTATTGAAAATATAATTAGATAGCTATAACTTAAAAAAAAAAAAATAAGTTCATAGCTTACCCAGTTTTTGTAGTACAGTCACTCCATTTTGTTTACTGCTTTGTTTACATTGCGAAAATTGAGTAAACAAATTAAATGAGCCATTGTTGAAAAACAGATTGAAAATACTTGTTTTACTTGGACTGTGTGCTTTATTTATATGTAAGGGACCCAAAACCACCATGATTCCCTTCACAATATCAAATTTTGACCAATGGAGGGATTGTTGTTGTTTACTATTGTTTCCATGGCAACGGTTGTTTACATCATTAACAAATAAATTTAAATTTTATATAAACTGTTTTGGACAACATTCAGGTACACCTTTACAAAGTTTCAGGGCCATGGAAACTATAGTATTTACAATATGGCAGTTTCCTTTTGTTTACCAACTTGTTTACAATGGTAAACAATACCAAAATGACACCTCTTGAACCGAAAGCTCCATAGGAAAATTGAACCAAAATTTCCTGAAAACGAAAACAGTAAAAAGGGAATAACTTGATAACCGTAAGTCCGATTTTAATGATTCAAAAAGAATTTCAATTAGAACTATATTCTCTATCATAATATATCAAAAGATTCAGCATAAAAGGACATTTCAGAAATGGGTTGCGGTCCCTAATTATAGTGACCTTGTAAGTTTTAACTATGTTTAGGCCGACTGGTTTAAATAAATTCAATAAATCCAAAATATAGTGAAAATGGTTGTACTTTAAAATCTTTATTCTGCTTGTTTGTATTATTCTTGTGAATGTTTACTAATCTGCGAATAAAGTTTGAACAAGATTAAAAATCATGGTTCTTGTGATGTTTTTGACCTACGGTAACGTAGTTTTCTGACAATGCAGACACAGTTACTTGTTGATTGAATAAGAAAACATAAATTTTGTCAAAAGAGTTTTATAAAGTATAGACCAACTATCATGACAGCTGTCATTCATACTTATTGGCTAAAATTAATTGCTCAGCAACAACACATATAGGACTCTTTGATTCACCGATAAAGAACTACTTGATCACCACAGGGATGTCAATCATGATTAAGAGCTTCAGAAAACATTTACATTTTCTAAATTTAATAATAATAAATAAAAAATAAATAAATAAACAATAAATAAATAAACAAAAATAAATAAGTAAAACTTGTAGCTTTGCATGGTGAGAATGATAAGTAAGACTAATTGCGGTGACACCATGTAAGAATCTCAATTGAGTAGTAATTAGTTCTGAAAAGAACTGGGGGGTACAACTCGACGTTTCGATCAGTATGCTCTGATCGTCCTCAGGAGATTCTTACATGGTGTCACCGCAATTAGTCTTACTTAAAAATAAATAAATAAAAATAAATATAAATAAATATAAATAAATAAATATAAATAAACTTAACATTTTTTCCTGGCAGTGACAATACCAGACCTATAATACTTCACAAAAATTTATGTTTTCTACATCTGTAAATATAATTATACATGATTGTAATTATATTGCAATTCATTGTTATTGTTTTACAATTTACACTCCATAAAAATACAACAAAAGACTTCCCCTCCTGCCTGGCATGGGCCGACAACATTTTTTCACCCTTTGACACAATGGTACAGTCCTTTTGCGTTGCGCAAGCAAGATGGCGGCCAATACTAACACGTTACTGCAGCGAAGAAAATCATTTTTTATTGCTAATTAAAACCACATTTTCAAAAACTGAAACTCGTTATGTATGCCACTGTCTCTTATAAACTTATTTAAAACTTTATTTTTGAGTTTTCAGTGCATTTAGAACGTGTTGTCGTGAGTTGTCATGAGTTGTCGGTTTTTAGTAGGACCGCTAACTAACGTTAACCAATATAATAATTTTACGTAAAACAAAAGGAAGTTAGTTAACATATTAGGCCAAATAAAAAAATAAACATGTTTAGCGTCCTGCCTTTTTGAAAAAAGGAAGGAGAAGGGCCTTTTTTTTTTTTTTTTTTTTTTTTTTTAAATGGCCGCCCGACACATTTTTAAAGACAACCAGCCGGGCTATTTTTCAAGATGGCTGCCAGCTTTTTTCAAAATGGCCGCCACTTAGACTCAGGAAATGACATATTGGCTTCTTATGGGCAAGATGCAACAGAAAATGAGACCAACATAATGCCACTATGCAGAACCGAACATCTCTTCTGCGCAATTGCACCATATGATGTCACTTTAGCCTCTGTGATGTCGCATTTATGGGAAGTGAATAAGTTTTTTAGTGACACATAAAGACAAAACAATAAAAGTAGCAAATGAAACAATTTTCATATCAATTTTCACGGGGCGAACTGACACGCGTATGATAATCGACAACTTTATACACGGTGTGCTAAAGTTTAAAAAAATACGATCTTTATTTATTTTAAAATTTATTTTTTTCGTCTGAGATCGTTAAAATGTATCCTTTTTTTCGTAAAAAAAAAAGAAAAGAAAAAAAAGAAAAAAGGAGGCGGCCTCTAAAAAGGAAGCGGGCGGGGACGCTAAACATGTTTATTTTTTTACTTGGCCTTAGTAGCCTAGTAGGGATATCAATGGGGTTTTCAAAGTGTTTCCAGCGGGTTATTATTCCGTAGGATATATCTAGAATCTACTGCTAAATTGAAACAGAATGACACACAATTTTTGAAAATCGGTCAAAGCGTTCTCAAGTTACAGCAATTTTAAGATTCAGAATTTTCACGAAAAACTGCCAAAAAAAGGGTATTTTTGTAAAAAGTGACAAATTACCAACTTTACATACTTATAGGGCCTATGATATGATTATCTGAAAGAAGAAAATTAAGATAGTCCTAATGTTCACTTTATATTGATATCATTGAACAAATAACATTTCCTAACAAAAATCAGATGCTCATTACTTTCTGTTTTTACGTTACAGCGACCCAAAATTTCAACATGGACCGATGCAAAATATGCGCTGCATGCACAAAAAGTACAGCTAATTAATATGCGCAAATGCTTTAACTTCGAAAGTAAAGCTCACAGAGTCATCATTTTTTCACAGTATTTGTATTGGTATCTCAACACAATTTCAATACAATTGAGTGATAAATATCCAAATTAGGCAGACAGACAATCGCAAAGATCGCTGTAGATCTATGGTATTGGAACTGCCACTCACGCGATCTGCTGAAGCGCCAATAGACTGGTCCCCTGGCTTTATCTTATATCAACGATATTATAGACAGGCTAGGGGTTTCATTTGATACATTGTGCTGAAGATCTGACGTCACGCTTTGAGGCACAGCATGCTAGTTACCAACCAAGGTCAAAGTTGAGCATCGGGGGAAAATATGGCGGCTGCACGGCCAGGATCTGGTGTAATTTACGTGCATCCAGCTCAAAGCGTGACGTCAGATTGTCATAAAAATTGTTGCGTCGCGTGCGCTAAATGATATAAATTAAAATGGCCGCCTTCAATGAAATCTGGGAAAGAATGTCAAAGCCAACCATCACTCGTGCACAATGTCTATTGCATGTGTTTTAGCAGATATGACAAAATGGTCAACGGCTCATTTGATGTGCAAAATCTCCCAAAATATTGTTTCCAATTCCTCACTTGACTACATTTTTATTTCACAGATTCAGTTAGGAAAAAGAGTCAACGGAATATTCAAGTTTCTGCCACCATTGACCATGATGACATGACAGAGATGCTGTGTCTATTATACTACTGATACTAGGATCATTGTTTTCAGATCAACCAACAGCTACCACAGCCTTCAACAGTCTTGCCATGAAAAACATGAGGGTCAACCAGTTTCAGGTCTTTTATCATGTATGAGGTAGGTTCACAGTTGTACGATGTCAAACATGAGGGTCAACCAGTTTCATGTCTTTTATCATGTATTAATTAGGTAGGTTCACAGTTGTACCATGTCAAACATGAGGGTCAACCAGTTTCATGTCTTTTATCATGTATTAGGTAGGTTCACAGTTGTACCATGTCTAAGTCTCCGGTTTCTGGTCTCTATGCATCATCTCAGACCTGCGTGGCAGCATTTATAGTTTTCTTTGTTTTTGCTCTGAAACGATGTCCAATTGCAGCCAAAATTGCTGGATTGTACAGTATTGTAAACATCTTTTTCACGTAGGGTTGTGTTGAACCTTTGTCCAATTTGTGTGGCCTCTCTTAGCCATCATACTTTGTGTATGGGAAATTTGGTCTGGTTCCAATAACCACGTACATTTATCACTTATTTCACTGGTTGACAAAAAAGAAAGCATCACCACAACAATTTTGAAGCCATATATGACCAGAAACCAACGACTTTTGTTTTGCCTAAAAGGGACAATATTGTCACGATGAACAGTGCATTCAATCAGAGTGCTAGTTTTACATTTACTGAAAATAATACCCCACATGATAAGGTGATGTTACCATTGCTGCTGCCTAAATGAGCCAGTAATTTTTAATCACAGTGTTCATCTTAAACTAGGACACCGATCCCATGCCTTGTTGGAAGTCTGCTGTGATCTTGATAATACTGTCCCTTTGAACGGAATTGGCAATTACCAGGTTATCAATTTCACAAACTTTTATGCAATGCATGTACACATGTAAAAGTTACTTGGTGTAAACTTGGTACAAGTATCCATCTTCCTGAGAATGTAATCCAACTGAAGTGCTTTCATCTTAGAAAAAAGGAATTAAATTGACCAATAATTTTTAAAGGAAAGAGTTCAATTAATTAATCAAAAAGCAAAATCAAAATGTTATGACAGATTAAAAGGTATTGTCAGTGTACAAATGTGGTGGTCCAATGTTTCATACTGTGGGTTTCATGGAAAAGACATCACTGTGTTCATTATTAGACCAACAGTTCACACTGATTAAACCTTAACTTTAAATCCTCCAAAATCCTCTATGCTAAAGTGAAGTATTTTTGTAAACATGTAATGTCATTGGTCACATCGTCTGTACTTTTTACCACAGATGATACATCTGCAAGTAGATTCAACCTCCAACCCATTTGATGAATCCAGACATGCATTTGATGAATCCAGACACACAGCTAATGGTATTCCCGATATTATCGGTAAGTTTGTTTTGTGAATTTGAAAACGTTCAATTATTTTTTTTTCATGTAGGAGGAAGAAAGTTTTGAGTATTATTTAAACATTTGAGATTTTCAATTTTCAATTTTCAATTTCAAGTAATTAAGGAGTAGTATGCCTTGGAACCCAACCTAGTTTCAATGCGAACTGCTCGTTTTTGTAGAATAAATACATGTAGTGTGTACCCAAAGTATTTAGATGATTTGCGTAATTCAAATCAAGAATAAAATAATTTTATGTTAAAAGGACCTTGTTCGGTAAGAAATGTTTCAGTCGATTTTTTTTAGAATACGTACCAACATTTAAAAAAATGTTACTTGACAAGGTAATCCATGATCATTCCATGAGATTCTATCCAAAATACATGTAAATGTTATGTTGAATTTGGTGCTTTTAACTCGCTTCTTTTGATTAAGAACCTCATGTCATTTTTTCTGCTGTGATATTTAAGAGGGGAGCTGGACATGTGTTGTGACACGATCTACGCGTTCAAAACTATTATGCAGTACAGTATGTGCCAAAAATAGTGTCACTCTAACTATTTCTGAAAATATACCAAAACCACGAAATAAAACTCACAGGTGTTTAGGCCAAGGATTAGGAGTATCTGTGCAATTGAAAAAGTTCCAAAATGTATTTCAGGGTTTTGGTATATTTTCAGAAATAGAGTGACACTTTTTTGGGACTTAAAGGCATTGAGTGTGTCATGCATTGTGCGTATATATGTAGCATATTGTGCCAATGTGCTATCTACACTTACAAGAATTATCTTACATGTATGTCAAAGAAGTGAAGATGCAAGGCTGAAGTTTGTGCCACTACTCTGGGGATTGACATTACTTTATAAAATATTGACAATAAATTAGTGATGGGGACGATTAACCAACCAAAACTGTACTAACCTTTTATAAAATTTTCCGGCTAACCAGCCGACCATTTTGGAAGAATTTTCCACCCATTTTTTGTTCTAGACTTTTTTTTTTTTTTTTTTTTTTTTTTTTTTTGCTGCATTGGTTATTAAACAATCATTGCGGAAATTTTATTGATCAATGCTTTTTGATTGAAAATGTACATGTATGCACATTAGGCTTGGGCGGAAGAACCGGGTACTCGCAAGAGTCGGTTCCGGAACCGAGTACTTTAAATACCCAGTTCCCAGAGCCGAGTCCCAGAGCCGGCTGGGAGCCGAGTCCCAGTCAGAGCCGGCTCCAGCAAAATACCCGACTTTGAGGACCAACCCGGCTCCAACTGAAATACGCAGTTGTCTGAGCTCCAACTCTAGAGCCGAGCACCGGCTCCAGTCAAAATACCCGATTCTCTTTGATGCGTGACCGACAAACTATAGACTACAGCAAACTTGTGAAGGCGCCACACACACAACTCATGCAAACCGCAATGTCTGTGCGTTAGTAGTATCATTGTGCATCACTGAGTTGTTTATAAAGTGGCCCCATAACATGGATACTTTGGTTATAATGGAGATGTTGTTAAAAATGTTGTCAGCACGTGTCTTGAGAAGTGGAGTGATCAAGGGGGCCCCGTATAATCTTGTGACGAAGTTAGTCATGTTGCTAGTGTTCTTAATGTAATTTCAATAGGCATGGATGGTAGACAGGTACCTTGTGCATAGGGGGTGGTATAATTGCTCAAACCCCTGAAGCATGTGCATGCAAAGCCATGGCATGTACTCGCACGGCTTGTAACGTTGTTTGCTAACGGTAGGATAATGGCAACAAATCTCTAACTTAGCTTAACGCTTCCAAAAAGTTTCTTTAAAGTTTCTGAAACATATTTTAAATTAAACAACATTATCATCACTGCATTTGCGGTTGAAAATTGAAACTCCTTCGTTTTGTATTAGGGACACAACGAAGTTTGAATAGACCGTATGTTTTATTATTTTCTGTAATCCTTATGTTTTTCTTTGAATCTCTTGGAACCGGTTCCGACTCGGAACCGAGTCTTTTTTTTTTTAACCGAACTGGTTCCAGAAATTGTGGAACCGCCCAAGCCTAATGCACATTGTGCCATTTACCGATGATCTAGTTTGTGTGGCCGTCAGGTGCTGACTTTCGGTTAACTGACCATGAAAGATTCGGTTAAAATGTAATTAGTGAACTAACTGGTAACTCCCAGCACTAGTTTGTACATGATCTGTTTGCATACATGCATGGTACACATGCACTGGTCATATTATTAGTACAGTATGAAAGATTCGGTTAAACTGTTAGTGAACTAACTGGTAACTCCCAGCACTAGTTTGTACATGATCTGTTTGCATACATGCATGGTACACATGCACTGGTCATATTATTAGTACAGTATGAAAGATTCGGTTAAACTGTTAGTGAACTAACTGGTAACTCACAGCACTAGTTTTTACAAATTTTTCCTGAGACTTAGAATCTCAAAATGTTATTCAAATAGAAAATCATTGATATCACAGAATCACTATCTATTCATTTGTACTCGCTTGGTATTCAATGACACACACAGTAAATTTGCTAAAACACAAATCAGTTGATATTTCTTTTAAAACTGAAGTGTTCTCAAGTTGATGGTGGTTTCAAAGATAATAAGTAATTAAATACATACATGTACTTTTGAAATGAGCCCTTTTTGATACATGTATTACAAATTCATATGATTAATATTTGAGGGACCTACATGTACATGTACATGTACCTGTACATGTACATGTACCTGTACATGTAACACACTGCCTTGGGGAATTCCCATGAAATGGACAGATTAAGAGAGTTAAAGGATACAATCTACATGTATACTTGTGATTATTTGAGATGGAATGAAATTTTACTAAGTTTGTGTGACACAATATCAACTTTGATTGGTTCAGTCTCCTGCTCACAGCTAATAACAGCTGACAGTGGTCAATGCGCATACATGTACTTGCTGGTTAGGTATTTTACTGGCTGTTAATACACATACACCCCTACATGATCATGTTTCATCCAATCAATCTTAACTGTCTTTTGGGCATTTATGAATCATTATTTTTATGTCATTATCAAAAATACACATGTGTGTTTTTCAAATGTGTAAATGTTCCCTGTTTCATTGAAGCAATTCATTCCTGAAAAAAACTAATGGAAATGAGTTACTGTTTTATACAGTGTATTTTATGTAGTGCTTAAGTGCTTGCTAAGAAATGAGGACTCAACCGAAACAAAATTTTCGTCTGCCCATCGTTTTGGGTGTTTGTTTGAAAATAATGAATAATACAATTTTCAAAGCGGGGCCAAAATTCTGACAAGAAGCTAATCAAATTTCATTGGCCTATATACATTGTAATTAATGCATACAATTCTCACCATTGTGTGAAGAATGAATATCAAATGTTCAATGTACTTACATCATGTACATGTAGTTGGAACGTTGTTCAGTATGGGAAAGAACACCAACCTCTGTGATCTTGTATTGGGGATTTTAATTTGAACATGAGTATTCCCAATTTCCTCTCTAACATGTGGTTTAATTGAGCTAAAAAGATAATAGACTGGTTGCTACACATAATATTGATCTTCTTCAAGGATGGAGGTACATGTATACATACATGTACATGTATTTATCTTTTACCAATTCTGCATGGACTTAACCTTCCTACTATTGATGCACTTTAGTGGAAAGTTGCTGTAGAGGTCAAAACCATTAAACGCCTTTTTTTGACTGTTGACCCAAATGTGCCCACAGGGGCATTTTTGACTGGTTTTGACTGTCATTTTGACCACCCTGAACAATACCAGACAATGCTTTTACCAGTTAAAAACAGTCAACTCATTTTGACATCTGTAAATGTACTTACTACACGTAAGGTTTGATAGTGTTTGACTTTTCAGTGCACTAGATAGACCTTGGGAAATATTTCAACATTTTGACAGATTTTGACCCTAGTAGTAGGAGGATTAAAGGATAGAAACAGGAAACTATTTAGACCCCAAATGAATAGCTAACTGTCTCCAAGTCCCTCCCTGCCAAATACATTTACATGTATATTCCCTGAAAACACATTGAAAAAAAATTGTTTTGCAACAATCTTTAATACTATTACAAATATTTTTTGTTTCATAATTTATAGATGATGCAACGGCAAGCAGTTTCAACCTCCAGCAACCTGTAACTGGTAGCTGACATGACATCTCTAACCATGAGGAATTCTCAAGCAACAGCTAGGAGGCAGCTGACGATCCTCGTTAGTCCTCTAGGAGTTTAGTCTTGAAGAGTGAAACTAAGGATACTTGATGCAGTGTTTTGCCATGTACAGTGTAAGTGTAAATCAGCATTGTAGAATATTGGGCACAGGACAATAATGTTATTGGATGGAGACTTCAATATTGAAAGATGTAGACTGAATCCCTTTTGAACAAGTTTTTTCTGCAATGTTTTTAATATAGAATATTTTGATATTTAAAAAATGTAATTTTGTGTAAAAGTTACAAAAAACAACAAATATTCAAAGGCATTAACAAATACTCATGACCCGCTTTATTGTAATTTTGTTGTTGTTGTAAAACTTCTTCTAAAAGTATCCTTGCATTCTGTGAATCAAAATATACATTAACCCTTCATGTACATGTAACTACCCCAAGTCCATCAAAACCCACCCGATTTTGCTTGATTCAGTAACTGTACATGGATGTACATGTACATGTACCATGAAAAGGCAGGTCTGCCTACTAACCCCAAATCTCCAAATTCCTTCACTTTAGCAAAGAGGATTTGGGAAGAATATTTTGATATTTAAAAAATGTAATTTTGTGTAAAAGTTACAAAAAACAACAAATATTCAAAGGCATTATTAAATACTCATGACCCACTTTATTATTGATTTTTGTTTTTTTATGTTTGCAAAACTGCTTCTAAAAGTATCCATACGTTCTGTGAATCAAAATATACATTAACCCTACATGTAACTTCCCCAAGCCCGTCAAAACCCACCCGCTTGATTCAGTAAGTGTACATGTATAGCCCAGCGAATTATGAACATGATGCTGTGTGTACCAAACTCCACCGGCTGTTTTTGTTAGATTCAGGATCGTCTATAGCTAAGCCTTAGATGCTTTGTATTTGCTACTGTACCAATTCCATCAAAGTCCAACAATTGGGGGTACCTTTTTACTGCATGTTGATGAATTTTGGGATGGTTCCTAGCAAAAATACCTAGGGGGTTAAACAATAAACCTCTAAAAGTGTCAGCTAAATATTTGGAAGAAAATATAAATTTTCAATCTTGATGTTTTCACAACACTTGTCAATTGACTTCATTTTTTAGGACTATGGAAATAATTTCACTTTTTCTTAAGAATAATAGCACCTGGAGCAAAACTATTTTTAGATTATAATTCTGCCTGAATTGTTATAAAAACATTGTCCTCTCTCGCCTATTGTTATGAAAAAAACAATTCCCATTTCACCTGTAAAAAAAAGCCAGAGTTGGCATGGTCTTCCTTTGAGAGTCTTCACAGATTGGTTTATGTTTAGATTCATTGATGAAGGCACATTGTATAATATTTCATGCAGACCAACATTTCATCCAGTGAAGTGACAAGTGCCCAATTATTTACCTTTAAATCTTCTTTGATGTTATAGATGATGGGGATTCCCCCTCCCCCACATTTTTAATATTTGTGGTTGTGATGGCGACGCCTGTGTGTGGAAAATATTATGTTGTGTATATATATTTACTTTGTTTATTTCTTATTGACCGCAGTGTGGATTTGCTATTGATCATCAATCCTGCATTACAAGATAAGCGTGAGACGGATGATGCTCTACAACCTGGAGGAGATTAAACCACCTCTACTCTTGGAATCTTAAGGAGAATACAACGTGTGAATGAAACAGACTATAGACTTAAATCCATCTCATGTGCTTCTTCAGGAAATGCATACATGTAGCAAGTGTTGGCGTATGATGAAGTGCAGATCAACAGAGTTCCTGATCCCAAGATAATTTGGAGATGTACATGTATGGTGCCCTACAACAGACTAAACCTCCTCGTCTCTAGTGTTGGGAAATACAAGGTGATTGCTGCAGTCTTGGAAAATACAGCGTGTGAATGCAATGAACAATAGACTTGAACCCATCTCATGTGCACCTCAAGGAAATGCGTATGATGAAGTGCAGATCAACAGAGTTCCTGATCCCAAGATAATTTTGAGACGTATGGTGCCCTACAACAGACTAAACCTCCTCTATTCTAGTGTTGAGAAATACAAACTGATTGCTCCTGTCTTCTTGGAATCTTAAGGAGAATACAGTGTGTGAATGCAATGAACAGTAGACTTGAACCCATCTCATGTGCATCTCAAGGAAATACGAAAAGCAAGAGTTGGCATGGTCTTCCTTTGAGAGTCTTTGATGCGGGTAAGTTTCATAAATGATGTAATTAGAGGTACATTAGATTACGTAGATTGCAGTTTTTGTAAGTGTACAATTTGATGTAATATTCCTCAAAATGTCCATGAGACTATGGTAGCGATAGGGCAGTGAATCGAAAAATTTGAAGATGAAGGTGATTCCTTTTTTTTGTAAAGGGGCTCATAATGGTTACCCCTGCTTTAGATTAACCTTACCAGGACGGTAGCAAAATTCAATATGAAAAGTTTGCAATGGTGCAGTAATACTATAATTCATTTCCTTGAAATGATGGTGTAACTAAACAAAAAAATGTTTTTCTATTTTTGGTTAGGTTAAGCAACAAGTAGTTTTATATTGATTTCTGGTTTTGATTTGTATTCTGACATTTTGAAGAAAAAAAAACCTAGCAGAAAACTATCTCATCATCTTACAGTACTTTCCAAAAGGGCATGTTTTTGATAAAGATCCTGTAGTCACCACTAACTGCTGTTTGTAAAGAATGTATTTTAACCATTTTGTCTCCAGTAGTCTCAGCAATCTTACTCTTTTATTCTATCTCCAGTAGTCTCAGCAATCTTACTCTTTTATTCTATCTGTTTGTAAACAATGTATTTTAACCATTTTGTCTCCAGTAGTCTCGGCAATCTTACTATTTTATTCTATCTCCAGTAGTCTCAGCAATCTTACTATTTTATTCTATCTCCAGTAGTCTCAGCAATCTTACTATTTTATTCTATCTGTTTGTAAACAATGTATTTTAACTATTTTGTCTCCAGTAGTCTCAGCAATCTTACTATATCTGTTTGTAAACAATGTATTTTAACTATTTTGTCTAATGTTTAACTTTGTCTAAAATATTCTTAAGTAGTTTAAATCTCTAATGTACAAATGTTCTTTCTTTACTTATTTATCTATTATATTAACTGTAATGTACTTTAATATATGAGACAATGCTTAAATAAATAACAGTAACAAAGCAACTTCTATTGTATAAAGAAATCTTTTATTCTGTCTTCAAGACTCAGTACAGCAAATGAAAGCAATGGGGATTTTGTACACGTTTTGGAGAAAACAGTTCAAAAAGCCTATGGGATTTTGTACAGGTTTTGGAGATAGCCCAGATCACTGCCTTCTGCACCCACTTAATTCTACCCTCCCTTGAAAAAACATGCGTGAGCATGTTTTTTCAAGAGAGGGTTACGTACCTGGAATAGAAATACAAGATATAAGGAAGGTTAACATACTTGGCAAAAATAACATCATAAACGTACCAATCATACTGTAAAATAAGATAGAGAAGGCATACATGTAGCATTGGTAACATTTCCTATAAGTGAAATAATTTGAATTTAGGAAAGAGTTCTCGTTCTCTTAAATTCCATAGTGCAAATGTGTATAACATTACAGAATTATAATCTAAAACGTTACCAACCACACTAAGAAAATTTGAATTTATAAACAAGTTCTTTCTTACATTAAATCATGCAGAGCAAGGAAACCTACTAGTAGTACCAAGAGAAATGTTTTTGAATTTAAGAAAGAGTTCTCTTTCTTAAATTCATGCAGGGTGACCAAACGGTTTTAAGAATCTTTCACCTGCAATATTACAAAATTAAGTGTAACGTACATTGTTACAGCATTGGTAATTCTCCATTACTGACATTTTAAGTAAAATAATTTTCTGTTTGAATTTAGGAAAGTTGTAAATCGGAAACTTACAAATCGTACTTTTAACAAAGCTGAAAACAAATTGGTACAACATCAATCATACTGTAAAATAAGACAGAGAAAGCATTGGTAATTCTCTGTAATTAACATTTGTCAAATAATTTGAATTTAGAAAAGAGTTCTCTTTCTTAAATTCCATTTGCAAAACGGGCACTTCTTAAAATAATCTTGCACATTATTACAGAATTATTATCTAAAACGTTACCAATCATACTGTAAAATTTTTGAGTTAATATAAGATGCCCAGTTTTAAAAATCTGAACCTTTCACATTCAGCAACAAATATAAGAGTTATTTACATTGTATAGCACTGGTTACTTTCTGTTCAGAAAACACAAGAGAAAGGCATAGCATTGGTAATTCTACATTACTGACATTTTTAAATGAGTTTTTTTCTGTTTGAATTTAGGAAAGAGTTCTCCTCCTTAAATTCCACATTACAATTGTGCATCTACATTCTTGATATAACAAATTTGCAAAAACATCACTTTGTACAACATTGTCATCGAACGATTTAGGAAAGCTTTCTTACATTACAATCGTACAAAGCTAAAACTTTGACGGCATATTTGTTATCATTATGATCAAGCAAAACACATGTACTTCTTGTAACAATCATAATGTGAAATAATTTCTATTGAGAGAAGACTTTTGTTTCTTAAATTCATGCGGGGTGACCAGCCACTTTGAAACTTTCACAGGATGTTTACCATGAAAGAGTAACATTGGTAATTGTACATTACTAACATTTTTAAAAAACGAAATGTTTTCTATTTGAAATTAGGAAAGAGTCCTCTTTCTTAAATTCAGCATTACATGTAGCATCGTACAAAGCTGAAACTTTTACAAGATATTTTTATCAATATTATTCAAGGTGAAATTAATAAAACCTTAAGAGTATATACACTGTAGCATTGACTACTTTTAGTTCAAATTCAGTAAACCCATTAGAATGTTGCTTGACCAGCTGCTTCTTGTGTTTATAGGACACCCGGTTTTAAACAGCAAAAACTTTCACAGGATGTCTACATGTATATCATTCAGAGCAAACAATCTTGTACATCACTATTATTCAATACGAAATTAACAAAACCTTAAATACAGCACTGATTACGTTCAGATTCAGAAAACGCATTAGAACGTTGCTACATAGTGTGAAAGGTACAGCATTGGTTATTCTATATTACTAACATTTTTAATTTAGGAAAGAGTTCTCTTTCATAAATTCCGCACAGAGCTGAACATTTAGCATTGATAAGTTTGAGTTTGCATTAGAATGGGTCGAGCTTGTTTAGGCAGATCATGGATCCCTTCATCGTTGCTTGATGGTCATGTGTTGTTAAGCAGTAGGTATCCCAAGATGAAGCGAACATATTTAAGACTGGGTCATCAGTAGGTTACAGCAGGAAATGACTCGTCTTGGAGGTGGCAAGCATCCCTACAGGAAAAACAAAATGAACTCATTTAAAAAATAATTCTTGAATAACTTTGGTGTTACTGCAATGTTCAAAGGAATTGTGTGGTGTCCCAACAAAACTTTTGTAGTAATTTGTACATATCATTTGAGTCTGTTTCACGGAACTGACGACAACGTCGATCTGTGATGAAATTTAAGACAGTTTAACAAGAGGGAGGCATAGAATTGGTTATTCTCAAACATTAATGCTAAGGTTCTGTAATGTTTAAGAAAAGTTAAAGATTTTTGAATTTAGAAAAGAGTTATTTGCCAAATTCTAGATCTCATCAGTTAATGTCTGTTAGATTATAACAAGGTATACTCTGTAATTTGGTCATAAGACATTATTTTACGAGTACATGTTAATGTTTGATCTTCATCGACACCCTGTCCTTGAATTTTGGGAATGCCAACAGGAAATAAACGTACATGTATTTCCTTAGAAATTATTCTACTTTGTCTATGTGTGCAAAAGTCCCTGTGAGTGATGATTACACCATTTAAAATATTTTCTAAACCATTCATTAAATTTTTTTTAACAAAGTTATTAAAATGGGTTTTACTGATCTCCAGGGGTTTATGCTCAAAATGTGGGCCAAGTTTTTAATGAGAAAACATACTTTTTCCCCTCATTGATCTCTAATCTGTTTATACAGTACTGATGTCATCTAGGCCTTGATTGCAGGCGTAAACAGGGCAGCAAATTGCATTGTAGTCATTTCTCTAAACAATCTGTACAAAGATAAAGTTGCACATTTATTTTAACACTCAAACTCATTATCATGGTTGGTGACCACAGATTTATACAATTGTTTTGAGTAGTATATAATCCATAAAAACTAAGTATTTTCTTATTCCCTGATATTGTACTCTTAAAAGCAATGAGACATGCAGATGTTTCGAGATTTTTTCCTTGAAAAAATAACAGATCTACCTAATGGTAGATGTTAATGCCTGGGCATTTGACAGTGGTTATCAAGAAAAGTCTCCAAAGGGAAAATCTATACTACATGTACATGTACATGTAGGTTGCAACAACTAAACCATGTCAACATTAGTGTCATTTAACCCTCCTACTACTACTACCAAGGGTCAAAATTAGTCAAAATGTTGATATACTTGCCAAGGTATATCTAGTGCACTTAAAAGTCAAACACTGTCAAACCTTACATGTAGTAAGTACATTTACAGGTCAAAATGAGTCAACTGTTTTTTTTACTGGTAAAAGCATTGTCTGGTATTGTTCAGGGTAGTCAAAATGAAAGCAAAAACAAGTAAAAAATTCCCCTGTGTGCACATTTGGGTAAACAGGAAGTTGACTGGTTTTGACCTCTACAGCAACTTTCCACTAAAGTGCATCAATATTAGGAGGGTTAAAGCCGTTTCAATCAACAAAAACAAATCGCTTCACAACTGACCTGAGGAATACGTGATTTTTGGAATCTCTTCAAACTAACTTTCATCTTTGTGATTGTAAGTAGGGCATTATTCGAATAAATTCATTGTGTTCATTAACAAGAACATTAAAAAAATGCTTTCAGATGTTTGCTTTCATTTTAATTTGTTGAATTAATTATGACCATGAAGCATCTAAGCCTTTTTTTTACACCTGTAGTTCACTGCATTGCTCAACCATGTTTTTTTGTTTTTGTTGCAATAACATTAAGGTTTTGGGTGATCACATGCAGTAAATGTAAATAAAACTCATCTGGATTCTATTCCTTCATCAGTGAAGACCAATATTAAATGAAATGCTGGACATCAGGGAAGGTCTGACTCAATGTACAATTCTTGATTTCACAGATGTCAATTGTACATGTATAATTGATGACATCTGCCTTACATATAAATGATAATTTATTTTTGCAATCATAGTGTATACAATTCACATTTTCAAAAAGAATTACTGTCTGCTAATTATTATACAGGATATTTGGAATATCGTCAATATGGCGATATTTCGATATCTTCAAACCGATTGCGATTGTCCACCCTAGTGTATACAATTCACATTCTCAAAAAGAATTACTGCATGTCAGACAAAATGTTTGGAACCATCAAGCAAGTTTAGATAAATTCAGTGCCATTGTCTCTCCCTTTTAAGATAATGTGCAAAACCTGCATAGGCCTATATGAATATGGTTACTTTCTTTGTGTAGTGATACGCTGCATGGCATAAGGGGGTAGTAATTTAAGAGCAACACAGTTGATATGAATACACTCAATTCTGCTTTATCTTACTCAAAATCTTTCTCCAACTCCTAACGGATTTACAATCACACATGTCTGCACTCTTGCAACGTCATGCCAAAAAACTGATTCCCACATTTGAAACTTAGTTTACCGTGAGAAAAAGTACCTTCATGAATTTATGAAGGGACACACCATAAATTAATTTTGGGACATTTATTTTTATTGTAAAACCATGCTCCTCATGAATTTTATGAACAGTATGTAATTTTTAATTATTTATTATCCTTTCCTCAACTAAAATGGTAAAATTTTCTGATAAAAAATGACGATTGCAGACAAGTGCACATTATCAAAATGTTGCCATATATCAACTATTTGCTAAAGTCTCGACTCCAGACTGGTTGGTTCAAGGAGAAAGTCTACTTGTAGAAGCAGCTTTACTGGCATTAACCCTAACTCCCTAAGCATTTTTACTAGAAACCTTCCTCAACCTATCAAATCCCAACACCATGGTTGACTATTGCTGGTTTACAGTACTCAACCCGTCAAACTCCAACAGGCCCTTAGCTGTTGGATTTTGATTGAGTGGATACACATGGCCCAAAGTAAAGTTTGAACACTGGAGTCACACAGTACTCAACCCATCATAATCCAACAATTGTTTTCATGCTAAAAAAACTTAACTATACAAAAACTAAAACACCCTATGGAATAAATGGTAGGTTCTAGTTGTATGATGTTAGACACAATGCCAAGCATACCTAAGTACAATATTTGCCTTTATCAGTTGTTTATTACAGCAGGTTGCATACACACTCTCCACTCAAAGTCTAACAATGTTGCATGCTAGTAGAACCACCGTCCTCACTCAATCAAAATCCAACACTGTTACTGCACACCTACAGTACTCATCCAGCCATATTCCAACACTTTACACATGCCATATCAGAAGTACACAGTACTCAACCCATCAAACTCCAACAATCCCTGGTGTTGGAGTTTGGCTGGATGGGGATCGTTAGGGTTAAAATACCCATGTCATACCTTCCCTTTAACTTGCTAAACCTGACGGAGAGAATGTCGAATACAACCGCCACTTGTCTATCCAAATATGACAAATATCACAGGTTTTCCTTTAAAACACGATAGAGATTTTGAGCAATGAATGTATGCACATCCAGTGAGATGTTGACCATTTTGTTGTCTGCTAAAAACACATGCTTAGACATTGTACACAAGTGGCGGTTGGCTAAGCCATTCTTTCCAACCTGACAGCAGTTATGAATTGAAATGGACATGCATTACCAATGGTGTACCTTCCCTTTAACATAATATATCTTAAACTTACCACTAAGATTCACAGAAATCCCTCAACAAGTTTACGTACTGTAGTGAAGGTACAACACCATCTGATGCTGTCATGGTCATTGGCCGCAGGAAGAGGGCAGCATGCTACACTGTTGAAGATATCATGTTATTCCCACAACCCAGCCAGCCAGAGATTCTGTTGAAAGATTACAAAACCTTGTTTAGATTCAACTTAAAGCAAAAAAAAAAGTAGTGTTGGGATGTTTACAAATACATGTATTAGGGTTTTCAGTTTGTACGTGCTTGACCGAAGCCCGCAACAAAAAACAATAACATTTTAATCTCAAAAATTCTACTACTTTTGCCCGTCGAAATCTTACATGTAATACTAATAGCTCATTGGAAAGCTTATAGTTTCAGCTATCCAACAATGTACATAAAATAGCAATCTGAACTACGTGCGAGAGCCTAGGTTTTTATGAATGAACCTTGCCCGCCCAGCCTTTCGCGAAGTGTTCCGAGATCGCGTGCATTCTGCCCGTAAAATTTGGTGCGCTCTGCTGAGGGCATCCACTTCGGAGCTGTCTCCGCGCCCGAGTACATTGTGATTGACATGAAAACGAGTTTCCATATTAAGTCAAAAGGCTCCTTTACATAGCCATGCTTGCTCGATCTCCATAACTACTCTACAACTGAAGTTACGAAGAGATAAAAATTAAACACCGTTTTTTGAGGTGAAATCTTCAAGTTGAAAGGTATGAGTAGTGTTTCAATGAATTTTACACCTCTTTTCTATCATATGTGAAAGTTTTGAGCCGTAATTGTGTGTAGTTTTGAGCGGAGAGTGTATTTTTTACACCCTTTCAAAGCTCTTATGAGGGAAACGAGCACGAACGCTGTGCGTGTGTATCATGGTGTGTGTAGGCTGATTCAACGGTTTTGTTGCCATTAGGGATGTACACAGTGTGTGGACAATCGGGCTTCATCGAATGCTGTATATCTGATTAAATAAAACAGGATTCCTCAAAAAATACTCGATTTTCTTGATTTAAAAACCATTGTATTTCTTTCATCAAGACCTTCAATTTGATATAAATATTGAGTATATTGGTTTAGAAAAAAAAATTCAACTGAAAACCCTACATGTATACACGAAAATAATTTCACTCAACGTTTTTTTTTTAAATCACAAAACTTAAAAATTGAACCTTCCATTTCCACAATATTTGGCCAGTCTTATATATAATGACATGAGACCAGTGGGCCAGCAATGCTATATCACGATTCTCAGGAAAATCAACTGATACATTTTTAAAAAAACTTAACCAGAAATTTTCTCTAATGCAAATTGCCATATTTTGGGTTACTTTCAGTACTAAATACAGGAATACCGGAAGTGGTCTCAAGACCGGTCTTGAGAAATATATCGTTGCAGTTTTCACAAAATGACATTCGTCCACGTTGTGGTAAAATTACGTTGCGAGATATAAGCGATTGAAGTTGGTCAAGTTTTAAAACCGCAGTTTCGATGTCATTGTAATATCGAAGATTATTAATTTTTACTTTGTTTGAAAGCTGAAATCTCAAATGATACGTAACTGTATTTGTTTTGTAGAGGAAAATAACTATAAATGAGTAACTTATAAACCAAACAGTCACTTCGTGAAAACTTAAGTTTTCACAAACTGACGTTTCCCGTGCATTAGTGTAGAACACACGTGTGGCGTGATCTAATTGTGTCACTTATGAAAACTTAAAACCAGTTGACTTAAATTTTACAAAAACTTGAAATGAAAGATAACAGTATTTTAAGTCCAAATATTGACTGAACTCATTTTCCAAATTGTTATAGCAATCCGTCACTTCGTGAAAACTGTGACGATATGAGGAACAATTTTTAAATTTTGTTTGAATCATGAAATGTTTAAGTGTTTACAAATATACGTTTTGAAGTAGAAATCATGGTCTAAAATGGATGCAAGCCATCAATGGAATTATTTTGGTATTTTTTATTCCAATAACTACCGTAAAGGAGACCTCCAGATACTCGTTTAAGGTGTTATGTTACAGTATGTCCATTATATTGAACTTGGAATCATTATAACTGCAAAAACATTTAAAAAAAACACCTTAAAAAGTGGTGGTTGGATACAACATTTTTTCCAACCGTGGTCAATACCAAGAGAGCTGATGCCAAAGGTATAAAATGGCTACCATACAATGACAGTACAACTTAAACGCCCACACTTTCTAATGACACAGGGTCCATGAAGTTAAGATGAGCTGGTGCCATCATATTGTTATGCCATTTTTTATACCATAATAATTTGGAAAATTGATGATGAATATAACCATGGAGGAAGGAACTTCCTCCATGATATAACTGGCACTTTTCTATCAAAATATGACAAATAATGAAATATCACAGACTGTCTTTTAAAAGAGGAAAATGTATGCACATCCAGTGAGCTGTTGGCCGTTTTGTACACATACATTGTGCATATGTGGCGGGTGGGTTTGACATTCTCTCCAACAATTAATATGTTACGTTTGTCTAATGTTTTTGTAGAAAAGGTACGACAGTAATAACTTTCAGATTTAGTACACCAACGGCGATACACTAGTCACTAGTATACGGCCACGATACTGGATGGCGAATAACGGTTCTCGCATGTCGTTGAACCAAATTCGTGCAACGGCCAACATTTTAAAATTCGATTGAAAATTTTTCCCAATTTAACAAATTAATTAAGTATGAGTACTTACCCAATAGATACTTTCGGTGAGGATGGTTTTCGTAGACTTATTAGCTCGATGTTTGTCGATTGATAATATCAACAACTCCGTCCACTCGTGTGTCTGTTCTGCAGTTCACACTCAGAGCGCCAAATTTGAACAACGTGGCGTTGTAGTCTAGTGACCCGACTCTCGCCGTGCAATGCATAGAGACAACTGGAACCTGTCTAAAGTACGATGATCTCTTTTTTTGGCAACCGCGTCCCCAGGGGGTAGGCCTAGTTCTTACTTCGCTCGTACCCACCGGTACAATCCACAAGATTTTGTGAAGGAAGTCGCAAACTATCATGGGTAATCCTTAAGCCAGATTGCTTATCGTCAAACACACACACATAATTGTTCACACAACCATTTGAGGAGTTCTCAAATCGTACCTAAATTAAGACTGTAAACTTAAATGTGTGAGTGTGTGGTTTTTCACACACAAAGCACGTGACGTCACGGATAAACTTTCTACTGATATATCAGTCTGTATCTCAATAGGGCGTAATAGTAACATTTGGGATACATTTTCTTTTTAACATTAATAAGAAATTTTGTGAGCAATTAAATAATGTAATTGCTCACTGAGTATACAGTACTAAACACACGTCAGTGTAAGGCAAAATTAAAATCAATTGTTTATCACCCGACGCGAGAATTTCATCAAACTATAAATTACGGTGTCATAAAATCTGTTAAATTCATGAAAATCTATAGTTTTTATACATGCACAATTCATGTATTAAAAACTAAATTACCACTGAAGGAAAAACATTTTAAAAAGGTGGGTGGTGGAAGAATCCGACCATTCACATGAAACTCTGTCTGCGCACAAACGTTTCAGTCAGTTAATGTAATTAAATAGTCTGTACAAACCCAGTAACCATGGGGTGCCATGGCCGAGCGGTCTAGTGCATTGGACTGATGGCTGAGTCGCCAGAATGTGGGTTCGAATCCTCACCGCGACCGTGGTGCTTGTGTCCTTGAGCAAGGCACTTTACCGTAATTGCTTCTCTTCACCCAGGAGTATAAATGGGTACCTGGCAATAGCTAGGGAAGTAACCTGCGATGGACTGGCATCCCATCCAGGGGGAATGGAGATATTCTCAGTCGCTTCATGCCAACGAAACCGGAGATAAACACCGGCCTGATAAGCCAATATGGCTCGAGACAGACTTTACTTTACTTTACAAACCTCGTAATTAATATTTGTGTCAGTATTGGTAGACGATTACTAAGGACTTGCCATCATTGATTATTTAGAGCAACACGTATTTTTGAAAGATGTTTCATTGTTCATATCTGATCCTTGTACAATGATCCTTTGTGATGATCCGATCTTTTATTTACTGTACAAACATTAAATGAATATACAATTGATTTTTTCAGTGAATGATATACAAAATAATCCTAATATGGAAGTGTGAAGGCCTGGGAGAGACTCCAACCATTTCTGTTGAGCATATGTTACAGAAACATAAAATAAGAAAATATATTTAGATTTTTAATGAATTGCGGCTTCGCCACTGCTTTTTATTTTTGTTTTCCCCCCTATTTTTGTATGAAAAATACCCTTTGTAAAGAAACATTAATAGTATTGCTTGACTAATTTAAAAATATTTGTGTTACATATCTGAATTTTAAAAAGGAGATCCACATGTCATCATTTTCATTCTAATGTGTAACAATTTTCACGCAACATCCATGCTGGTGTTGAAGAATTTTATGGACACAATTTGGGCCATTTAGCATACTTTTAGATACATGTAGTTTCAATAAAATGAAGGTGATCACACACACACACACACACACTCTCTCACATATGCCCACTTGTGGGGTACTCCTTTGTTTCGTTCTATTATCCCTGTTTTCGTTCTATTATCCCTTTTCTATTGAATTCCCCTGTGGGGTACCAGCATTTCTAAAGATTCTCTGTGGGGTACCATTGTTCCATTGTGTTTGGTACCCCACAACGAATGGCGTGTAAGTACACACACACACACACAAACACACACACACACACAATATTGTCTAAGGTGTAAACTGAGGACCTCCTATTGTTCCCCTCTTTTGTTCTCTTTGTTGTTGGACTTAAACATTTTGAGGCTTCTCCCATTAGATTTGTACACGTTTTCCAACCGAGGACATTTGCTAACAATAACCGCCAACCGAGGACCCATTGTTCCCTTTTGTTATAAGTCCTCGGTTTACACCTTAGACATACACACACACAGGTTATGTATAAGCTACAGAGAGGTCAAAGTTCCCATGTTTTTTTCCCAATAAATACAATCGTAAATACAAAGCAGCAGGTCCATCAATTTCCGCATCCTTTCCGTGTATGCAACATCTGCGCAAGGATCCTTGATACTCGGTGGTAACTAACCCCCTCCCTCCCCTGAATTCCTGGTTGGCTTTAAATAGTCACAGCTCGAATGATGGGATAGGGAAAAAATGATTGGACGAAGCAGTGCATAACATACCATTATTTGACATGTATTTTATTCAAATATTTAGGCCAACTCAATCGTTCATCCCTGGGCAAGCAATTTGGAAACGTAACTAGGGTCCAATTTCAGGGGGGAAGTAGGGGTGCATCACATTTTCTAGGGGGGCATGTCAATACTTAAATCCTACATTCTGAAATAGGGACCTATTTTTTCAAAATTCTGAATGGGAGAAACCTGGGGGAATTGACGGACCTCGGGTGGATGGGGGGACGTGCTCCACCATAGTTACGCCACTGCACTATGATTTCAGGCTCATTGGCCGGACGCAAATCGTTCCTCGTGCACAGCGCGTGTTATAATCGGCCTATTATGTAATCATTTAGGAGAGTCATCACCAGGGACGTTCCCAACTTAACTTTTTGGGGGCATACACACTACCCTCTAGATAAGGATTAATTGCTGGCTATTGGCCCAGCAGGTTCTTTCTTAAAGGTGTGAGGGCTTAACTTTTTGGGCACACAATTGTACATTGATTATGTTCTTCAAGCAGTCGGGGGATAATGATATCTGACAGGGCCTAATGTTAGCTTTAATCCGTTAATTGCTCGATGAGTACAAAATGAACTAGCCCCAAGTGATAGAGAGCCATTGCTCAATGAACTTGATCGACAATTTATGTTAAGCACTGACTGTCGCCTTGATCGTATGGTATACATTATCGGGGGTTCAAAATGGCGGCTGGTGACTTCATGCTTATTATTCGCTCCGTCCATGGCTGTATGAGGGCGCCATCCCGCAATACAGGGGTTCGTTGATGGTATTTTGTATTGTAAGCATTGAGCACCATTAAAATGGACGGTCATCAGTGAGCAAAAATTTCATGGTTTGCAAGAGATTCTACCTAAAAATTTTAAATGTTACGCCGGAGGTATTCAAGTTTTTCTGTTTTGTTTTGTAGTGTCGGTTGCCATAGTTTGGCAACCGTAACTACTATAGTTGTGTAGTATAGGAACGGTTAGCCTACCGGTTCGCGTGTGCTGCTGGCTCAATTCAATTTTCACTTTGATCATTCCAAACAAAATGACCGCTGAAATATCATTTTTCAGTTGTTGGAGTTGTTAGGGAAGGTTCAACATTTCCCGTTTGCAATTCTACATTTCATATTTGCCTTTCTTTCAAGAAATATACCATGGAGTGCCATGGTCCAGCGGTTTAGTGCATCAGATTTGTGTTCTGAATGGCCGAGTCGTCAGAATGTGGGTTCGAATCCCAACCGCGACCGTGGTACTTGTGTCCTTGAGTAAGACACTTTACCATAATTGCTTCTCTCCACCCAGAGGTAAATGGGTACCTGTGAGGGCAGAGTTGGTTATTGTGTTTGATTAGCCCTATATGCGCTGTAATGGCAGCAATTGAGCTGTATATATTCCTAGGCTAGGGAGCTGAGATGGTTTCAGGAATGATTAATGTGACTGATGAGCAGGGGTGATAATGTACATCGCTGTGATACCTCGTGTAAGAGCGCTTTAAAAATGCCTTTATTGTTATTACCATAAAACAAACTTATGAAAGTTTAATCACAATAGATGCTCATATTTTTATAAAACACCAAATCAGTTATTTTCACGTTCAAGGCCAGGAATTGCATTATTGTAGACCACTTTTCCTGAGTAAAGGGCACCGGAATGTGCAATTTGTTTCATCCGAACGTTGATTATTTCCCATTAGAAAGTTACCGGGTACAGTAATGTTCTGATCAAGAGGAAAACTGCCGGAAATTGATGGCAGAATAGCGAGGGGGAAAAAGGTTAAATCTGTTAAGGTCTACCCCCGACTAACCAAATCAAAGTCGCTGTAGGCATGCCCACGGGATTCTATCCCAAGCCGTGTTGGTTGGTATTTAACGCCCGTTTTGTTGGCATGAAATGACGGAGAATAACTAAGCGTGACGTAATGCGAACACTGTTTCATCATTACTCGACGATTAAAACACATACCAAAGTCGGTTCCCACCTGTTGGGTTACTTCTCCGGCTATTGCCGGCATGAGCGTTGATCCCCTCCACTTCTTATAGTGGATGAGGGGGATACAGGGCATAACATGTCCCCCACTTTTCCATGGCCCATAAATAAAAATTTGCAACATCAAAAAGCGCACAGAATGCACCACAGATCGTCCATCCAGAGGGGAACAATTTTCCTGACTGGATTTAAAAAAAAATTGTTTTGTTTTTCCCCAAAAATGATGTCTAAAAGTGGGTAGAGGATGTACGAACCCTGGTGCGCCCTCATATTGGCCAACTCTTGGATCCAACACTACCATGGTCGAGCGGTTTAGTGCATCGGATTTGTGTTCTGATGGCTGAGTCGTCAGAATGTGGGTTTGAATCCCAACCGCGACCGGGGTAATTGTGTCCTTGCATGAGCAAGACACTTTACCATAATTGCTTCTCTCCACCCAGGGGTAAATGGGTACCTGTGAGTTGGTTGTTGTGTTTGATTAGCCCATAATTATACGCTGAAAAGGCAGCAATTGAGCTGTATACTCCCCAGGGAGCTGAGATGGTTTCAGGAATGATTTATGAGCCTGATGAGCAGGGGTAATAATGTAATGCGCCTTGAGCACCAGTTTGGTGGATACGTGCGCCATATAAGTCCATATTACTATTATTATTATCGTGGAAGAGTAGGGGTTTACACCGGTGTTTCTGGTTCATAAGCAAGTGCCCTTATTTACAGGTTTCCTCAGGCTTCAGAGCTACAGTACTCTTTTGAGGTATCCTTGGTTTCATTACCAGAAATGTATATTATTATTACCTGGTCATGTCCAACCCCCCTACTTCTGAGTAGCGATCGACGCCCATAACTGCTGGTACCCATTTTACACGCATGGGTTGAGAAAAGCAATTACAGAAAGTGTCTTGCTCAAAGAATGACTCAAATACCACGGTCGCAGCCAGTATTCAAACCCACGTTCTGACGACCAAGCCATCAGAACACAAATCCGGAGCACTAAACTACTCGGCCGTGGATTCCGTATACGACTCGACCTCAACCTTAATTACACAAACAGTGTTATAGATCTTCTAAACCCTAGATGGATAGCTTATTAAATACTCAATGGATCATGCCGTTCAGATGTTTTTTTAAATATTTTTTTAATTTATTTTTTATGAAGGTCTCCCTTCACAAGGTGGGGACTAAACAAAGAATGGGAAATGGAGCGAAGAAAGAGGAATTTACAAAGTAGAAATATAACTGCTGATATTACATTTAGGCCAAACAAAAAAAGTCTCTTGTTTCTGGTCATAGGTCAACTTCGAAATTGGTGCAGTGGCTTTTTTTTGGGGGGGGGGGGTATCTTTTTTTATGTCAACGTGAATTAAGCTTGGGCGATATCGATTTTTTTCATCCACGATATATCGGCAAAGATATATCGCGATTTTCGATAATATCGTGATTATTATTTCATTCATGCATGATTGCTTTAGAGCCGATAACCCCGGGTATGTACCCTCAACAAGCATCAGAATAATTCGCAAATTCGTTTGCAGAGCATGAAGTAGTTCGCTTTTGGATCTCACTTCCAAAAGCTCAAAAGACTGTTCTAATTTTTGTTTCCATGGAATTTCTGACGTGACTCACAATGGCGATTTTTTGTTTAATAGCGATATATTTTTTTAATCGCAATTTGCCAATATCTCGATAACTTAAAAAGGTTCTCGATACTGTAATCGAATAAAAAAGGTATCGCGATATTTGATATTATCGTGTTATCGCCCAAGCTTAACGTGAATACATGTATATGCGATTACTGGAACTAGACCAAATTTTCCACAAAGTATATGAAGGCTAAGAGAGGTCTCACAAATCGGGCAAACCATTGGCGGATCCAGGGGGAGCTAAGGGTGCTGTAGCCCACCCTAAAATCGTAAAAAATATAAATTAAAAAAAAGAGAAAAAAAAAGAGAACTAGAGATTCAGAGTTTGTCTCGATACAAACTCTAGGTGTTCGGGAGGATGTAAGGTCAAATTGGGGTCAACTTTATTTTAATATTTTATGACAATTAACGGTCACCTTTTTGTAAATATTTTTCGACAATTAACGATCTGTACAATGGTACACAAATTGTGAATTTACCTCTTGTGGTTGTTGAGATGTGATTTTTTAAATATTAAACTTTGACTTCCGGTTTGGTTTGGACAGGAAGTAAGGTCAAATTGGGGTCATCTATTTGTAATGTCTTTTGACAATTAATGGTCTGTACAATGGTACAACAATTGTGAAGTTACCTCTTGTGGTTGTTGAGATATGCTTTTTTAAATGTTAAACTTTGACTTCCGGTTTGGACAGGAAGTAAGGTCAAATTGGGGTCACCTTTTTGTAAACATCTTTTGACAATTAACGATCTGTACAATGGTACAAAAATTGTGAATTTACCTCTTGTGGTTGTTGAGATATGATTTTTTTAAATATTAAACTTTGACTTCCGGTTTGGACAGGAAGTAAGGTCAAATTGGGGTCACCTTTGTGTAAATATTTTTCAACAATTAACAATCTAGACAATCGTGCACAAAATGTCAATTTACCTCTTGTGGTTGTTGAGATATGATTTTTTTAAATATTAAACTTTGACTTCCGGTTTGGACAGGAAGTAAGGTCAAATTGGGGTCACCTTTGTGTAAATATTTTTCAACAATTAACAATCTATACAATCGTGCACAAAATGTCAATTTACCTCTTGTGGTTGTTGAGATGATTTTTTTTAAATATTAAACTTTGACTTCCGGTTTGGACAGGAAGTAAGGTCAAATTGGGGTCGCCTTTTCATAAATATTTTTTGACAATTAACGATCTGTACAATGGTACAAAAATTGTGAATTTACCTCTTGTGGTTGTTGAGATATGATTTTTTTAATTATTAAACTTTGACTTCCGGTTTGGACAGGAAGTAAGGTCAAATTAGGGTCATCTTTTTGTAAATATTTTTTGACAATTAAAGGTCTGTACAATGGTATAAAAATTGTGAATGTACCGCTTGTGGTTGTTGAGATAAAAAAATTTAAATATTAAACTTTGACTTCCGGTTTAGACAGGAAGTAAGGTCAAATTGGGGTCAGCTTTGTGTAAATATTTTTTGACAATTAACAATCTATACATTGGTGCAAAAAATGTCAATTTACCTCTTGTGGTTGTTGAGATGATTTTTTTTAAATATTAAACTTTGACTTCCGGTTTGGACAGGAAGTAAGGTCAAATTGGGGTCGCCTTTTCATAAATATTTTTTGACAATTAACGATCTGTACAATGGTACAAAAATTGTGAATTTACCTCTTGTGGTTGTTGAGATATGATTTTTTTAATTATTAAACTTTGACTTCCGGTTTGGACAGGAAGTAAGGTCAAATTAGGGTCATCTTTTTGTAAATATTTTTTGACAATTAAAGGTCTGTACAATGGTATAAAAATTGTGAATGTACCGCTTGTGGTTGTTGAGATAAAAAAAATTAAATATTAAACTTTGACTTCCGGTTTAGACAGGAAGTAAGGTCAAATTGGGGTCAGCTTTGTGTAAATATTTTTTGACAATTAACAATCTATACATTGGTGCAAAAAATGTCAATTTACCTCTTGTGGTTGTTGAGATATGATTTTTTTAAATATTAAACATTGACTTCCGGTTTGGACAGGAACTAAGGTCAAATTGGGGTCACCTTTTTGTAAATATTTTTTGACAATTAACGATCTGTACAATGGTACAAAAATTGTGAATTTACCTCTTGTGGTTGTTGAGATATGATTTTTTAAATATTAAACTTTGACTTCCGGTTTGGACAGGAAGTAAGGTCAAATTGGGGTCACTCACAACTCGTGTTTCATCTACTTGTTAAGTTCTAAGTACATGCCAAGTTTCAAGTTCATGTGAAGTTTGCAAGTATGTGTTTGTTACCGGACAGTCGCGGGGGAGAAGAAGAAGAAGTAAAACTAGAGCTTAAGTGTTTGTTAGAACAAACACACGGTGTTCGAGTCAACTTCCGGTTCAATCAAATTATCATCGATGATGTCAATATCATATTGTGCAAGGGTTTATCATCTTTTATAATAACAATATCAATTTCATATTCAAAAGACATATCAATTTTGCGTTAGAATGTGTTGAATTTGAACTTATGAATTATGACCTCCTCATGATTATGAAAAAATAACAAATTTGTCAACTTATACATCAAATTGAAGCTATGAGATATGACCTTTTAAAATTTGTAAAAAATCGTTACTTCGTGTGCCACTAATTGGACCATTGGCAAGCATTTATGGTAACTCATTTCACAAGAATTACAAGCTATTAATGTAAGGAATTCAGTTGTGTTTTTTGTTTTCTAATAGGTCATTTAGTTCTTGAGATATTGGCTGTTGAACTTGGAAATGTTGTGAGATTTAAGCAATACATTAGAAATTAACAAGTGTGACTTGGAACACAATGTTTTTTATTTTAAATATTGACACTAGCCCAACACATGCTTTTCAAAAACCATGCTAGATGATAAATCAACATTAAAAATCACTCATATGAAAATAGTTTGCCAGGGTTGTAGGTAGCCAGATCAACCTATTCAGCGTTATTATGGGCATAAAGTCACAAAGTTGATTTAGGATAGAAGGGGACTACATGTATAGTAACTGGATTAAACTTGGCTGCAAATTCAAAGAGCAGGAAGTGTGGGTTAAATTGTTTGGGGGAGTTGGGGGTTACTGAAGACAATGAAGCATGGAAGACCATATAAATATTTCCCCTTTCCTTTCCTTCAGCTAATTAGCCTTTCATTAGAAAACAAGCTTATAACTACTACATGATAAAGTTGGAAGAAAGCTTGCATCCGTGCTTTCCATCTTCCACTGCCCCCCGCAGAAGAGGTTTTGTCAAAAAGTAAATAATTCCCAATTCAAACAAAATTAAATGTAATTATATCCACTGGATCAAATCTGATAATTGGTTGCCCTTTTCACTTTGTTTATGGACAAACCTTTAAATTTTAGATTTAAATGAAGCCAACATTGGTATTTATCTCTTGGTATTAAGTCTTGTACAAAAATAAATTTAATCTTTATTTATCATATACTTCACTTTCAGGTTAAGTTTATAACAAAAATATAATGATAAATTGACAATGATAGTGACACTGTAATCAAGCATCTCCTTATTGTGACATGCTTATAAACTGTCTTTGTTTTCACCTATACTGCAAATAATTAAAAAATAATGTATAAAATTTGAAATCAAATTCTATATTGATTTTTACATTTTCAAGGTTGTACAAATGATTGGCAAACTGTCTGTAGCTGCATCCATACTACAGAATTACAACCTAAAGATCAGATGCCATTTTGTACATAAATTGTTAGACATTGAAATAATCAAAGAGTTGTACGGGTGCTTGTAAATTGCTAATAAAGCAATGAAATACATATTTATTTTAACTGTCTGTTGGGTTTCATGACTTGACTTTTGTGGTTACACACTTCCCTCCCCCACAATCAATTGAAACCACTTTGTTGACCTGTTTAACCCAATCTAGAAATGAGTGTACATGGTCTTACACATGTAACAAGTGAAATGACTTCAGTGTAAATGAACCTAACCATGATCCTTTGTTGACAAGAAAACAGAATATATATCCACTGGATCAAATCTGATAATTGGTTGCCCTTTTCACTTTGTTTATGGAAAAACCTTTCAATTTTAGATTTAAATGAAGCCAACATTGGTATTTATCTCTTGGTATTAAGTCTTGTACAAAAATAAATTTAATCTTTATTTATAATATAATTCACTTTCAGGTTAAGTTTATAACAAAAATATAATGATCAATTGACAATGATAGTGACACTGTAATCAAGCATCTCCTTATTGTGACATGCTTATAAACTGTCTTTGTTTTCACCTATACTGCAAATAATTAAAAAATAATTTATACAATTTGAAAACAAATTCTACATTGATTTTTACATTTTCAAGGTTGTACAAGATTGGCAAACTGTCTGTAGCTGCATCCATACTACAGAATTACAACCTAAAGATCAGATGCCATTTTGTACATAAATTGTTAGACATTGAACTAACCAAAGAGTTGTATGGGTGCTTGTAAATTGCTAATAAAGCAATAAAATACATATTTATTTTAACTGTCTGTTGGGTTTCATGACTTGACTTTTGTGGGTTACACACTTCCCTCCCCCACAATCAATTGAAACCACTTTGTTGACCTGTTTAACCTACTTGTAACCAATCTAGAAATGAGTGTACATGGTCTTACACATGTAACAAGTGAAATGACTTCAGTGTAAATGAACCCAACCATGATCCTTTGTTGACAAGAAAACAGAATATATCCACTGGATCAAATCTTATAATTGGTTGCCTTTTTCACTTTGTTTATGGAAAAACCTTTCAATTTTAGATTTAAATGAAGCCAACATTGGTATTTATCTCTTGGTATTAAGTCTTGTATAAAAATAAATTTAATCCTTTCAGGTTAAGTTTATAACAAAAATATAATGATAAATTGACAATGATAGCGACACTGTAATCAAGCATCTCCTTATTGTGACATGCTTATAAACTGTCTTTGTTTTCACCTATACTGCAAATAATTAAAAAATAATTTATACAATTTGAAAACAAATTCTACATTGATTTTTACATGATTGGCAAAATGTCTGTAGCTGCATCCATACTACAGAATTACAACCTAAAGATTAGATGCCATTTTGTACATAAATTGTTAGACATTGAAATAATCAAAGAGTTGTATGGGTGCTTGTAAATTGCTAATAAAACAATGAAATACATATTTATTTTAACTGTCTGTTGGGTTTCATGACTTGACTTTTGTGGTTACACACTTCCTCCCCAACAATCAATTTAAACCACTTTGTTGACCTGTTTATAACCTATACTTGTAACCAATCTAGAAATGAGTGTACATGGTCTTACACATGTAACAAGTGAAATGACTTCAGTGTAAATGAACCCAACCATGATCCTTTGTTGACAAGAAAACAGAATCAATCTGCATTTATAATAAATGTACGCTCTGTATGTACGATTTAGTGACAGTTCAGAATGGGTGACATTCAAGGGTTGTCATTGGAATCGGTAATTTTGGAATAAAATGTCTGACCCGACCCCCAAGTTCTTGGTGATGGCATGTACTGCCACTGGTCATGAACCAACACATTTTTGTTTTTTGTTTTTGTATTTTATTTTTTTTATTCTTTGGTCTATCATTGCAGAGAAATTTCAGAGAAGTTCTAATTTATGTGAAAATAATTATATGTCACAGTGAACATGCTGTAAAAAATAATAGGAAGGTTTTATAAGTACATGGACAAAGAATAAAGTATTTGAAAATTAAGATAAGTTCTAATTTATGTGAATGGGGAAAATAGTGTATACTTTTAGAGTAGCTGGACCATTGAAATTGAAAAGGGCTTTGGTTTGTTTTCAAAATTGCACACAATTATTCTTGACAATGTGTAATAAATTAAAGAAATGTTCTCGCACGAAAGTGACATCAAAAGAGAAAGGTATTTTACGAAATTGCCGAGTCTCATATACTCATAATTATAGTTTCATGTGATTGTCAGAGATGTCTGAGAGAGGCCTCAGGGAGCAGGACCTACAAGTACATGTATTGTATCATGAATATTGTGCATTTTTCCTGTGAAATAATTGTCTATGTAAGTTGATTTGTATCTGAGAAGGGTAACAAATTAAGGAAAAGTGCAGTAAACAATCACTACTACACTAGGTTACTTATTTAATTTGTGCACAAACTGAAGATTTTTGGAGAAAACAAAAATTACAAAATATGGCATAAAGTTTCTACTGAAAAATTGCCATAACCTTAACAACTGAATTTTCCTATCCTTATTTATATTCTAAATACATTTTGGTGACATCTGTTCATATTTTGTTAGAAAAAGGGCGAGTTGTTTACTGGGGCGAGTATGTTCACGTAACTAACGTCACTCGTTAGTTAAACAGGCACAATGCAACGACGAATGGCCAGCCAACTGACGTTTAAAAAATGGCTTTTCTTGTATAAAAACACGAAGATAAATACAGGAAATTCTCTTAAAAACTAACTTCAAGATACTTACCCTTTACGAATGTGTTGGCGATCCATTCTTTCAGGAAATCGAAGACCTATTTTTGGGGTCAATACTCTAACGAGTCTAAAAAATTACGTCTGGGCCATGGGCACCACACACGCCGCAAACAGCGTCGATATCGATTGTACTGTACATGTAACTCCATTGTAACCAAAGATAGTGTAGCCTCATATTGCGCCATGCGGCGCTATACGATATTTGATTCTTTCATGCAACGTAACTAAAACGTTTTAAATTTGATTTAACAAAATTTGATTTAGCGTAATTCGACACCTGATGACATAATCATGACATCACAGCGAACGGTTTCGTCAGCTTGTTATGTTCTGTTCATGTGTTAAGTTTGAAGGCTGTAAATGCTTAGCAAGGATGCCTTTGTTACCGGACAGATCGCCACTGAGAAGAAGTAAAAAAAATTTTTTTTTTAAACAGTACAAAAACAATAGGTGTTCGCGCTGTGCGCTCGAACACCTAACTAGAGATTCAGAGTTTGTCTCGACACAAACTCTAGGTGTTCGGGAGGTGTAAGGTCAAATTGGGGTCAACTTTGTTTAAATATTTTGTGACAATTAACGATCTGTACAATGGTGCAACATTTTTTAATTTACCTCTTGTGGTTGCTGAGATATGATCTTTTTAAATATTAAACTTTGACTTCCGGTTTGGACAGGAAGTAAGGTCAAATTGGGGTCATTTTTTTGTAAATATATTTTGACAATTAGCGATCTGTACAATGGTACAAAATTTGTGAATTTACCTCTTGTGGTTGTTGAGATGATTTTTTTAAATATTAAACCTTGACTTCCGGTTTGGTGAGGAAGTAAGGTCAAATTGGGGTCATCTTTTTGTAAATATCTTTTGACAATTAACGGTCTGTACAATGGTATAAAAATTGTGAATTTACCTGTTTTGGTCGTTGAGATATGATTTTTTAAATATTAAACTTTGACTTCCGGTTTGGACAGGAATTAAGGTCAAATTGGGGTCACCTTTGTGTAAATATTTTTCGACAATTAACAATCTATACAATGGTGCAAAAATGTCAATTTACTACTTGTGGTTGTTGATATATGATTTTTTTAAATATTAAACTTTGACTTCCGGTTTGGACAGGATGTAAGGTCAAATTGGGGTCACCTTTTTGTAAATATTTTTTGACAATTCACGATCTGTACAATTGTACACAAATTGTGAATTTACCTCTTGTGGTTGTTGAGATATGATAGTTTTTAATATTAAACTTTGACTTCCGGTTTGGACAGGAAGTAAAGGTCAAATTGGAATCATGTTTTTAAAAATATTTTTGACAATTAACAATCTGTACAATGGTGCAAAAACTCTGAATTTACGTGTCGTGGCCGAGCGGTCTAACTTACCGGATTCAAGTTCTGGTGTTAGCAACAGAATGTGGGTTCGAATCACGGCCGTGACACTTGTGTCCTTGAGCAAGACACTTAATCATAATTGCTTCTCTCCACCCAGGGGTTAAATGGGTACCTGTGAAGGCAGAGTTGGTTTGCTCTATATGCGCTAGAAATGGCAGCAATTGAGCTGTATACTCCCCAGGGAGCTGAGATGGTTTCAGGAATGATTTATGAGCCTTATGAGCCTTATGAGCAGGGATAATAATATAATGCGCCTTGAGCACCACTTAGTTGGTGGATACGTGCGCTATATAAATCCACACATTATTATTATTATTATTATTGTGGTTGTTCAGATATGATTTTTTTAAATGTTAAACTTTGACTTCCGGTTTGGACAGGAAGTAAGGTCAAATTGGGGTCATGTTTTTGTAAATATTTTTCGACAATTAACAATCTATACAATGGTGCAAAAAATGTCAATTTACCTGTTGTGGTTGTTGAGATATGATTTTTTTAAATATTAAACTTTGACTTCCGGTTTGGACAGGAAGTAAGGCCAAATTGGGGTCACTCACAACTCGAGTTTCATCTACTTGTTAAGTTCTAAGTACATGCCAAGTTTCAAGTTCATGTGAAGTTTGCAAGTATGTGTTTTTTTGTGGACAGACGTCGGGGAGAAGAAGAAGAAGAAGAAGTAAAAAAATAAAAAAAATAAAAAAACGTACTAAAACAATAGGTGTTTCGGGCACATGCCCGAACACCTAAAAAGAGAGAGAGAGAGGGGGAGGGGAGAACGCACTCTCATTTCCCCCTCACTGTGCTTTGTTTTTCTCTCCCTTTGATTATTTCATTGTAATTTTTGTAGTACTGAAAAATAATTGTTTTTGATTCTCAGCCCCCCCCAAAATAATTTTTTTTTCTGGATCCGCCCATGCAAACGGTCATATCCCTATGTGAAAAAGTTTTAAACACAGCACGGCAGATTTCCAATCGATCCAGCAATTTTGGCTGCAATTGGACATCGTTTCATAGCAAATGAAAAATACTGACCCACGGGTCTGAGCCGACGCGCGCTGAGTCCAGAAATCTGAGCCTATTTTCTGCGGGGACAGATTATAGCAAGGCAGTAGGATACAAGTAAGAAATTCCAAAGTGAGGCCTTATTTGCTTGGGGGACAGTTTACTGCACATTCTTACTCCGTCATTGAAAGTCAACCAGGAACGCAACCAGAAAAAAGGAGCACAGTCAAGGGAATATCATCTTTCATAAATTCTGTTTAAAAATGTAGTAAAAAATGTTTGTAAGTAATTAATTTTCTTTAATATTTCAGTACATGTTCAGATAACAGTATGATTTTTGTGAGATATACTGTGTTCATATAATCAGTACCAGCCCGCATGATGATTGTTGGGGGGGGGGGTTAAGTGGTTAAAATGCCCCGCCCACTCCCCCTTGCTAGACAACCAAATTTCACTTTCCATACATAAATATATACAAATTATATGAATCATTATTTCTATGTCTAATCTTCCTACTGTAGCTGCACTTTAGTGGCAAGTAGCTATAGAGGTCAAAATCAGTCAAACTGCCTGTTTTGACTGTTGACCCAAATGTGCACACATGGGCATTTTTGACTGGTTTTACTGTCATTTTGACCACCCTGAACAATACCAGACAATGCTTTTACCAGTCAAAAACGGTCGACTCATTTTGACCGTAAATGTACTTACTGCACGTAAGGTTTTACAGTGTTTGACTTTTAAGTGCACTAGATATTCCTTGGCAAGTATATCAACATTTTGACTGATTTTGACCCTTAGTCACAGAAGGGTTAATAAATAAATAAAACAGTCAAAGGACCCCGAGTTGTCAAAATACAAATTGTTTGACTGATTCTGATGTCATTTCTTGAGTTTGTAGATACCAATTGCCAATGTAGTGAGTGAGACAAGTACCAATGTTGCCCAAGCAGGCGTTAGCGAACCAAAGTACTCCGAGATGGCCGTCTGGGGAACAAAACAGAAACATAAGTAAGACTAATTGCGGTGACACCGTGTGAAATTCTCAATTGAGTAGTAATTAGTTCTGAAAAGAACTGGAGGTTACAACTCAACGTTTCGATCAGTATGCTCTGATCGTCCTCGGGAGAAACAGAAACATGTCAAATCAGATGTCATTATCAGAGATCGATTTTGTTCAAAAAATTATGCATCTCATAAAATAATTTAAAAAAAGTTACATGAAAAATTAATATGTGATTGTTGTATCATGCATCCATTTGAATTCTTTTATCTGACTTCATAATATACTACTCAAAACAATTTAGGGAACACCGGATTTTTAGCATCAAAAATTGGGCCATGGGCAATGATGTCATGTACCAGCAATATTGACACAATGGTCGTGTTCAATCTGCCACACATGTCTAAATTCTTTGTTAACTCATCAATTCTGTGAAACATTGTGTTTATCTGAAATAAATGGTCTTGCTCTAACTGAGATTATTCCGGTGTTCCCTAAAATTGTTTTGAGTAGTATATTAGTAAAAATCTAGCAAAAGTTAGTAACAGTCCACGTAAATTTTGCTAGGTGTATTGGGGCCGCTGTTGTGAACAGCGCTGGGGTGAAATCTATAGTTCTGGACAAATCCGGACAAATCACACCCCTTCAGCTTATTATTACTGGTAAAATCTGTACATGTATTAACTCTGACCCCTTACAGGTATTTCACAGACACCCTGCTGAACACAATGCAACAACAGAAAAGTATGCAGAATGATTGGTATTTTTAGGTGTTCGAGCTATAGCGCGAACACCTCTTGTTATTGTTCGTTTTTTTTCCTTCTTTTTCTTCTCCTTCTTCTTCTTCTTGAAACATATCCAGAGGCAAAAACATAGTTGCGGAGTTCACAGAACCTTAAAACTTAACACATAGTTAGATCTTAACATGTAGTTGTACCTTAAGTTGTGACGTCATAGTGAGGTCATCAGATATCAAATTACACTAAATAAAAGTTTAATATTTTTTCAAAAAACAGTTTAATATTTTCAAAAAATCATATCTCAAAGAATGTTTCACAATCTTTGCACCATATTATAGATCTTTAATTATGTGATTGTTCGTACAAAGACGTGACCCCAATCCGACCTCTCCTTCCGGTCGAAACCGGAAGTTGAATATTTAATACAAATCATATCTCATGAACCACAGAAGATATTTTCACAATCTTTGCATCATCTTAAAGACCTTGAACTATGTCACATTTCTTACACAGACATGACCCCAATTTGACCTCTCCTTCTGGTCGAACACGGAAGTTTAAGTGAACAACCATTCAGAAGTATATGTACTATATAATAAGCACACAGCCCATTCCGCGTGTGAACGGCCTTGACACACACAGGCATACAGTGTATAATACACTGTATAAACTGTATTACATTCACTCTGCACAACAGTATCTAATTAGAATATAATACATCGCAATATATGTTCACCATGTTACATTTCATTGTTATACCTTTTCTGTACGAACGTAGGCGCTCTGTAAACTATGAAAATGGACTGTATAATAATCTGTAAATATATTTGTACAGCCAAAACATAGTTGCGGAGTTCAAAGAACCTTAAAGCAACAAATAGTTAGACCTTAACATATAGTTCCAGGTAACGTTGTGACGTCATGGTGAGGTCATCTAATGAATTATTACGTAATTAATTATAATTAAAACAATATATTTTATATCTCGTGAACCACAATAGATAATATCTTGATTCCTTCACAATCATACAGAACATGGAGGACTCGACATTTGATACAAAGACATGACCTTATTGAACCTTACTTCCGGTCCAAACTGGAAGTTCACGTTCTTTATAAATTGACTCAAATCTGAAAGGGTATTCGAAATAACATTTTGGGTATATATGTTAAGTGGGATCTGCTTTTTTCAAAAATATATTTGGTGACGTCATTGCTCTTAAAAAATCACTTTGTGCTATCTCAAGAAAATAGATGGAATTGACACCCATATTATGAGGAAAGATTTTGTGAAGTATGAATGACGTCACATGATTGAACCGGAACTTACGGTTCGAAGAATTTAAAATTATATGGGATGAACCGGAAGTTAATGTATTCAGTATAGCACATTATATGTTTTTTAAATTATATATTATGAAAACTCATATCTCCCGAACTAAAGCTTGTTTTTTAATAACTTTAGGTGATGACGTCATCACATATGATGCACACTCGAACACCCTGAGTTTGTTTTTAACAAACTCAATACCTCTAGTTCCCCCTTTTTTTGCTAATCTTTTTTTTTCCACAGGAAAATATGTGATACATGTATACACAGGAACCAAATTTCCTATATACAAAGTATGGTGGCTAAGAGAGGCCTCACAAATCGGGCAACCGTTCATACCTCTATGTGGAAAAAGTCGTTTAAAACACAGCACGACAGAATTCCACATCGATCCAGCAATTTTGGCATCGATCGGACATCGTTTCATAGCAAATAAAAAGTAAACTAAAAATGGTGACGCGCGGTTCTGAGGCGACACGCGCAGAGACCAGCCACAGGAGAAATATTTTTGGGGGCCTTAAACTCAAACACTGGCAACATTCAGAAACCCTTAAATCATAATTTGTAATGTGCAGTTCAAGTTGATGACAGTGCAATGCAATACAATGAGTATGTACTACACATACAATGTCCATAGTACAGAAAGCGAAACATTATGCGAATATAACATCAGAGATTCTGATTGCAACTGTTATCCTCCTCAATATCTAGCATTTACCATGTTGAAAAAAAGCGATGAAGAAAAAAAAAATCACACCGCCATTTTGCCTTTCACTTTGGACAGCCTTTTGAGATATGGGTCATGTGATCAATATGCAAATTAGGCTCACAATGTGCACCGATTGCTGGGTAAAAATGGTAAAATTTGTCCACGAAGAAACTATTTACCCAGCCTCCTCGACGGATTATCCAGTCTGCGAAACGTCGGACAAGGAACTTGACTATCTCTCTGACGAGCTGGTTCACCCAACCGGGGAAATTCTGCCGTAGAATATTCTCCATGCCCTGTTTGACGGAACAAAAACAAATACTTGCTCATCAATGGTACAGACTTGTAGTGGGGTACTTTTTCATGAGTACGAGTACAGAAAAATCTACTCAAATATGAGTACGAGTATTAAAGCTCTAACTCTATAGTTTTAGTCATGAGTACGAGTACGAGTACAAGAAATGTACTCAACAATCAGTGCAATTTTTGAAACAACCCATTCAGGCCACTCCAAGCCATTAGCTGTTGCCAGTGGTCTCCTATGGTTCCCCTTCTGTGCACTGTCACACCACTGAGATTACAGGGTATAGTGGTCTCCCATTGATACATTGCAGGCCATACTAATATGTTCAAACATTTACAGTGGCCTTGGGTGACACACAGTTGATTTTGTAAGATTACTTGGAAAGGACAGCGGGCTTGTACATGTATGTACTGAAGGTTGCTCAAGAGCAGTATTTTGTGGATCAGAGTGGCCTCCATGTGTAGGAGGGTTTTAATAAAAAAAATATTGTTGACAATGAAAATTAAAATGGGTATCCGGGTATCCTAAGTTTCTTGATCCGGTTCCAAAACATATTCGAAAACGCACATCCCTAGTTCCACCACAAGAGGGCTACAATGCGCATAGAGAGAATACAGCAATGACTTACCCTAACACACATTCTGTATGCGAAATAGAATAATCCAATGATACGTCCCCAGTGAATTTCCCCGTCACCAAATATAACATGTGCGACAGCTATGATAGCTTCTATTGGGGAATCTGTCGGCACAGAATTTATCATTCTGAAAAAAAAATAGATTTTTTTATATTATTATTATTATTATTTTACATTTCTGGTAATGAAACCAAGGATTACTCAAAAGCACACTTAAGCACTGTAGCCTGAAGCCTGAGGAAACCTGTAAATAAGGGCACTTGCTATGAACCAGAAACACCGGGGTAAACCCCTATTCTTCCACGATAATAATAATAATAATGTGGACTTACATAGCGCACGTATCCGCCAAACTGGTGCTCAAGGCGCATTATATTATTACCGCTACTCATCAGGCTCATAAATCATTCCTGAAACCATCTCAGCTCCCTGGGGAGTATACAGCTCAATTGATGCCATTTCAGCGCATATACATGTAGGGCTAATCAAACACAATAACCAACTCTGCCCTCACAGGTACCCATTTACTCCTGGGTGGAGAGAAGCAATTATGGTAAAGTGTCTTGCTCAAGGACACAAGCACCATGGTCGCCGTTGGGATTCGAACCCACATTCTGAGGACTCAGTCATCAGAACACAAATCCGATGCACCAAACCGCTCGACCATGGCACTCCACGATAAGTGTTCTGGGTTCTTTTACATGCATTACTTTAATAATCTATTACACGGGACCTATGGCTTAATGTCCCATCCAAAGGACAAAGCAATTATGGTAAAGTGTCTTGCTTAGGGACACAAGAGTCGAGACTGGCCAGGCTGGGATTCGAACCCGCATTCTGACAACACCAGAACTTGAGTCCGATGCACTAAACCACTCGGCCACGACACTCCATGACACTCAGATCTGTAGGCACGGAATTTATCATTATGAAAAGAAGAAAAAAAGAGTGAAAAAAATGTTTTTGGGAAGGTACAACATTTGTATTTTGAAAAGTACTAGCTGAGATGTGCTATGGACAACTGAAGCACAATAATCACAAGAATTCAAATACCTACGGGTCTACATCTGGTTGTTCTACAATTTATTAAAGGGAAAATATCGTCATGAAATCAGAGCAGACTTTCAACAGGGCATGGAATCGGTGTTCTAGTTTAAGATGGTCACAGTGACTGAAAATTACTGGCTCATTTATGGAGCAGCAAAGGTAATATGACCTTATCATGTGGGGTATTATTTTTCTAATCTAAAACTAGCACTCTGATTCCATGCCCTGTTGATCATGACGATACTGTCCCTTTAAGCTATTAAACAATGGTATCGACAATACCCTTGGAGAAAAAAAAGAGTGGGTATACTATACCCAGACCTGTATGACTCGAGTCTGACTCAAGTTACTTTTTTAGTGATTCGGACTTGAGTCACGATGTACACTCAGGTCTATGACACAGACCCAGAGGCAAAATGCCCTGTTGAATATAAACCAACCCTATTAAAGGGAGGATGGCCAAAGTCATGGTACAGCCAAGCCTTTTAGAAGCCTGGCCAGGCCCAGGCTACCTGGCCTCCTAATTTTCATTTGTGAGTCCTAATCCTGTAACAATACAGTACCTGCCAATCAACATAACCTGGGCTTCTGGAGGGCCTAGCCCAGGCAAGCAGAGCTCATTATATAGGCCAGTAGGCAGTGGAAAAGCCTGGGCCTGGTCGGGCTTCTCAAAGGCTTGGCTGTACCATGACTTTGGCCCTTGTCCCTAAGATTACTACATGTAAATATGAACAAATTGCCTCATAAAAATTTGAAAAAAAGGTCTTTATCCCTGAACCTTCCCAAATCCTCCAAAATCCTATGTGCTGAAGTTAAGGATTTTGAAGGACTGGGCTTATTAGGAAATTGCAGTGGTGAAGGATTTTGAAAGATTGAGGGCAGATGTGATTATTTGCTTGGTGGATTATGGAGGATTGAGGTTATCAGGCTATATTTGACACAGGATGAAAGTGGAGGATTGAGGTTATTAGGCATACTTGCCATCCTTCCTCCATGGTACATGTACAACCATGTTTGTTGTAGTGATTGCAAGGTCAGTGCTTGGGTCAGTGGACACTGTTTATTGCTCCATGCATGCAGGGAGGGTCCCTGGCCCATGTACATGTATCACAGATTAGAAACACGTGTGCATACATGTCATCTACATACAATGGTAGTGGTCATTGTGCTTGCTTTACTACTGAAGGATTTTGGAGGATTCAGGTTATGTGTAAGCAAGTGAGCCTCGGGATTTAGGAAGGATTCAGGTTATGTGTAAGCAAGTGGGCCTAGGGAGTTAGGAAGGATTCAGGTTATGTGTAAGCAAGTGGGCCTAGGGAGTTAGGAAGGATTCAGGTTATGTGTAAGCAAATGGGCCTAGGGAGTTAGGAAGGATTCGGGTTATGTGTAAGCATGGAGCTATAAAAAAGAAGCAAGTGGGCCTAGGGAGTTAGGAAGGATTCAGGTTGTGTGTAAGCAAGTGGGCCTAGGGAGTTAGGAAGGATTCAGGTTATGTGTAAGTAAGTGGGCTTAGGGAGTTAGGGTTAAATAATTAAAAAGTGACTATATACACGATAAGATCGTAACGGTGGCAGAACCACTGTGAAAAAAAGAAATTATATTAGACGTCTCATCCAATATTTTGTATTCTTGCTAAAGTTTCATTTTGTATGGACTCACAACTCATGCTTTATGATTCAAGACTCAGACTTAAACTCGCCACTGAGGACTTAGACTTGAGGTTTAAGGCATTTTTCGTTATTTCGGGAAGCAGATACCCGCAAGTGGAAATCTTCGGATAGAATTTTGTAAAAACACGTAAATACTCCAGAGTTTCTCTCGTTTTATTTAAATCACAATAAATGTGGACTTACTGTAATACTCTGCCTGCCTGTATATTAAAAATGACTTGTCGCGTCCGCATTCCCCACACACATACAAAAATAATTCATGGGTCCAACACTCGCACTAATCCAATAACTGCGAACAATAGGCACAAATACCAACCTGTGATACTGGCAGGACGGCGGTAAACTCAAAACAAACTAGATAGCCTACATCAAACAAAAGCCGGCAAAAGCTGTCAGCAAATGTTACTTCTAAAGTCATTATCCAAGTTTTCTTCATTTTGTTAAAAAAAACAATTGTAGACTTCTGTTTGTGTGGGTTAAATGTTCAGTCAGATTTTTAAGAAGTCGTTTACGGGTAACTGGAACCTAAAAAAATGGAACTTGGCAATGACAGTTTCGGTCGGGTATCTGGGTACCTGGATACCCGGCACGACCATGTTAAGTTTAGCCCTCCTACTACTACAAGGGTCAAAATCAGTCAAAATGTTGAAATACTTCCCAAGGTATATCTAGTGCACTTAAAAGTCAAACACTGTCAAACCTTACGTGTAGTAAGTACATTTACAGGTAAAAATGAGTCGACCGTTTTTGACTGGTAAAAGCATTGTCTGGTATTGTTCAGGGTGGTCAAAATGACAGTAAAAACCAGTCAAAAATGCCCCTGTGTGCACATTTGGGTCAACATTCAAAACAGGCAGTTGACTGGTTTTGACCTGTTCAGCAACTTTCCACTAAAGTGCATCAATAGTTAATAAAGTGCATCAAAGGGTTAATATACCGCACCCAACTGGCATTTACGCCCATGAATAATTTGTTAGCAAGAGGTACCTTTGTAGTTCTCTGTCTTGATCAAGGATATCTCCAATCTCACGAAGGGTTGAACCGACCCTCCTCCATACCTCTTCCTGGCCCGGTGGGACCACACCCAAGTCCTCCGCCCGAGGCGCATTCACGATGGAATCCCGTTCGAACCGGTCAATGATGAAATGGCGAAGGAGGACGGTAGCTTGGTCGCCTATCTCCTGGTGGCTGAGTTGGCGTTGGAACTGTGGAATGCCTTCGTCGACATCTGGTATAAATGGGTATAAATGGGTACCTGTGAGGGTAGCATAGTGTTAGCCAGAGGGGTGTCTGGGTGTCTTTTGGACACCCTGTTTAAATTTTGGACACCCTATTTCATCTGTCATTTACATGTAATTAGTATTGTGAACAATTTGGACACCCTGTTTTGAAATTTCCAGCAAATTTGGACACCCTATTTCTAAATCCTGGCTAACACCTTAGAGGGTAGAGGTTGATATTGTGGTTGAAAAAGCTTCTGATGTGCTACGGTAGCTCAGGGCTGTATACTCCCCAGGGAGCTGAGAAAGTTTAAGGATTGATATTGGCCCAATGACCATGGATAATAATGTAAAAGCGCCTTGTATCCTTTGGCAAATTGGCGCTCTATAAATCCAGTTATTATTTACTATTATTAACATCACAATCAGAGCAGACTTTCAACAGAGCATGGAATCGGTGTCCTAGTTTAAGATGAATACAGTGACTGACAATTACTGGCTCATTAATGCAGCAGCAACGGTAATATGACCTAATCATGTAGGGCATTTTTTTCAGTCACAGAGTTAATCTAAAACTAGCCCCCCGATTCCATGCCCTGTTGATCGTGACGATATTTTCCCTTTTAAGTTCGAGTTAATTTTGACCCCTGTGTTAAGTATATCTTGCACACACCGGGAAGTTACCCATAATACACTGCTTCTTCTGGAGACCTTTCGCGTCAGGGTTTCATGCATTGTTCTTGGAGTACTTCGACATAGACCAGGTTAACTGGCACACCAAATTCAGATATGTAATAGACATTTATGTTAACCCTAACCTTCCCAAATCCTCCAATGTCCTCTTTGCATAACTGAAGGATTTTGAAGGATTGAGGGCAAATGTGATTATTTGCTTGGTGGATAATGGAGGATTGAGGTGATCAGACTATATTTGACATTGAATGAAAATGGTGGATTGAGATTACATTGTACAATGTTGGTCTGTCCAAAAAATGATTCTGGAGGATTGAGGTTATTAGGCCTACATGTACTTGTCTTTTCGTACATTTGATACCATTTGATACCATCATTAACCCTAACCCTCCTAAATCCTCTATAATCCTCCGGAGGATTTGGAGGATTTTGGAGGAATGAGGCACGTTTGAAAATCACCAATTGGAGGATTGTGGAGGATTGAGGAGGGTCATGCATTTGATAGTGGAGGACTATAAAGGATTGAGGCAGTGAGCTTCATGCATAAACTCAAGTTGGAGGATTATGAAGGATTGAGGCAGTGAGTTTCATGCACAAACACATTTCGGAGGATTATGAAGGATTGAGGAAGGTACCTGGTAATTAAGGCTAGGGAGTTAGGTTTAACCCTAACCTTCCCAAGGATTGAGGTTACATGCTACATGCTCTTTGCTAAAGGGAAGGATTTTGGAGGATTGAGGTTATTAGGCATACTTGCCTTTCCATGGTACATGCACATCCATGTTTGTTGTAGTTATTGCAAGGTCAGTGCTTGGGTCAGTGGACACTGTTTATTGCTCCATGCATGCAGGGAGGGTCCCTGGCCATGTACATGTATCACAGATTAGAAACACATGTGTGCATGCATGTCGTCTGCATACCAATGGTAGTTGTCATTGTGCTTGCTTTACTACTGAAAGATATTGGAGGATTGAGGTTGTGTGTGGGCAAGTGGGCTTAGGGAGTTTGGGTTTAACGTCTTACCATCTATTGGTGTCTCATCGCCACCTTCAGCCATACTTAACTGTTGTCACTCAACCTAATCACTTCTACTAAAAAAAAAAACACAAATGAAATCATAAAATTGTGACATTTTTCTTTAATTTTAAAGGGCAGGTCAACATTTGTGAGTCATTCCACCAGGTTGGGGCAAGCTTTGTGATAGGTGTCCCTTGTTACGTTGGTAAATGCACCTTTTATTATGACTCATAAATTTACATTATTGTAATTTCCTATTCAAGGCACAGACATTGATTTCATTCTAATTTGAAGGAGAACTGAGAATGTGCACTCATAATAAGGATAATGAATGGTACATCTACCTACGTAACAAGGACACCATGTCACAAAGCTTGCCCCAACCTGGTGGAATGACCCAAGAATGTGCACTCATAATAAGGATAATGAATGGTACATCTACCTACGTAACAAGAACACCATGTCACAAAGCTTGCCCCAACCTGGTGGATTGACCCAAGAATGTGCACTCATAATAAGGATAATGAATGGTACATCTACCTACGTAACAAGAACACCATGTCACAAAGCTTGCCCCAACCTGGTGGAATGATCCATCAATGTGCACTCATAATAAGGATAATGAATGGTACATCTACCTACGTAACAAGGACACCATGTCACAAAGCTTGCCCCAACCTGGTGGAATGCCCCTAGAATGTGCACTCATAATAAGGATAGTGAATGATACATCTGCCTACGTAACAAGGACACCATGTCACAAAGCTTGCCCCAACCTGGTGGAATGACCCAAGAATGTGCATTCATAAACAGGATAATGAATGGTACATCTACCTACGTAACAAGGACACCATGTCGCAAAGCTTGCCCCAACCTGGTGGAATGACCCAAGAATGTGCACTCATAATAAGGATCCATAATGAATGGTACATCTGCCTACGTAACAAGGACACATGTCACAAAGCTTGCCCCAACCTGGTGAAATGACCCAAGAATGTGCACTCATAATAAGGATAATGAATGGTACATCTACCTACGTAATAAGGACACCATGTCTCAAAGCTTACCCCAACCTGCTGGAATGACCCAAGAATGTGCACTCATAATAATTTTTGGGGGTGAACAAAATGAACAAGGTACATTTTGGGGGGTTAACAAAATGAACAAGGTACATTTTGGGGGGTTAACAAAGTGAACAAGGTACATTTTTGGGGGGTGAACAAAGAGAACAAGGTACATTTTGGGGGGTTAACAAAGTGAACAAGGTACATTTTGGGGGGTGAACAAAATGAACAAGGTACATTTTGGGGGGTTAACAAAGTGAACAAGGTACATTTTGGGGGGTGAACAAAATGAACAAGGTACATTTTGGGGGGTTAACAAAGTGAACAAGGTACATTTTGGGGGGTGAACAAAATGAACAAGGTACATTTTGGGGGTTAACAAAGTGAACAAGGTACATTTTTGGGGGGTGAACAAAATGAACAAGGTACATTTTGGGGGTTAACAAAGTGAACAAGGTACATTTTTGGGGGTTAACAAAGTGAACAAGGTACATTTTTGGGGGTGAACAAAATGAACAAGGTACATTTTGGGGGTTAACAAAGTGAACAAGGTACATTTTTGGGGGGTTAACAAAGTGAACAAGGTACATTTTTGGGGGGTTATTTTTATGTGTTATTTTTCTCCCAAAACCACACTTGATGGCGTATTCAACATCTAATAATGTAATACCCTAACATAGCTTAACGTTACCTGTTTTTTCAACAACTTAGTTATGACAATCGAGATTATGAGGAAGGGCGCAATAAAAATGAATGAACAACCCACCGATCTACTGTAGGGCTGGGCTCGTTGACGTTGACGTTGTGTTCCGACTCAGTCAATGGTCCCGACTCGTAAATTATAAATTTGATTTTAAAAAAATCAATAAATACACAAAATGCGTGGATCAAAACACGTTAACCGAGTTAATGTTTTTGTTCATTAATTTTAGCCAATGGGAACTATTTTACAAAGAATGTTTTGGTTGTCGGGCGCCGATACTGGGTGATTTTCACTAACCAGAGGGCTGAAATGCTAAGTTGGGAAGCCTGCAGCTAATTTAGAAGTCGAAGGTTAAATTCCTGCCAGTTTTTTTTTCTTTACACACAGATGTATATTCCTGATCATAGATGTATATTCCTAAAATATGTTTCCCTTTGGATTTTTTGATTGTTTTGATTTCTCACAAAAAGTGTCATTCAATGACCAAGTAGAGACTGTGTACACATTTGGCATGAATGTATGTAAATGTATCTAAGGCTTTATAGGTATCAAAGTTATGTAAATAAATCAACACGTGAACGTCTGAGCTTAATTTGTTTTGCAGCATCAGTTGATGATCCAATTCAGATTTGATTTTTGTTTTCAAGTTTTCTTGAAAATAACAACATATCAGACGGAATAGCTTCTCAAGATGTTTAATAATAATAATAATAATAATAATAATAATAATAATAATAATAATAATAATAATAATAATAATAATAATAATAATAATAATAATAATAATAATTATAATAATAATAATAATAATAATAATAATAATAATAATAATAATAATAATAATAATAATAATAATAATAATAATAATAATAATAATAATAATAATAATAATAATAATAATAATAATAATAATAATAATAATAATAATAATAATAATAATAATAATAATAATAATAATAATAATAATAATAATAATAATAATAATAATAATAATAATAATAATAATAATAATAATAATAATAATAATAATAATAATAATAATTTGTAGCGCGCACATATCCACCCTGCTGGGCGCTCATGGCGCGGAAACAAACAAAAAACATGAATACAAACAATATACAATGATAGCATAGGGAAAAAATTGTGTACTGAGATACATGTACTTACAATGCAATTACAAATATATATCATCTTTGAAGAATTGTGACATAAGATGAGTTTTAAACATCGACTTAAATCTAGTTATACCATGACAAGATTTGAGTTTAGTTGGAAGATGATTCCAGAGTATCGGAGCCGCAACAGAAAAAGACCTATCACCCCAGTTCCGTTTTGAAGTTGGTTCATTTAGGAGTGACATGTTGCTGGAGCGCAAATTGCGTGATGGAGTGTAGACTTTAAGCAGTTCAGAAATATATAAATTGGAGCAATGTTATTAAAAGATTTGTGAACAATTAGCATAAGTTTAAAAACAATTCTCTGTGAAACCCGAAGCCAGTGCAGTTCTTTCAAGATTGGCGTGGTACTATCTCAAATCCAAGCAAGATTGGCAAACACCTTTTAAAGCAATAATATTACTCATGGTGTATAAGTTTGACATATTTATGATATTTAAAGGTTTAATGATTTGGACGTCTTGATGTGGTAGATTGATAGTTGTAAAAACAAACAGACAAATAAATAACTAAACAAATAAATAAACAAAATTGTAATAAAACAATTCCCAATTTGTTTGTTTCCAGAATCGAGCCGAATGTTCGTATCAGTTATTGAAATGACACCATAGAGTTGTACACTAATTACTACTCAATTGAGAATTTCACATGGTGTCACCGCAATTAGTCTTACTTTTCCTCCTCACCATGCAAAGCTACAAGTTTTATCAGTTATTGGAGTTGAAGACGTTAAATGTTTGGCTCCAATGTGTACTCCATCTGTAAAATGTCTTTAAATGAATCCATACTTTACGAAAATGTATCGAAACCAACCTGTAAAAGTGTCAGCTCAATTCGTGGTGTCGTTTAACAAGGAAATAGTGAAAATGCATTGACATGTGCTTGTATGCATTCTAATGTGGAAAATTAATCAAGACCTTGATCCAGTACTAATTTCTAATATATATTCTCGTTTCATCAAAAAAATAGCATGTCAGACGGAAAGGTTTCTTAGGAAATTTGGTACTATATCATCCACTTCACATCATCCACTTCACATCATCCAACTTCATATCATCCACTTCACATCATCCACTTTATATCATCCACTTCACATCATCCACTTCACATCATCCACTTCACATCATCCACTTCACATCATCCACTTCACATCATCCAACTTCATATCATCCACTTCACATCATCCACTTCATATCATCCACTTTACATCATCCATTTCACATCATCCACTTCACATCATCCACTTCACATCATCCACTTCACATCATCCAACTTCACATCATCCACTTCACACATCCATTCACATCATCCACTTCACATCATTCACTTCACGTTATCCACTTCACATTATCCACTTCACATCATCCACTTCACATCATCCACTTCATCCCTGGAGAACCTCTATCACTCCGTCGCTCTGTAGCTTCATTGAGCCTTTTCTACAGATAGTACTATAGAATGTGCTCCAATGGTCTTTTGCTGGTTGTTCCACCTAACTGTACCTTTGGCCACCCTACACGTTTTTATTCACATCCATATACAGTAACTGTCCCCAAAGCAAATACTATGAGTTACTCATCCAGTTTCTTCCCACACACTGCCTCTCTTTGGAATTTCTTACCTGTATCCTGCTTTCCCGCTACCTATAATCTGTCCCACTTCAAATGAAATATCAACAGTTATCTTTCTACTTTGTGAATTCCTCTTTTTCTTAGCTTCCTCTTCCCCCACTTTGTTTAGTCATCACCTTCAGTGGCCTTTGTATGGGCCTTGTGATGGGTGACCTTCATAAAAAGTAAGTTTTGATATTGTAATTCAGTAATTTTCTGATCAGGTTATTACCAAAGGTGTACAAGACACACATATCTTTTTTTTTAATTTCAATTTTAGCAAACCTTTAAACACAAACTTGACTTTTGCGTGATTTCCTTGACGTATATTGTTGCTGCCTTCAACAGTTTATCTAATCATTCATTAACATCTCGAGGACGAGCCTACGCGTAATCGATCGCTTCTCTAAAACAGACAAAAGATGAAATCTTTACATTGTAACACTGTCGGGCAATGTCACTTAATTGTTGGATAAATTACCCCTTTGTGATCATTGTTTAATGTCTGCCGCCCGGAAGTTCAACCTTGACTCATTTAAAGCCTCTTGCAACGACGCTTTGTGTTTTATGGCTACTGTTAGCCAGTATGTATTTTCTATGATTTGTTTGTATTTAAATACTGTCAATTTACTGAACGTCTGAGTTTAATTTGTTTTGCAGCATCAGTTGATGATCCAATTCAGATTTGATTTTTGTTTTCAAGTTTTCTTGAAAATAACGACATATCAGACGGAATAGCTTCTCAAGATGTTTAATAATAATAATAATAATAATAATACTAATAATAATAATAATAATAATAATAATAATAATAATAATAATAATAATAATAATAATAATAATAATAATAATAATAATAATAATAATAATAATAATAATAATAATAATAATAATAATAATAATAATAATAATAATAATAATAATAATAATAATAATAATAATAATAATAATAATAATAATAATAATAATAATAATAATAATAATAATAATAATAATAATAATAATAATAATAATAATAATAATAATAATAATAATAATAATAATAATAATAATAATAATAATAATAATAATAATAATAATAATAAAGATTTGTAGCGCGCACATATCCACCCTGCTGGGCGCTCATGGCGCGGAAACAAACAAAAAACCATGAATACAAACAATATACAATGATAGCATTGGGAAAAAATTATGTACTGAGATACATGTACCTACAATGCAATTACAAATATATATCATCTTTGAAGAATTGTGACATAAGATGAGTTTTAAGCATCGACTTAAATCTAGTTATACTATGACAAGATTTGAGTTTAGTTGAAAGATGATTCCAGAATATCGGAGCCGCAACAGAAAAATACCTATCACCCCAGTTCCATTTTGAAGTTGGTTCCTTTAGGAGTGACATGTTGCTGGAGCGCAAATTGCGTGATGGAGTAGACTTTAAGCAGTTCAGAAATATAAATTGGAGCAATGTTATTAAAAGATTTGTGAACAATTAGCATAAGCTTAAAAACAATTCTCTGTGAAACCGGAAGCCAGTGTAGTTCTTTCAAGATTGGCGTGGTACTATCTCAAATCCAAGCAAGATTGGCAAACACCTTTTAAAGCAATAATATTACTCATGGTGTATAAGTTTGACATATTTATGATATTTAAAGGTTTAATGATTTGGACGTCTTGTTGTGGAAGATTGATAGTTGTAAAAACAAACAAATAAATAAATAACTAAACAAATAAATAAACAAAATTGTAATAAAACGATTCCCAATTTGTTTGTTTCCAGAATCGAGCCGAATGTTCGTATCAGTTATTGAAATGACACCATAGAGTTGTACCTCCAGTTCTTTTCAGAACTAATTACTACTCAATTGAGAATTTCACATGGTGTCACCGCAATTAGTCTTACTTTTCCTCCTCACCATGCAAAGCTACAAGTTTTATCAGTTATTGAAGTTGAAGACGTTAAATGTTTGGCTCCAATGTGTACTCCATCTGTAAAATGTCTTTAAATGAATCCATACTTTACGAAAATGTATAGAAACCAACCTGTAAAAGTGTCAGCTCAATTCGTGGTGTCGTTTAACAAGGAAATAGTGAAAATGCATTGAGATGTGCTTGTATGCATTCTAATGTGGAAAATAAATCAAGGCCTTGATCCAGTACTAATTTCTAATATATATTCTCGTTTCATCAAAAAAAATAGCATGTCAGATGGAAAGGTTTCGTAGGAAATTTGGTACTATATCATCCACTTCACATCATCCAACTTCATATCATCCACTTCACATCATCCACTTCACATCATCCAACTGCATATCATCCACTTCACATCATCCAACTGCATATCATCCACTTCACATCATCCACTTCACATCATCCAACTTCATATCATCCACTTCACATCATCCACTTCACATCATCCACTTCACATCATCCACTTCACATCATCCAACTTCACATCCTCCACTTCACATCATCCAACTTCATATCATCCACTTCACATCATCCAACTTCATATCATCCAACTTCACATCATCCACTTCACATCATCCACTTCACATCATCCAACTTCACATCATCCAACTTCATATCATCACTTCACATCATCCACTTCACATCATCCACTTAACATCATCCACTTCACATCATCCACTTCACATCATCCAGCTTCATATCATCCAACTTCATATCATCCACTTCACATCATCCACTTCACATCATCCAACTTCATATCATCCACTTCACATCATCCACTTCACATCATCCACTTCACATCATCCAACTTCATATCATCCACTTCACATCATCCACTTCACATCATCCAACTTCATATCATCCACTTCACATCATCCACTTCACATCATCCAACTTCACATCATCCAACTTCATATCATCCACTTCAAATCATCCACTTCACATCATCCACTTAACATCATCCACTTCACATCATCTAACTTCATATCATCCACTTCACATCATCCACTTCACATCATCCACTTCACATCATCCACTTCACATCATCCAACTTCATATCATCCAACTTCATATCATCCACTTCACATCATCCACTTCACATCATCCAACTTCACATCATCCACTTCACATCATCCAACTTCACATCATCCAACTTCATATCATCCACTTCACATCATCCACTTCACATCATCCAACTTCATATCATCCACTTCACATCATCCAACTTCATATCATCCACTTCACATCATCCACTTCACAGCATCCACTTCACATCATCCAACTTCATATCATCCACTTCACAGCATCCACTTCACATCATCCAACTTCATATCATCCACTTCACATCGTCCACTTCACATCATCCACTTCACATCATTCACTTCACATCATCCAACTTCATGTCATCCACTTCACATCATCCACTTCACATCATCCAACTTCATATCATCCACTTCACATCATCCACTTCACATCATCCAACTTCATATCATCCACTTCACATCATCCACTTCACATCATCCACTTCACATCATCCACTTCACATCATCCACTTCAGTTATTGAAGTTGAAGACGTTAAATGTTTGGCTCCAATATGTACTCCATCTGTAAAATGTCTTTAAATGGATCCATACTTTACGAAAATGTATAGAAACCAACCTGTAAAAGTGTCAGCTTCCCACATACTGCCTCACTTTGGAATTCCTTACCTGTATCCTGTTTTCCCACTGCCTATAATCTGTCCCAGTTCAAATGAAATATCAACAGTTAACTACTTTGTGAATTCCTCTTTTTCTTAGCTTCCTCTTCCCCCACTTTGTTTAGTCATCACCTTGAGTGGCCTTTGTATGGGCCTTGTGATGGGTGACCTTCATAAAAAAAAAGTAAGTTTTGATATTGTAATTCAGTAATTTTCTGATCGGGTTATTACCAAAGGTGTACAAGACACACATATCATTTTTTTTAATTTCAATTTTAGCAAACCTTTAAACACACCTTGACTTTTGCGTGATTTCCTTTACGTACATTGTTGCTGCCTTCAACAATTTAACTAATCATTCATTAACATCTTGAGGACGAGCCTACGCGTAATCGATTACTTCTCTGAAACAGACAAAAGATGAAATCTTTACAATGCAACACTGTCGTACAATGTCACTTAATAATTTGATAAATTACCCCTTTGTGATCATTGTTTAATGTCTGCCGCCCGGAAGTTCAACTTTGACTCATTTAAAGCTTCTTGCAACGACGCTTTGTGTTTTATGGCTACTGTTAGCCAGTATGCATTTTCTATGATTTTTTTTTGTATTTAAATACTGTCAATTTAGCTCAATAATATTTTGGTTGTTTTATGAGAAAGATATTCTTACATTTTTTTCTTCTTATTTTTTTTGCTCGATAAAACGCAGTATCTACCAAAAATAATACACTTATGTATATTTAAATGTATACTGCAAAATCTGTTTAAAAGTTTCTTAAATCGAAGAATGAATAAGCCTTAACAAAATATACCTATTGAAACATATTTATGTTGGTAAAAATTAAAAGACCTCGTTTAACAGAAACACAAGTCACTCTTACTGAATGAAGACTATCATATTATTTAAATTTGTATCACAAAATAGTCGTCGGTTTTCCATATTTGCTTTCTGCATCAGGCACTGCTGCTTATGGGGAAAATAAATAAATATCCATGGGCAATTAATCCCGTCAGTGAAGTTGAAGGTATTATTAACAAATTTTTGGAGCACGGGTATTAAAACATGCGGGTGTGTTGATTTTTACATCAGATTTAACTATAGACGATGACGTCACAAATAAACCAATAGATGATTCGCCGGCATACCGCCGGTCAGAAAACGCAGTCTAGCCGTCGTCGGCCGGGCAGTTCCCGGTGTGTGGTTGTACTTGTATATACCGATACTTCAAAATAATTCCAATTATACCCGATACATTTGATCCCAAAACCCGATGTAATTTCGTGCTCAAGTTTTCTGGGCAAATCTCCAACAAACACCGGCGGCGTTTCACCTTTCTCAGTGGAGTTCTACCTAAGGGGATTTTGTAAAACTTTAGAATTAGCATTCATCCTTTTTGTGGAGCCGACAGCATAGCAGCTTTCCGGTATTGTCTCGGGGTGGTTTCATTCAACTCTTGTGAAAATATTAAAATAATATCACCAACAATTTCACTGAAAACTGTAATTTGATGTGAGGCAATAGCTCTCTGTTAACATCGGTTATAAAGTGAAAGCTTAACTGTTGTGTTTCAAGTGGATTCGTCCTGTCGAGATACATTTATTCTTTTACAAGACTTTGACGGCACTCATCGTAAGAAAACTCCACCCAAATAGAAGATGATTGGCCCGCAATGTATTGGAACCATGGCCGTTGTGCTTTGGGGTAAGTGTTTTCGTTCTTATATGAACTTAATTCTATAAGTCATAACTGAAATACACCATGACACCATTGTTGTGTTTGATTAGCCCTGTATGCGCCAGGGAGCTGATGGTTTCAGGAATGATTTATGAGTCTGATGAGCAGGGGTAATAAAGCACATAGGGACTGCACAGAGATATGCGCTATATATGAAAAATTAATGTTTATTATTATAGATCATTGTTGTCGTTCATAAAAACCTCATAAATGTATTTGTTATTTACACGGTTTCATGGTCGTGTAGCAAAATCCGACAGTTCGAAAGATGCACTCTGTTAATAGTGCTTTTCGTAGCTTATTCAAGGGCGGCGGAATGATTTTTAAAGTGGTGGGGGGGGGGGCAATCCAAACCAGCGAGCGGAGCGAGCCAGCAAGCGAAGCAGCTTGAGGTCCGGGGCCCGGTTAGGTGCCCCAGGAAAATGTTCATCCAGGAAGCTTTGTGTGAGCATTTGTGTGCTATTTCAGTTTCCAAAATGTAGTTTTATTGAGATTATTTTGTTTTGTTTTTTACAAAATAATATTGCTTCCAAATTGCCCATCTGTGTTAATAGTGCTGGGCGATTAGTTAAATTCATTACTCGAATAATCGCACAGCAATCACTCGCGAGTACTCGATTAATCGCGAGCATATGACCGCATTTTTGTACATATCGTACAGCTGTTTTAAACCTTGATTTAAAGCCTGCAATCCCGGCCAAAATAGTTGGGACACGTGTCCCCTGTCCCCCGCTTCAATGTATTGTCCCTGAGACAAAGACAAATACTGCGGTTTGTTTACGTCTGGCCAAAATGGTTGGGACACGTGACAATAAACATACCCTCCCCTGTCCCCGCTCCCCCGCCCCCACCCCCGCTCCCCTACCCCCGCTCCCCCACCAATGTTGTTATCTCCAGCCGGAGCACAGACCGCGCAATGACAGCCAACATTGTCCGGGGGCCGGAGAGCCCGGCGAGATTTGGCCGGGATTGTAGGTCATTGGTTATTCCATAGAGAAAGTACTCTATGGTTATTCCAGGCGCGGATTAAAAACTTTAACACATTTGAAGTAATATAAATTGTTGATAAATTTGTCACCGAAACAACGGTTACTTTCCCCATTGTTATTAGATTCAGGATCACACTGAGACATTGAGGTTTTAATAGATCACCAGATTAACATTTGATGAAATAAATTCTCACTCGATAGTCTTCCGCATGGGCGATGATCCCGGGAGAACGGGTGACATCCCCCGTGATGACACTAATGGCAATCCCCCCCCCCACAATAATTATCGCCCCTCTAGAAAAAAATGTACTCAGAAAACATAAGGTCACATTTTGTCCTATGTAATTTTATTACAAACACCCCCAGTAGCCTATTTAGCCTAATGTTTGTCTTAAAAGCTTTTTTTACGTATTTAAATCAAATAAAAAAATATGTAGAATTAATACTGCAACTCAAAACATATAATTATAACACATGTAATGTTTTTACGAGGGAGGGGGTGTCAGTTGGAATCATGGTCATGGGTTCTAATCCCTACCGCCCCCCCCCCCCCCAATCGTAACAAACAATTCTGGTCGTCCGTAATGGCGTACGAATGCTGCCAGCAGAGACAATTTATCAGATAGGTTGGGTTAAGGTTTTGATACTAATTGATGTCGACTGAGGATATATTGTCCCTTTGGTTTAAAGAGTTCGCTGTAAACACATCCCCCACACTCGCGTATCTGTTTTCCATTGTGATAGCAACCGAGGACCTATTGTCTCTTATGTTATAAGTCCTCAATTTGAATGTGTATACATGAACACACACACACACACACAACCCGTTCAACATTAATGGTAAACGTATTGAATCTGCCATTTTTATATCATTACAAATAAATATTCAAGAACTGAATATAAACCAATACCGGTAACATGAAGAATTGAAAATTAATTGAAATACCTAAACTCGAAAAAATTAGCGTTCCTCAATCAATCGATGATGAACCTCCATTTATGGCAAACAGACAGATGAATCGGTGGTCTAATGGATAAGACGCTTGCCTTCTCTGCAGTCGGTCTATGTTCGAATTCCGACTGCTTTTTCTTCTTTTATTGCGTAGCAATACAATTCAACCCTTTATTTAAGTAGGTTTAATTTAACCTGTCTGATACCAACATGGTCCAGATGGCGCAGCACGATGGCCGGACCACTGGAAGTATCAATCGCGGGGCTTTCGCAGCTGGGACACACCGGTTCGAAGCCCTAGAACAGACCTAATTCAGGGACATGGCAGCTGTGGCAGCAGCAACGGTTTGGGGGCCGCCATGTCTCTCCCCTATTCGATAGTTGGTTACGGTGCGGGAAAGTAAAGGAGCGACCGGGGTTCTGCCGATTCCCCAGAAGGGTGCTAAGGTGGTTATCACGCTGGGTTCGCCCAGAAGATTCAACTCTCCCCAATGCCTGGTCATCACTCTGACTAACTTTCTGCAGAAATTAGTTTTGAATATAATAATATTTTGTATTATTATTGTTATGTTTTAACCCGATTGAATCAATCACAAATCATGTCACTTTAAAAGTTGCCGAGTACGAGTACGATTAGCAATAACTACTCGCACTATTACTGTGTAGGTCTATGCAGATTATATATACACTCACTGGCCATAAGTATTGCAACATCCCCAAATTTCCGTTTGGAGAACTGTGTTACAATAATTTATTTTATTTTATTTACACTACTTAAGATTTCTTGAAAGTGCCTGCACAAAATTAATAGTTTTTTAGTGTTTGTAGGCGAGCAAAGATTGTTCAGTTTTAAAACGAATGCATTTTACACGATAGTCTATTTCGTCAATTTATAGACTTTCTGCACAGTGACTGGCATACTAATAAGTTAAAACGGCGTTGTCAAAAATATAAAATAAAATTAGTAAAGCATGACTTCATGACATAGAAACAAAATAGAAAGTGAAGGACGCCCCCAATTTGTGGTATTCTGTCAGTCAATAAGGTAGGTAAGGTAATTAATAAGTTAAACAATGACCATCAGAAGGACTTTTGTTCTTTAGCAAGTATATGTGTGACATGTCAATGTGTCAATTAGCCTTAACTTTCACCCTCTGGTCCTCAGAGTTCAGAATACCAATAAACTGCTGGCGGCCATGTTGTAAGATGGCTGCCACGGCCGTCAAGGACCAATATCCAGACTTGTTCATAGTGTATTTGTCTACCTGTATATTAGATTTGGTTCTATCAAAAAGTGCACAATTCTTGTGAAAATGTTAGCTATGCCGCCCACTAATTTGGAAGTTGTCAGTTTTACAAATAATAATTTTCTTTTAAACTTTGGTAAAAAAAAAGAGCAATTTATAAATACACAAGTGGTTTTGTTAAATGCATTTAACAAAATGCACATATGACAACAGATGCCAGACATGATAAGGAATGTATAGGAGACATGATAAGGAAATATTATTCTGGCTGAGATGTTGTTTTAATGAATCAATCTGATTTAGGATTCCATTAATATGGAATGTCAAATAATAAATTATGAAATTATGAAATTAGCAATTAAAATATCAATTTAAAAAATAAACAAAGTTAATAAATCAGACAATTGAAAATTGTAATAAAACTACAAATGTTCTTTATTCAATGCATACATGATCTTCCTACTCCTGCAATGATAGAGAAGCTGACACACAATATTGTTAACGACTGAGAACTTAACCTTCTCAGATCATCACATCAGAGTGTTGCTTTTCTGTGTCGAATAACTTTGCATTGCACTCCAATCCTAACATCAGTTATTTCAGGTTTTAGGTTTCAGGTTGATTTATTTCCACAGTATTAAACCAAAGAAAGTTAATCACAGAAAGTTACATGTAAATGAAATATATAAAGATGTGAATAAAGTAAATGTGATACTGCAGAGGGATCCATTAAGAAGCAAAGCTTGTAGACAATGGTCCCTATAAAGCAAGCACGTACATTGAGCCTATAGAAAAAGAGAAAAAAAGAGAGCATACCATTGGGAGGACAAAATAACAGGACTCAATGCACATGTTGCTTACAAAACTAATTTAAACATACAGATATGAACAAACAAAAACAGACAAGTACCTAGGGGCATGGACTACACAATACAATAGGCCAGCGAACTGGGTTTAAAATGAACAATTGCATTACAGAGATTCAGCGATAAGCTTCCAACATAATGGATTTGTATATACGCTTAAAAGTATAAATGTTTAAAAGTAGAAATTTATTTGTATGGTTTGGAAACACTACTTTCAACATGTGCCATTTTCAGTTTTCCTGAAACATATTAGTAAAATAAAATGTTGCATTTTAAAATATACATGTATAAATATATTTAAAAAACTAACAGCTTTCCATAATCAAAAACATTATATGGTAAATCTGGAGGGGAAATGTAGTTGGTAATATTAAATAATTGTTACTATAAAGTGTGCTATCATTTTTAAGAAAATTGGAATAATTTCCAGTTCAAATTCAGAAAATAGCACTCTTTCCGAAGGAACAAAAATGCTCCTAGAATATCATTAAAATCGCCTTCCTGATGTCGCCATTGCAAATTCATGTCATGAGTAAACAACAAGTTTTGTCCAAAAATCATATAAATAACACCGACAATATCGGCGCTCGTTATAGGCCTAACGTTAACGTTGCATTTGTACAGAACAATTAAATGATCGAGTTATTGTCTACAGACTATTTTACTTAATACTTGTGAAAGGAAATTCCACTTTTCCGCTCCTCTGCACATCCCTTGACATGACAACCTATGGCCGCACATCCCTTGACCATTGTTGCACAGGTCATCTATATTTTGAATTGATTTTTATTAAATCGTTTTTTCGGAACAAAAAATGTTGTGTGGCGTATTCAGCCATTTGAATATGTACGTATCAGTCGACTCGTCCACACATTGCATAAAACACGAGCGCCAGACGCGCGTGACGAACTTCAGCCTATCCATAGGTCGACAAGGACGTATTTGCCCTTTGGGTCAGATGAGATGTAGCCTCTAGTCAAGGCGCACGCGGCAACCCGGAACACAACGCACGAAAAAAAGACCACGCACGCGACTGGTGATGCCACGACGAGAGCCTTTATCAGTCCGTTATGTGGTCTCATTATTTTTCTTTATGTTAAATACATAATTTGAGAAGGTCCTGATTTTGACCACCGTTAATACTGTATATGTAGTATGAGTATTTGTGTTTGTAACCAGTGCAGTTCATGATATTTTAAAACTGAATCCAACATTCTCCAAATATGGCAAACCTATTTACAAATTTTAATTTTAATGATTCCTATTAAAACAAATGTACACAAATTTAGTAAAATTATTATATTATGAGAGGTTGGTCAAGGGGAAGGGTAAGGACGGAGCGACGTTCAGGAACGGTCATTTAAATTTGAATCATCCCCCCCCCCCACCTTTGTCAATACATTTAACCACTGACGGCCGTCTGATAATTCTTTCCGTTTCATAGCTCGATGGCATATAGGAAAATAGGCCGAAGCAAAAATGGGCCGGGGCTGTAATCCTCAGTGAAGAGTGTATATGGAGTGCCATGGTCGAGCGGTTTAGTGTGTCAGAATGTGGGTTCGAATCCCAACCGCGACCGGGGTACTTTACCATAATTGTTTCTCTCCACCCAGGGGTAAGGGTACCTGTGAGGGCAGAGTTGGTTGTTGTGTTTGACTAGCTCATATGCGCTGAAATGGCAGCAATTGAGCTGTATACTCCCCAGGGAGCTGAGATGGTTTCAGTAATGATTTATGAGCCTGATGAGCAGGGGTAATATATAATTGTAAATGGTAACTATTCCATCAGTTCCATGACTGTACATATATTATAATATTACATGTACACCGTATTCACGTTGTGGCTTTATTAGTTAAATAAGAATGTTGAATTATGTTTTGAGGTTTGGAGTTTTTCAAACCAAATTAAGCATGCACACATGTTTCACAATCTTTCCCGTAGCATTATTTGGGTCGTAGGGACAAATACATGTATTTGTACACGCTTGTGGCTTCCCTTCTGCACATTTCTCTGTTTATGTGTTCAGTGGGTGTACTGCATGCAATACGGATCTTGACTGAAGGCCGAATGGTTCCAGGTTAAAGAAGTGACTGGTAAAAGAGTTGCATATGTATCGCTGGATTGGAAAGTCAAAACTAACTGGTATACATGTAACAGTATGTTTTTATTGTAACATCAGAGCCAATTACCCATTTTACTGTACTGTAGACTCAATGGTACTTGTCAGTCAAAATTTCCTTAAATTAAACCAATAACATAATGTACCGAGACTAACAAACAAAAAACATAAATAAATTTGAATACAATATGTGCATAAAGATTGTGTTGTCTTTATTCTTGTGTATATATTGAATGGTCTAGTTTTCATTTCACTTGCATTAATTCTGAAAAGGAATACACCATTGATAGAAGAAAGTTGCAAGATAAAAACTATTCTAAGATTTGTGATCATCAGATTTAGACAAAAATCCCTGAGTTTAGTCATTATTTAAATAAAGACTTGAAATTGTGTTTACGTGTACATTTTAATTGATAATAGTTTTATTGAAAATATACTTATTACAATAAAGACCTAAAGAAGATTAAAATGTTGTCAATATCTGTCTTTATTTGTGTTTCTCATTCAAATAATTTAACAGACACAGTCGGTTAAATACACGTAGTTCAAATTAATGCATCACCCAGAAACAATCAGGATCGAGTTTTACGGGACATATATCTGTTTTACACCATCAAGGCCAATTTGCCAACTGGCATTTTTTTCAGGGGTGTATGGAAGCCGGACGAATATCAATGTTCTCCACACTGTACTTTATTAAATAATGTTAAAGCATCAAACCTTTTTTTGAAAATTAGAGTGCTTAAAGGGAAAAAAATTACTTATAGTCGGCAAAATGACTGACTTTTAGTCTGGATGCCCTTGTTCTACTTGATTTAGTGCTTCATTTGCCAACTGTTGTGGTTCATGAGATATGATTTCTTTTTAATATTAAAATTTGATTGTTTACACAGATGTATTCGCTTATAACACAGAATATCTAGAACTCCAATGCTTCATGGGCCCTTGGCCCCAGCGACCCAAAAGCTTCGTTGATATCGTCAACGTCATTGATATTGTTGTTACTAATAACGCAGTCTTATATTGTGTCCACTTTGGTCATAATTACCTTGTCTATATATTCAAAGTTACATTCTGTTGTGTGGACAACAAGATGGTGGTTCGTCACTTTGGTCCTCCACCGGAGCCTGTTCCTGGTCAACACGGCAATTACCACTGGGTAACATCAGTCATGAGACAGATACCAAACCGATGCCAAGGTAAAGACGCACATTACAGTAGAGTTGTCTCCCAAAAGGGGTGTGCGTCAGTACACAGCAATTATGTACGACACCACTAGCCTGCATTTTGTTTTGAAAATCTACAATTCCTAAACATTATAATGTAAAACGTTTTGCCAACGTATTGAAATCAGTTAAACATTTTTAAAAGTGGTTTTGTTATAAAATGAATCAACAACAATCACAATTGAATGCAAAGAATGTAACGTGTAACATTTTTAATATTATGTAACTCACACACATATTCTTGTAATTGATTGGCGGAACACACATCACGTGTCATCAACTCCGTTCCAAAAATTACTAGTGATGCGTCAATATTTTATTATTGACACGTGACGTCATGCGGTCATTTCTGGTTTAGTTTGGATATGAATCGACATCAAACCCAGCATTTATGTGCAAAAGGCTAATTTTGATACGATAAACTTGAACATGGCACGCTTGGTATTGTACAGAAAATGTACCAGCGTTCACATCACTTTCGTTCATCAAATGACAAGGATCTATGTGTAAGTTATATTGATGTCTTTAACTCGTGCACTGGTAAAAAATACATCACTGTTCCCTTTCATTAAATTGCCTATGAAATAGGAATTGTCTGACTCGAAAACATAATTCACAACTCAGTATCCATATTGAAATCACTTTCCACCTTGATCAACTGCCAATTTGTGGGTGTTTTGATACCTTTTGGGCACTTTTTGTTATTTTATACTAATGAAAATGTGTATATTGATGTATAATCTTCTCTTTTGAGCTGTTGAATACCCTGTGATCGAGGCGGACGGGGAACGATGGCGACTTTTCTGGTGGTATAAGGCTAACACAACCTGGCCAGCTTCTGTTCACGATATACTGCAAGGTAAACTCACTCGTAAACAGACGTAACAATGGATTTATGCTGGCTACTATGTTATTATGTTGAACTGCCTCAGGGTATCCAACAAAAAATATTAAAAATAATCCATACTATCAGTTGTAGAATAGTTGGAAAACCAAACCATTATCCCGAAATAATTCGTCATAAATATATAAAATGATGCCAGTTTTTTTCTCGAGTATCCTTGCATTTCCCTCGGATATTTTCTGACAATGACAACTAATGAAATTTTGGGATGATTAATACTGTTTGCGCCGTTCCAAGTTTGGGAATATCTTTACTCAAATGAAGATGATCAGAGCATACTGATCGAAACGTCGCGTTGTAACCTCCAGTTCTTTTCAGAACTAATTACTACTCAATTTGAGAATTTCACACAGTGTCACCGCAAATAGTCTTTACTTACTCAAATGATGTTGTTTTGCATCGACAACAAATTCGATTACTATGTGTGCCATATTGTTTTCTATTGTGTTGGTAATACAGCGCATGTAGTACCAGTGTTGCACACCAGTAAACCGGATCTAATGAACGTTTTAGAGAGAAATGGGAACTATACTTCTGTGAAAATAATGTATTTGTTGATTTGTATAATGGTATATTTTTAGTTATGTAATACAACAATTTTACTTTTGTTTGACAACCCTTTGTTGCATTTTTCTCTTCGCACGATCTTGCATACATGCAGTGTGTCCAGTATTCTGAATGTCAACAATTGCAATGAAATTTATGTAAAACTGTGATTATTTGTGTTATATGTGAGTTTTAGTGGCTTTAAGATCTTGATCTTTCACGCTGAAATATTTTATGTATTGTAGACAAATATGGAGACTGTGACGTCGACTCCCCGTATTGTTTTAGTCGTCTACCGGAAATGTTACAAGAAAATGGCATGGAAATTCTGGCAAATGATTCGGCAGGGACCATGTATAGGTACGGTACAAATGCAAATTAACTAGGCCTAGAGTTACAGTTCAGTCAGATGTACATGGGCACCGTTTGATGACTTAGGCCCGTTTCAAACGTCGCGCTCCTGCCGTGTCGAATCGGAAGTCCAACCTAGCGCCACGTTTCTAGTCTCGTTGGTCCGCCATTTTGGATGTATTTTAAAGCAAATTAAGCACTTCATTTACCGCTGTGCCATTGTCGTGCTATTGTCGAAACGGGCCTTAACTCCATTATATGTGGGGTTATACTGTCACTGTCGTAATGTAGTTCAGTATTTATTCTCTATCCATAAAAACCTAGGCCTTCACAAAATAATTCATTTAAATAGGCCTACTATTCATATTCATATACAAAGGATCAAGCGATTGACAGATTGTGTGTTATTTGTATATTTTCAACAGTCAGCCTAATACTGTGGTACTTGGTACCAGCGGCGTAGTCACGGGGGGCCTGCGGGCACGTGCCCCCCACAAATTTCCAGTGCCCCAGGTGCCCCCCACGGAAAATCCCGATAGTGCCCCCCCCCAAAAAAAAAAATAATAATAAATAAATAAAAATAAAAGGAAAACAAAACCATACCCCTTGGTCCTACTGAAAAGCACTTCCCCCTGTGCCCCCCACTGAAAAAGTCCTGGCTACGCCGCTGCTTGGTACTTGGTACTCACCATACGATGATGTACATATATACAATATTCTTTCATAATTTGGCACCTCTGTTTCCCTAAAAGGAACAATACATCCAGTCATTGTTTCATACAGATGCCCATGTTGAGATATTGTATTCCAGGGGTCCAGATATTGCGTATTTGGCCTTGGTTCAAAACGTAAGGCCAATAATTACAGGTACTACATATTTTGCATTTATACTACAGGTCCTTTATAGTTTAGTAACCAGTTTGCAACAGCCAATTCTCTATTTATTTTTGCCTTCGGTAAAATAGCGAAAAACACGGAGATACATCTTTAAAACAGACAGAAACTAGCTGGGAACCAAGCTGATCCTGTACAATTTTAATGAAATGGGTTCCCTCTCGGCAAATACCGAGAACGGTATAAATCAAAATGTTCCCTCTAAATGTGCAGTATTTGGCCTCGTAAAAGGAATATGTCAAAAGCAGCTGGTTTGTCAAATATGGTGGTGGTCTTTCACGTCGGTCTTATAGTTTCCCTTGATACTGTCTTAAAAATCTAAATGACTGTCAAATATACAAGATGGCAGCCGTTTCCACATAAATTGCTTATTAAGACAATGTTACACAGACACTGTCGTACTTTTAACGTACAAAATAAGTTGTTACTAACCTATAAATAGAGGCAAAAGAATGCATTTCAAAAGCTATTTTGTTTTGTTTTTTGTTTTATCAAAAGATGGACATTTGATTCTAGCAATGACATCGCGCATGCGGCATGGGAGGCTTTTCATGATCACAAAGGGACAACAAAGAAAAATGGAAATCCGTGGAATCCAAGGGTTGTTCATGGTAAAGTATTATTTCGTAAACATTTCCACATAGGGCCTATATATAATTAGGTGTTCTGGTATGTGCCCGAAACACCTATTGTTTCTGTTCGGTTTTTTAGGTGTTCGGGTATGTGCCCGAAACACCTATTGTTTTTGTTCGTGTTTTTTTTTAGGTGTTCGGGTATGTGCCCGAAACACCTATTGATTTTGTTCGGTTTTTTAGGTGTTCGGGTATGTGCCCGAAACACCTATTGTTTTTGTTCGTTTTTTTTCTTCTTCTTCTTCTCCGGATAGATTGTCTACAAAAAAATACATACTTGCAAACTTCACATGAACTTGAAACTTGGCATATACTTAGAACTTAACACATAGATGAAACAGAATTTGTGACGTCGAATTACGATAAATCAAAGTTTAATATTTAAAAAAATCATATCTCAACAAGCACAAGAGGTAAATTCACAATTGTTTTACCATTGTACAGATCTTTTATTGGCAAAAAATATTTACAAAAAGGTGACCCCATTTTGACCTTACTTCCTGTTCAAACCGGAAGTCAAAGTTTAATATTTAAAAAAATCATATCTCAACAACCACAAGCGGTAAATTTACAATTTTTTCACCATTGTACAGATCGTTAACTGCCAAAAAATATTTACAAAAGGTGACCACAATTTGACCTTTACTTCCTGTCCAAAACGGAAGTCAAAGTTTAATATTTAGAAAAAATCAAATCACAACAACCACAAGAGGTAAATTCACAGTTTTTTCACCATTGTACAGATCGTTAACTGTCAAAAAATATTTACAAAAAGGTGACCCCAATTTGACCTTTACTTCCTGTCCAAACCGGAAGTATTTAAAAAAATCATCCACAAGAGGTAAATTCACTATCTTTGAACCATTGTACAGATCGTTAATTTTCAAAAAATATTTCAACAAAGTTTACCCCAATTTGGCCTTTACCTCTTCCCGAACACCTAGTGTTTGTCAATACAAACACCAATCTCTAGTTACAAAATGTAGGTGTTCGGGTTTGTGCCCGAAACACCTATTGTTTTTGTTCGTTTTTTTAAAGTTTTTTTTTTACTTCTTCTTCTTCTTCTTCTTCTTCTTCTTCTTCTTCTTCTTCTTCTTCTTCTTCTTCTTCTTCTTCTTCTTCTTCTTCTTCTTCTTCTTCTTCTTCTTCTTCTTCTTCTTCTTCTTCTTCTTCTTCTTCTTCTTCTTCTTCTCCCCGACGTCTGTCCACAAAAAAACACATACTTGCAAACTTGACATGAACTTGAAACTTGGCATGTACTTAGAACTTAACAAGTAGATGAAACACGAGCGGTGAGTGACCCCAATTTGACCTTACTTCCTGTCCAAACCGGAAGTCAAAGTTTAATATTTAAAAAAATCATATCTCAACAACCACAAGAGGTAAATTCACAATTTTTGTACCATTGTACAGATCGTTAATTGTTAAAAAATATTTACAAAAAGATGACCCCAATTTGACCTTACTTCCTGTCCAAACCGGAAGTCAAAGTTTAATAATTAAAAAAATCATATCTCAACAACCACAAGAGGTAAATTCACAATTTTTGTACCATTGTACAGATCGTTAATTGTTAAAAAATATTTACAAAAAGATGACCCCAATTTGACCTTACTTCCTGTCCAAACCGGAAGTCAAAGTTTAATATTTAAAAAAAATATATCTCAACAACCACAAGAGGTAAATTCACAATTTTTGTACCATTGTACAGATCGTTAATTGTCAAAAAATATTTACAAAAAGGTGACCCCAATTTGACCTTACTTCCTGTCCAAACCGGAAGTCAAAGTTTAATATTTAAAAAAATCATATCTCAACAACCACAAGAGGTAAATTCACAATATTTGCACCATTGTACAGATCGTTAATTGTCAAAAATTATTTACTAAAAGGTGACCCCAATTTGACCTTACTTCCTGTCCAAACCGGAAGTCAAAGTTTAATATTTAGAAAAATCATATCTCAACAACCACAAGAGGTAAATTGACATTTGTTGCACCATTGTATAGATTGTTAATTGTCGAAAAATATTTACACAAAGGTGACCCCAATTTGACCTTACTTCCTGTCCAAACCGGAAGTCAAAGTTTAATATTTAAAAAAATCATATTTCAACAACCACAAGAGGTAAATTCACAATTGTTATACCATTGTACTGATCGTTAATTGTAAAAAAATATTTTAAAAAAGGTGACCCCAATTTGACCATTACTTCCTGTCCAAACCGGAAGTCAAAGTTTAATATTTAAAAAAAATCTTCCACAAGGGTAAATTCACAATCTCATTGCACCATTGTACAGATCGTTCATTGTCAAAACAATTTTACACAAAGGTGACCCAATTTGACCTTTACTTCCTGACCAAACCGGAAGTCAAAGTTTAATATTTAAAACAAAATCTTCCACAAGAGGTAAATTCACAATTTTTGCACCATTGTACTGATCGTTAATTGTCCAAAAATATTTACAAAAAGGTGACCCCAATTTGACCTTTACACCTCCCAAACACCTAGAGTTTGTGTCAAGACAAACTCGAATCTCTAGTTATTATTATTATTATATCTCAACAACCACATGATGTAAATTCACAATTTTTGCACCATTGTACAGATCGTTAATTGTCAAAAACTATTTACAAAAAGGTGACTCCAATTTGACCTTACTTCCTGTCCAAACCAGAAGTCAAAGTTTAATATTTAAAAAACATATCTCAACAACCACAAGAGATAAATTCACATTTTTTGCACCATTGTATAGATTGTTAGTTGTCGAAAAATATTTACACAAAGGTGACCCCAATTTGACCTTACTTCCTGTCCAAACCAGAAGTCAAAGTTTAATATTTAAAAAAAATCATATTTCAACAACCACAAGAGGTAAATTCACAGTTTTTGCACCAACAGATGTTAACGTTTGACTTTCTCCAACACTTCGAATTGATGACGTCATCATTTGAACGTCAACCGAACACCTAGTTTTTGTTGTGACAAAAACTTATATCTAGTTATATGTGTTCATATAATAAAACAGATAATTTCAGATGTGATTTTTTCGATTCAACCTGATATAGACAAGGACGGTAACAAATAAAATAGGCGATAGTTACTGGTTAACCTTACCAGGACCAGCCAAAGAGTGCCCTCCACATTTTCTTAAATTAACGACTGAATATTATGTCACTTGTTCTTATGCTGCGTTAACCCTGTCAAGCCGGAGGAACAGTGTGCCCCATGATATTAATGGGTGTTCATGGTTTGCATGGCAACAGTTTATTTTGAACATGTCTCATTGAATACTACTTTTTTGATACTATAAGACATTTAATAGGCCTATGTGTTTTGGGGTTTGTTGTCAACTTTTAAACAATGAACTAGCTAAAATTGAGTTATGTAGCCACTTATAATGAAGAGAATCCAATATGGCCATCATTGTGTTCAAGTGCAATATCAAATTTTATTTCCATTTTCATGATTTCTTTAAAAATGTTTTTAAAATGTGATTATATCTGCCTTTATTGTACTTGATGATCAAAATCTTCAAAAATCATGTTTGGTAAAAAGAATTACCCAAAGTTGTGGTTGTACCGCCCTCTAGCGGTGATTTAAGGGACGCCAACATTTTGCCAAGTTCAATGACCTCTTCCGATAAATTGTTTCGAACTGAAAATACCTACGAAGTTTCATGGAAATCTGATGAAGAATATAATATATTCTTTATCAGATTTCCATTATTATACGGCAGGAGCACAATAAGCCCAAAATCCCCCTCAGGTCTGAGAACGGAAACAAATCCCAGGCTTGATGGGGTTAACCCAAGTCACTGTTTGATGAAAAATACTAATTTTTGGCAATTTTCTTTTTCAAAACAAGCTTTTGAATCATTTAAACAATATTTGAACAAAGATCATTAAAGTTACCAGTAAAAACTGTACCTTGGGCCAAGCATATAAATTAATGTCGTTTGGGGTTTCTCGGGCCATTGCAAAGGGGCGCTAACACCACGTTGTTTGCCATTTGTGAAAAAAATCGGTGGATATTTATTTGTGGATATTTGGAACAAAAAGCATTTGAAAAAAATAGTATTTAAATAACACATTAAAACAATCCGTATACAAATTACAGATTCCCATGACAGGAAATATTTCTCGACAGTTTTAAAAGCCAACCTTTGTTTCACATTACAATTCGTATATGATGAAAAAGTGAAAAGATATTTTTCAGATTTTTTTTTTTCAATTTTCAGGAAATAGCCATAGCGAACCTCAAGACTCATTCCAGTACAAGGAGGAATATGGAGTGAAATCCCTGCAGTTGGATGACGATAACTGTGACTGCGATTCGACTCTGAGTATGGGACACGCCATGTGCTGGGCCACTGCTTACGCTTTTAAAGAATGGATTTATGGGGTTGATCTTTTGAGTCACGAAGGATGTTCTTTAGGTGTTCACGTACCATTACCGAGCAATGGTCTTTCCCTTTTCTTCAAAGGTATAATTCCATGTAATAAAAAGTATCGCATAGGTTGACACCTATAATATACCATATTCCACAAGATTAACAAACAGTGGGTAATATGATAGTGTGTTATGGTCTCAAACATGACACAATTTATTAAGATACGTACTCAAACAACATTTTTTGCTAATAACATTTTTAAAATCCTTTACTTGTGCTCACAGTGTAGTAAGTGGACCGAAAAGAATTGCCTCTTGTGTTTTAAAATCGCCTTCCTGATGTCACCCTTGCAAAGTTTTCCTTCTTATCAATGGAAAAGATTATCCTAGTGTTGGCACAGAATTGTATAAATAGCACCGATTCAGTGCTGCTGTACATGTGTGTACATGTTCCCCAGTTTACAATAGGCTTTTATGAATTCAGACAATAGGAGTTCAGACAAAATGATGTTTTGCTACATTTAACCTTGGGTTTAATCAAATTAATGGTGTAGGGCAAATATTGAATCAATATTGTTTAACACCCGACGCAAGAATTTCATCAACCTATAAATATAATGTTGTTTAGTTTTCTTATGACATAGGTCTGGGCCTAAACTCGCTAAAATTGAGAGAGGTCAATGCTGCATTACGTCCTCTCACCCACCTTTTTTCCAGCGGCGTAGCCAGGACTTTTTCAGGAGGGGTAGGGGGAGGGAAGCATTGCTTTTCAGTGGGGGCCCAGGGGTATGGGTTTTTTCCTTTTTCGTTTTCTCTTCCTTTTCGGGGCATTATGAGGATTTTTCGTGGGGGGGGGGGCACCTGGGGGGCACTGGAAATGTGTGTGTGGGTGGGGGGGGGGGCACGTTTCCCCAGACCCCCCTTCTTTCATTAGAGGTGGTTTTCTATCTGAAAAAAAACGAGTGTTGATTCCGCCATTTTGTAATTTACAAACGAAAAAATCTTCCGTGGTAACCATTAACACTACGCAAATGGGGCACTGGTCACGTAAAGTATTAATGTTTTCTTTTTTTTTCTTTTCTTTTTTTTTTTTTTTTTCAGATGATGACGACTGTATCAACGTAACGTGTCCAAATGGTTTCCGCTGCGTGGATGGACTATACTCTAGTATCTGTCATGGCAATTGATTCATATCTCGACAGCAAGACAAGATACAATGACATACATTTTAAATCTTAGTATAATGCGCATGTAAAATACATCCCTGCTTTAACGCATTTGTCAGTATATATCATTGCATAATTTAAACGGAAATTATACCGTTGGTATTCTCAATAAATATAAATGATCCAAGTTGTACATAAAACCTACCCGTTGGTGTAAAGTTTATGATGGCATCAAGCATGAACTATAAACCTTTTCTTTCTGAGGAGCAATCATTTTATCAAAATTAGTAAAAATTATTCATCAACTGGATTTGCGTCTTAATGAGAATCACATTCTATGTTAGAATGAAAGCGAAGTTCATGTTTGCAAATTTAAGCAAATCTGATTGCGTTCTCAATATTTGTTTTAGTTAACCCCACACACCGGTTGCATAAGCATAGTCTAGAAAAGTGTTGCCCACATTGTCGAAGATGTACCCTCCGTTGAAAGCTTAATTTAATTCGAAATGTAATAATCAATCACTGTATAATATTGCAAACCTATGTATATTATAAGCGTAGGCTATTTACTATTACAGTAAATATTGGCTTAATGCGCTTATTGGCTTATAACACTCAGTATTATGTATACAATATATAATCTAATGTCAATTTAATTGTAACACTTTAAAAATGATAAATCTTGTTACAGAAATGGATATATTGATCATATTATAATATTAAGTGGGTCATTTTCTTTGTAAGACAGTAGACAAAAGACACCTTTGCCTTCAGTAGGCTAAACTGTTCTCCTGAAATTAGTGTACACGCTTCATGACATATTGATATTACAAATCCTATGTCATAAAGCTAAACGTGCTTAGTTTTTTGACACCTGTTCATAATGATACATCACAGAAAAGCACAATCTAAACATGTTTTAGGCTAAACATGTGAAAAAGTGAGTACAATCCATGTGTTTACAAATATGTTTAAATTCTAAACATCATTTTACACTGTAAATATGCAAACAGCAAAACAGTTTTAATATTAATAGTCATACTATCATTCCTAAACAAAAGAGGTGATTAACATGTACTGAAGAAATTCTTGCATCGGTGTAGTATTGATTTGAGTTTTGCCTTACAACGACATATCTATGAAACACTGTATACTTGGTGCTTTCCGATTGTCTGCGGACTAAAACTCTACATGCAACTAGGGCAAATTGTGGTGCCCACTGCTTATAGGATTCGAGCGGGCAAGTGAGTCTTGTTTTCGTTCATGCTGGGTGGTTGAGAGGTTTAGACGTCTGAACTGTAATTAGCAGGAGGTCATGGGTTCGGTTCTCGCCCGAGTCGCCTGTGGAGATTTTTTACTCTTTTTTTTATTTTACCGCAGACACTTGGAAAGTACTGAAGTGTAGGGCAAAAATCACATCTATAATATTTTGTATATGTCGTATGCCGAATGGATTTGAGAGATAAATGGGAGGCTATTCTCGGCATCCCGACTACACCCCCCAAAACACATCGCGTGCAATGCATATCGAAGATTTGTAGATTTTATCATTGTCCAGTTTCAGCAAGAAAGAGAACGCAAAGGAATCCAGATACTGCTCGTAAGCCCTGGGGACGAGGTAGGACATGAGGTATGATACTGTAAAAACTAAACCTAAATGAATAGAAATCATCCTGTATTAAGATATGTGTATCGCGTCAATGAAATATATTTCTCACATCATTAAAAGATTTACAGTCGAGAGAAACATTGCATTTTGCTGTCTTTATTATACTTGGCGATTAGACACACAATGTTAATCTCCAGCTTTTAAATGGAAGGTACATATGTTATTACCCGATTTCAAAATTATCATCCGAAAGCTAACTTGATGTGACGTTGGTAAACGTACCAATCATGACAGATTATTCTCTCTGATACTCAGAGAAAACACAAATATGCACATTTACAACAATAACAATTCCGACGGCAGCTTTTTGCTCCATGTGCTTTCTGTAAAAAATAAATACACTTTTTTCATGGATTAGAATCTGCATTGAGCTAAAACTTTCCCAGAGTTATTGTCTAATGTATATCTTCATTCAAAGAAAGTAAACATACCAGTTTAGAAGTATTCGAAACTTCAGCCTATGCTGTACCTTCCTTTTAACGGAAACACACTTTCCGGCAGTTTTTCATTCAATTCAAATTTTACAAAGACAATTGATATTGTATATATACATCTGACCCGATAAAAGCCACCAACTGAATAAAGCATTAGAACTGGAGGGATACGCAGGTTCATGTTCATCGGTGACGTAGCTAGGATTTTCAGAGTGGGGGAAAACAGTTTTATGGGATAAATTTACTGACACAAAACTCAAATGAATCGACAAATTATGTCCATCAGAAATACCAAGTTTGTGAATTTACCGCCCACTCCCCCTCCCTCCCATTGGCTACGCCACTGATGTTAGTAAAACATCAGGTACAGACAATTTGACCAATGATATCACAATGTTTTCAAAAGAGGCCCCAAGGTCAAACTGCGCTGGGCACAACATGTACACTGATGGTCTATGACAAAAAAACATTAAATCTGATATTTTGAGATCAGCAGAAAAAATATTAACTTGATTAATTTTTACATATCAAATTTTAACAGTGTAAGCAAGAAATTGACAGCTAAGTGGCTATCGGAAACTGGGCCCTGACTGCAATATTCATCAGGCGCGCCATAAGGCCCATAATGTTTGCTAAAATGCATTTTTACGATATAAACTCACGAAAGCACGAGAATACATCTTTGAGGGACACTCAACAAAACATCAAACCACACATCCATTCCTTTCGCCTCAGAGCTTATGTATTTACAACTCAAACCCATTCCCTCTAGCTTACAGCTTTTGTAGTTTTAAAATGTCCCCCATGGTTCAAATTTAATGCGAACATTGAAGGGCTTTGTACAAGCATCACAGACAGTGACGATGATAGAAGTCAGGTGCTAATTTGAACAATCACAGGATACATGTATCAATGACGTATACATTAAAGTAAACAAACTAAAAACATGACAATATCGTCACGATCAAGAGGGCATGGAATCAGAGTGCCAGTTTTAGATTAACTCAGTGACTGAAAATAATACCCCACATGAGCAGGTCATATAGGCCTATTACCGTTGCTGCTTCATAAATGTGATTTTGATGAAAACAAAAATATATAAATACAAAGCTTATCCCTTGTGATTTTGATGAAAATGTTTTGGGGAAAAACCAAGTAAATTTGTCTGGTAATATTAGAGTTGTGTCGGTAAATTTACTAGCAAAATTGGGTTAGGATTAGGGTTAGGGTTAGGGTTAGGGATTTGTTTTAAACCTGCCGCTTGAGGGCGCTGTTAAGAGCGATGACGTCACCAAATATATTTTTGAAAAGTGCAGATCCCACTTAACATATAAACCCAGAATGTTTTTTTTTCGAATACCCTTTCAGATTTGCGTCAATTTATAAAGAGCTTTTTAAATATGAACTTCCAGTTTGGACCGGAAGTAAGGGACAATAGGGTCATGTCTTTGTATCAAATGTCGAGTCCTCCATGTTCTGTATAATTATGAAGAAATCAAGAAATTATCTATTGTGGTTCACGAGAAATAAAATATATTGTTTTAATTATAATTAATTACGTAATAATTCATTAGATGACCTCACCATGACGTCACAACGTTACTTGAAACTATATGTTAAGGTCTAATTATTTGTTAAGTTTTAAGGTTCTTTGAACTCCGCACCTATGTTTTGGCTGTACAAATACATTTACAGATTATTATACAGTCCATTTTCGTAGTTTACAGAGCGCCTACGTTCGTACAGACATGGTATAACAATGAAATGTAACATGGTGAACATTCATGAGCAATCGAATATTTAATAAGAACAATATAAATTTGTTACTATAGAAATCTATCCAATCACGATGCGCAGAAAGAGGCACGTGATCCCCAAACACTTCCTGGGCACATAGCCCAAACAGCCATCATCAGATATATATCAAAGACTAAAAATATAATGAAACATATCATTTGGTTATTGCATAAATTAAAATGAAAAACAACCTGCACTAACCATTAGAAATTTGCTAACCGGCTAACTAAAACCAATATTTAAAAATAAACACCCAACAATTTTGGAAAAAGTTACTAACCATTTTGTTGTTCTAGACGCTTTTTCTGCCACATTGGTTATTAAACAATCATTGTGGGAAGTTGTTGATGTTTTCGTTTAAAAACTATACACATTATTCCATTTGCAAAATTAAATTTCATTAAGTTGATAAAATAAAAGAAGTTAAAAGAAGATCTGGATCTCTTGTCTCCAAATCAAAATGATTTGATTTTGTATTTAAATTAACTCCAGTGCCTGAAAACCTTTTGTCAAGGGCGCATTGGAAAACTCTTACTCTTAGGGTTTGACTTGAGGGTAAACTAAAAGGATACCTCCTTGTGATATTGACGAGAGAGGGAGAAAATACTAAAAGACTTACCCCTTCTGTATATATATATTTTTTGTTTATATCAAAATCACAAGGGGTAAGCCTTGTATTGATATATTTTTGTTTTCATCAAAATCACAAAAATATATCATTACAAGGCCTACCCCTTGTGATTTTGATGAAAATGTTTGGGGGAAAACCAAGTAAATTTGTCTGGTCATATTAGAGTTGTGTCGGAAAATTTACTAGCAAGATATTTTTGCGCCCACCAACTCTGACATCAGTCGGCAAATTGGATCCACACACACCCAAAGAAAATGCCTTCGATACACCCCTGGCTCTACTGAACCTCCCCCAACTGACACCCTCTTCTCGGTCGATTAATCCCGAGCGGTCTAGCGCACCGAACTCAAGTTCTGGTGTTGCCAGCAGCAGGGTGTGGGTTCGAGCCCCGGTCGTGACACTTGTGTCCTTGAGCAAGGTACTTAACCATAATTGCTTCGTCCTTCGGATGGGACGTAAAGCCGTAGGTCCCGTGTGTTGTGTAATGCACGTAAAAAAGAATGCGCCTTGAGCACCACTTAGTTGGTGGATACGTGCGCTATATAAGTCCACACATTATTATTATTATTAACATTTGTTACATGTTTTGAGTTGGAATAGGCCTCATTTGTGAAGTAAATTTTGATGGAAACAAAAATATAAAACTAAAATGCTTACCGGTACCCCTTGTGATTTTTTGAAAAACAAAAATCGTGTTATACTGATTACATTAACTTCCGGTTCAGTCATCCCATATAATTTAAAATTATTTTAACCGTAAGTTCAGGTTCAATCATGTGACGTCATTCATGCGTCACAAAATTTGTCTTCATAATATGGGTGTCAATTGTGCCAAATTTGGTAAAATTCTGTCTGTTTTCTCAAGATAGCAAAAAGTGACTTTTTTAAATCCTGCCGCTAGAGGGCGCTGTTAACAGTGACGACGTCACCAAATATATTTTTGAAAAGAGTAGAACCCACTTAACATATAAAAACATATAAACCAAGAATGTTTTTTTTCGAATACCCTTTCAGATTTGCGTCTATTTATAAAGAGCTTTTTAAACTTGAACTTCCAGTTTGGACCGGAAGTAAGGGTCAATAGGGTCATGTCTGTGTAACAAATGTCGAGCCCTCCATGTTCTGTATGATTATGGAGGAAATTATCTGTTGTGGTTCACGAGATATAAATTATATTCTTTTAATTATAATTAATTACGTAATAATTCATTAGATGACCTCACCATGACGTCATAGCGTTAGCTGGAACTATGTTAAGGTCGAACTATATGTTAAGTTTTAAGGTTATTTGAACTCTGTAACTATGTTTTGGCTGTACAAATACATTTACAGAATAGTGATTCAGAATATTTCTTCACTTAAACTTCCGTTTTTGACCGGAAGGAGAGGTCAGATTAGGGTCATGTCTATTAACGAAATGTGACATAGTTCAAGTTCTTTAAGATGATGCAAAGTTTATGAAAATATCTTCTGTGGTTCATGAGATATAATTTTTTAAATATTCAACTGCCGGTTTCGACTGGAAGGAGAGGTCAGATTGAGGTCACGTCTGTGAACGAAATGTCACATAATTCAAGATCTTTCAGATGATGCAAAGATTGTGAAAATATCTTTTGTGGTTCATGAGATATGATCTTTTGAAATATTAAACTATGATTTAGTGTAATTCGATATCTGATGACCTCACCATGACGTCACAACTTAGTATACAACTACATGTTAAGGTCTAACTATGTGTTAAGTTTTAAGGTTCTGTGAACGAAATCTGCAACTATGTTTTTGTCTCTGGATAAGTCTTATTAAGAAGGAGAAGAAAAAACCGAACAATAACAAGAGGTGTTCGCGCTATAGCTCGAACACCTAAAAAGTAAAAAAAAACGAAAAATAACAAGAGGTGTTCGCGCTCTCGCTCGAACACCTAAAAAAAACGAACAATAACAAGAGGTATTCGCGCTGTAGCGCGAACACCTGAAAAACGAACAACATCAAGAGCTGTTTGGGCACATTTGGGGCAACTGGTATTATTGAAATTCAGAATTTAGAAGCTTTGAGAATTAATGGTAAATGGCGACACTTATTTTAAAGGGTCTATGAAAGTGACTGTTTTAACAATGTTAAACAATAAAGTATGCCTAGTGGAGAAAATTTGCCCTTTGTCCATTTTTAAGCGTTGTTTGAGGGATCATCCATTTTGGGGCGAAAACAAAGTAAATTTGTCTGTTCATATGAGTTTTGTGTCAGTAAATTGCCCCCTCCCCCTGCCCCCCCCCCAAAGAGAAAGAAAGAAAAAGAAAAAAGAAAGAAAAATCCAGGCTACGCCACTGAGATATAGTGTTATCTTTTGGTGATATTATCTGCATGATAATCTAATGCTTTAAGAGATACTATCTATTATATCAACAGTGAGAACAAACATGCTGCAATCCTAAGTATAGATCAATAAAAGGCTTTTGATAGGATTGGATGGAAATATATGTTTTCAGTTATGGCTAAAATGGGTATTCCAAATAGCTCTTATTAAGTGGATAAGGAAATTGTACAGTAATCATCCAAGTGCGATTATAATCAATTATTTTATTCATGAACCTTTCAAAGTCACCAGAGGAATAAGACAAGGCTGCCCATTGTCTCCATTATTGTACTCCATCTGCAAAGAAGTTAGCCTAGAAAACAAATATAAAATTCATAGAATCCAATTACCAGGTACGGACCGTCGTTTGAAAATTAATACAGCATGTAGATGATACAACAATATTCCTCACCGACAATAAAGAATTTAATATCTTGAATGAAATATTTAAAAATTGCGATGAAGGTTCTGGATTAAAAATGCAATACTCAGAAGTCGCAAGGTTTGTGAATTTGGACATGGAAAAATAGAATAGACAAACCGGGTGGGTTTTCTGGGTCAACGGCAGTTTAAAAATTCTCGATTTTTTTTTCGGAAATGAGGATAATTCTCGTAAAATCTGGGAACCTAGAACAAACAACATGGTGTCAGTTTTGAATAGATGGAAAGGAAGACGATTAACCATGAAAGGTAAATCTGTCGTTATCTTATGGTGTTGTTATTTTATGTGCAGATGATTATTTGAGGAAAATGGAACAGATAAATATTGATTTTATTGGAACGATAAGCCTGACAACATCAAGAAAAAAATAACAGCACCCAAATAATTAGTGGGGCAACTGGTATTATTGAAATTCAGAATTTAGAAGCTTTGAGAATTAATGGTAAATGGCGACACTTACTTTAAAGGGTCTATGGAATAGACCGTTTTAAGAATGTAAACAATAAAGTATGCCTATTGGAGAATATATTTAACCTTTGTCCATTTTTTACAATATATATATATAAATGGGTAGCGAGCAAAGAAAAATTGGCTATATATTATATATATATATATATATATATAAATATTTTGATCAATTTATGCTAACTTATATATATATATATATATATAAATATAAGCGAGCATAAATTAATCAAAATGACATGTACTTGTCAAGGCTAATTAGCGTATTCACCTGGAAGAACGTGTCAACAAAGAAGAAACAAAATTGCTCATCATGCATGCATGCAAAACCTCCATGAACAGTAGCCATAAATCATTAATTTGATATGACTCCCATATGACTCCAGGTAAAATTACAATCATTATAGATACACAAATACACGTGGGATGGATGTTATTTATTATCACGTTATTTTCTTGATAATTCTATACTTACAAGAACATTTTAAAATTAATTGTCTCTTTAATCGTCGATTCTCATAAGATAGCAGAAAAAACACCGATGGTTGCATTGGATAGTATACTCGGTACTCGAGGCCAATGTTTGTGAAAAGGTTTTCACGGATGATTGATAATTTGGCTCGATGATACGGAATAATAATAAACAGCACCCTAGTGTAGCTGGTGCTTCCTTATGCTTCTAACACTGTTCAACAAATAATTATTATCGCTAAAGATTTACACCAATTTTAAGCATCACTGTACCAACGTCTTATTTTCAAATCAATGATTTCCATGACAAAGGGTGTAAGTACGAAAGCCCATTAGTGCCATCGCTATTTTATTTTCAAGAGCAGTTATTTTTATTTTCAAGAGCAGCTATTTTTATTTTCAAGAGCAGTTATTTTTATTTTCGAGAGCAGCTATTTTTATTTTCAAGAGCAGCTATTTTTATTTTCGAGAGCAGCTATTTTTATTTTCAACCAGCTTTATTTTTGTCTTTTTTGAAGCAGCTTTTCGATTTCCAGAAGCCATCATCATCCATGGCTGCGGCGGCTTCGGACGCACGGAGTCTGCATTTGATCAGGCGTTACTTTAGTTTAGGACTTAATTAAGACGAAATAATTGCTTCACTTGCTTCTAATCATAATATCTTTATCAGCATGCGTAAAAACCGTAAATTGCGAGAACTTTGCCTTTATCGCCGAAAACACCACACAGACATCGTTGATGTTGCATGTTTTATAGAAGGGCAGTTGAGCACCTCAGGGCAACTTTGTGGTTACCGGTGGATGCACCTGAGATGCCTTCAGAATGGAATTCTGGTAAGAATCAGTGCGCCATCTTCTGGGATTACTAGACCCAGAGGGAGTCGAGCAAAGAAGGCGGCGGCGGCTACAGAGAAGGACATACAACGGCAGAGGCTCAAACTTTGTGTGGCACCTGGACTCTTATGACAAACTAAAGCCTTACGGGGTTTGTATTAACGGATCTATCGACGGATATTCAAGACAGATCCTCTGGCTTGAAGCCTCTGACAAATAGTGACCCTGGCGTTATTGCGGGGTATTTCATGGAAACTGTGAGAGACAAAGTAGGTTGTCCTAGACTACTTCGGGGCGACGCTGGAACGGAAAACAGTTCTGTTCGACAGATGCAACAGTTCTTGAGAAGAAACTCTCAAGATGCATTTGCAGGGGAGAGGAGCTTCCTCGAAGGAAGCAGCCAGAGCAACCAGCGCATTGAGTTCTGGTGGGGCATTCTGAGGAAACACTGCTCCCAGTATTGGATGAACTTGTTTGAAGAACTTAAAGAGGATGGACATTTCACTGGTGATTTCTTGGACAAATCTCTCATCCATTTGTGCTTCATGAATATAATTCAGGTAAAAACTAAAAAATACTCATCCCAGTTTCTTTTTTATGGATGCCTTTAAAATAGGTTTTAATAGGTTTTTTATCACTTTAAACCATGCCAAACAACTTGTTTCCCATGACACTAGCTACACTGCATGCACAGGCTAGGCGTCCGCGCGAAACATGTGCTTCTTGAAAATAAAAATAGCTGCTCATGGAAATATAAATAGCTGCTCTTGAAAATAAAAATAGCTGCTCTGGAAAATATAAATAGCCGCTCTTGAAAATATAAATAGCTGCTCTGGAAAATAAAAATAGCTGCTCTTGAAAATAAAAATAACTGCTCTGGAAAATATAAATAGCCGCTCTGGAAAATATAAATAGCTGCTCTGGAAAATAAAAATAACCAGTGCTCTGGAAAATAAAAATAACTGCTCTTGGAAATAAAAATAGCTGCTTTTTGAAAATAAAAATAACTGTTCTGGAAAATATAAATAGCCGCTCTGGAAAATATAAATAGCTGCTCTGGAAAAATAAATAGCTGCTCTTGAAAATAAAAACAGCGGTAAAACCGAAAGTTACTAAAAATAGACTGCGCGTCCTATGGCCTTTGTGAAACGGGGCCATTCCGATCCGCTATCAGGCCTGTAATCGTTGTTGTACATAAAATAAGGCAAGGCCCGCGACCAAAAATTTGTTTCGTAAAGATCCCGAAAATAAAAATAGCTGCTCTCGAAAATAAAAATAGCTGCTCTTGAAAATAAAAATAACTGCTCTCGAAAATAAAATAGCGATGGCACTAAAATGAGCTTTCGTATGTAAGAATACGGGTGTACAATTCGATGATTTTATTTCGAATAAAACAATATTCGTACTACTCCAAACATTAAATTGCAC